>SNQJ01S0011021.1:91348-111798 GCA_010110895.2 Picea sitchensis
TAATGATGGAATATGATGATCAATGCAAGCTGGACCCCACAATGCCTCTCAAATACCCCTGTACTCGCTATAACATCCATCTGGCTACTCTGGTCATCATAAATCTCTGCACTGTGATGATGTCCCAAAGTGGGGACATTACATTCTCCCACCATTATCTCCATCTTGTGGATTGTTTCGGTCTTTTCCCAACCTATAGTTTGCACGATAAATTTTTGGAATCGTTTTTGGGGAGGATTTTGAATCCTCTTTCATGCCCTAACGACACTTTGGAAATATTCTTTCCCAAATCCTTTAACCCTATCTTTCTTACCGAGTCCAGTGGAAGCAATTTTCCCCTTCCACCATTGATAATCTTGTCTTAAAGCTCATCTGGAAACTCCATTATGGGACGTACCTAGAAAAAGCATTACCTGAGTCCAAAACATGTTCCCAAGCATTGTAAACCTTCACCCAAATGGTCTAGTACTCCATCATCTCCCACTTCTAATGATTACCCATCCACCTCTCCTACTCCTCCATCTTCACCTTCTTCCTCTACACATCTACTTTCATCCATGCCTGGTTCACTAAGTATTGTCTGAAAACCATGGGTTAGGGATGTGTACAAGACTTTAGACATGGAAAAGATCCCTAGAGCTCCTCACAAACTCTCAAGGGACTTTAAAGAATGGCTCCCTAGCTTTTGAGGAGATGATTTTTCCACAACCGAAGATCATTTGGATACCTTCCTCCGTGCCCTTGAACCTTATGAACAACATAAGAACATACAAATGAGACTATCTCTTACGCTCTCATCGAAAAGGCTAAAGAATGGTATGACAATATATCTCCTGGGGAAATCACTAGCTGGATTGTTTTCCAAGAATGTTTCATCAAAAGATTCAAGAAAAACAAAGACTGCTAATCCCTTTATGATAAACTCTACAACCACAAAAGAAAACCAGGGGGAAGTATAAAAGAATTCAATGACAGGTTCAACACCCTTGTAAGGATTTTTCCTCAATATTTTAAACCCTCTCAAAGTACCATCCTCAAGATTTTAAGCCCTCTCAAAGTACCATCCTCAATTATTACGTATCAACCATGAAAGATCCCTATGGAATCCTAATTGGAAAAGGATGTCCTATATCTTTATTTGAAGCAAAAGAAAGGGCATGTGAGATCGAGGAAAACATAGCCTCCTCTTTAGTTCAAGATCAAGATTGCTTTGAGGAAGTCATCCAAATAAATCAAATTATAGAATTTTTCATTCCTAACCCTCTTCACAATCTCAGGTGATACTTGCAAAGGGAACAAGAGGAAGCTACCAACTAGGCTGCTAATCACATGATAATTTTTTTGGAAAGAGGGAAGGAACCAAGATATGAAAATATGCCTCATCCTATAGAGGAAAGATTGAAACTTGAAAGAAAACTAGCAACAAAGGAGGATGAAGAAAAAAATTTGAGACATGTTCAAAGGGTCATGACTGAGGCACGTGAAGAAAAGGAAAATGGTGTTGTCAAGAATTAAGAAAAGAAGGCCACTTTTGCAGACAAGACCAAGGAAGTAAGATTGGTCAAATATTACGTTAGTTCGCCCCATCAAGTCCTAGACGAAGGGATTGACAACACCTTAATTTTTTCCAATTCTCTTTTTCTAGATGAAGAAAATAAGGATGGATATTTGGGTTTATATTTTGATGGCACAAAATCAAGATCGGGATCAGGTGTAGGAATAGTCTTGACTTCGTCAGATAACAAGACTACCCTTTTCTCATATAGGCTTGAGTTCAACTACACAAAAAACATCGTTGAGTATGAATCCCTTAATTTGGGCATGAACCTTGCCATTGATATGAACATCAGATCCCTACATGTAATAGGACACTCAGACCTCATCGTTTCACAAGTTAATAAGATTTTTGTTGTTAAGAATCCAAGATTGAAAAAGTATATAGATGTTGCTTGGGATGCCATGAAATTTTTTGATAACTATTCAATTGAAGCCATCCCTAGAGAAGAAAATCATTTAGCAGACAACCTTGCTGTGTCTGCGTCCACTTTACAATATTTCAAAGAGATTGGCCTCTATAAAGTGGAAGTAAATTTTAGGCCTTCAATACCTGACAACTTAGAACATGACAGGTTTTCAACAATGAAAATCAGATCTTGCATTTCCTCCAGAACGAAGGTGAATTCTCAGAAGCCCAGATAAATTTATTGGTTGAAGAAGAAAATATTGAGATCATTTATCTACCTAACATACCCCTATGTAAGAGTGTCATCCCCCTAGAAATATTTTTTGATTGAAATGACATGCATAAGGGGAAGACTTCAAGCGAAATTGATTATGAGGTCATTGAATTCAATATTGGCACCAAGGAATCACCAAAAATGGTTACATTTGGAAAAGGAACAACTCCTGATGAGAGGGAAAAGTTGATTTCCCTCAAGAGGGAATTTAAGGATGATTTTTCCTAGTCATATGAGGATTTGAAGGCCTACCTGGAAGATGTTATACAACATGATACCCGCCTTAGAGAAGGCACAAAACCCTTCAGGAAGAAGCTTAGATAAATGAATCCAAAAATTGCACCACAAGTCCAAAAGGAGTTGCAAAATATGTTTGAGGCAGGAATAATTGAGCCCATCAGGTACTCATCTTGGGTGCCTAATCCGGTCATTGTCAAGAAGAAAATGGGTGATATCGGGATATGCGTTCATTTTAGAAATTTGAACCAAGCCTCACTTAAAGACAATTACCCTCTACCAAACATGGAATATCTTTTGCAAAGGGTCACCAAATAAGATATTATGTGCATGCTTGACAACTTCTCGGGATACAACCAAGTGTTGGTAAAGGAGGATGACCAGCTCAAGACTTCTTTCACTACCTGTTGGGGAACTTGCAAGTACTTGAGAATTCCTTTTGGATTGAACAACGTGGGAGGTACTTTACAACATGCCATGGACTATGGTTTTATGGATTTAATTGGGAAACTTATATATATTTACCAAGATGACCTAACTACTATCTCCAAGAAAAGAGGTCAACACATCCAACAACAAAGAACATTTTTTCAAAGGTGCAGAGAATATGACATTTCTCTTAATCCTAAGAAGTCAATCTTTGGTGTGGATAAGGGTAAGTTATTAGGTCATATCATTTCCAAAGACAGGATCTCAGTAGACCCTTCTATAATTGAATCCATAAAAAAAATCCCTCTCCATAAATATAAGAGGGCCTTGCATTCCTTCTATGGCCAAATGAACTTCATAAGGAGGCTCATTCCGAAATTTTCCCAAATTTTGAAGCCTCTCAATTGATTATTAAAGACGGATGCTTGTTTCAAATGGGAGGATGAAGTTAAGCTATATTTCCAATGTATCAAAGAAGAAATAATTGTCACTCCAATCCTAGTCAGTCTAGATTTTTCCAAAGACTTCATCATTTTTTCTTTTGTCTCAAAGGATACCATCGCAGGAGTTATGTTGCAAAAAAATGATCAAGGAGATGAGCAACCAATATATTTCATGAGTAAAAAACTTAGGAACTCGGAGTTGAATTACACCATTATGGAGAAACAAGCCTATGCTCTTTTCAAGTCCCTCAAGCATTTTAGAAATTATGTGGGGTGCAACAAGGTTAAAGCTTCCATCCCTTACCCCGTCGTAAATGATGTTTTGTTACAACAAGACTATCTTGGGTCAAGGGGAAAGTGGGTTTCACAGATACAAGATATGAATTGGAAAATCAAACCTTCCAACATAATCAAATGACAAGGTTTATCTAAGAAGTTGACATAAATTAATCAAGAAGCCATCGAGATGGGAGAAAGAGAGCAAATTAATGTTGTTGTAAGTGAAATTGAGAATAATGAATGGTATTCGAATATTATTTACTACTTGAAGAATCTTACTTTCCCTGACCATTTGGTCGACCATAAGAGGAGATATTTAAGGCTCAAGTCTATGAAGTATTGTTTGACATAAGAGGGTCTTGGGTGGCTGAACCCCGTTGGAGTGATTCTCAGGTGTGTGGATAGAGAAGAAGAAGAAAAGTTAGTCATTGATCTCCATTCAGGGTATTGCAGAGGCCATTTTGCAACTCATACTACTTCCCATAAGATCTTAAGGGAAGGATATTATTAGCCCACTATTTTCTCCGACAAGGATCAATACGTCAAAACCTGTCAACCTTATCAGTTCTTTGCTGAGAAACAATGTTTCCCTTCCCTTCCCCTTAAGTCAATTGTTGTAGAAGCACCTTTTCAACAATGGGGACTGGATTTCATTGGGGATTTCAAGGAAAACTCTAGTAATGGTTACCGATTGGTTTTGACTGCCATGGACTACTTTACCATATGGGTGGAAGCCATCCCAACAAAGAAAGCGACATGAGAGGTCGTGATGAAATTCCTTGAGGAAAATATTATCACTAGATTCAGTGTTCCTACCAAGATAACCATAGATAACGCCAAATACTTTAGCTCGATGGAACTCAATCAACTCTTCTTCAAGTATGGAATTGTGTTTTCACACTCCTCGAATTATTATCCTCAAGGAAATGGGATAGCATAATCCAACAATAAGAACATCATGAATATTGTGAAGAACATTGTTGGAGAGAACAAGAAAAGTTGGGATAGCAAGATCAAGTATGCGCTATGGGTTGAACGCACAAATACTAGAACCTATACCCATAAAAATCCATTTGAATTAGTTTATGGGTTAGAAGCACGTATTCCTATAAACCTTCATATTCGATCCCTGCAAATATATCAGCACTTCACCACAGATAAAGAAGCAATGCAAGGGATAATTTACCAACTCATAGAATTAGATGAAACTCGAAGAATGGATTCTAATCAAATGGAAAAGAACCAAGAAAAAATGAAAGGTAAATTTGATCGCAGAGAAAGGAAAAGACATTTCAATAAGGGGGACCAACTCCTAATGTGGGACAAAAGAAGAGAAAAACCTTGAATGCACCAAAAGTTCAATAGTTTGTGGTTGGGACCCTACAAGATAGAAGAGATATCCAAGCTAGGCTCTTTTTATTTGTCCACAACAACAAGGAGAAGGATGCCATTTCCGATAAACATATCCCTCCTCAAGCATTATTTCCAATCTGGAACTTGACTTCTTCAGGGCCCAAGCCCCAGGTAAGTAGGTAGGTCATTTTGATTTCCTGCATTTGAATATTGATTGCTCATGGTATTTTAGTTGCATTTCATTTTTTACCTTCATTTTGCTCTACTTGCATTATTGATTTAAATGTTTTTTTTTTGCATCATATATATGAAAAAATGAAAAAAACAATTATTTTCTAAATGATTTGTCATTTTTGGATTTTGATTATATGGAAAAGGATGAGTGATCCATCCTACACTTAATGATTTTTTTGTTTCAGTGTGTGTAGGCAGAGGTCTACCAAGATATGTTGTGGTTCTCATGCATTCTATGACGAGTACATGTCCCCAAGTAGGAGCCATATGTTATCCCCAATTCCTAGGGATAACTAAGGAGATGATGTCTCTAGTCCCTCAGGTTGCAGACCTGGAGTACTGAGAGACAACTTGACCAACAATGTCCACTTGCACAGATATAGGTCTGCTTCACCACCACATATCTCAGGTTCATCATGAGGGAATCCACCACATCATCTTGCTTCCATAAGACATTGGGTATTACTCCATGAGGTACAAGTCAAGTGTTATGGTGAGTGTCATTTCAATATTTGAGGCATTTGAGTTTGTTACATTTTAAACTGCTTTTGACTATGTAATGTCTGCTTGGAAATTATGCTATTTGACTTGTTTCACCTTAGTGGTTGACATTACGCCCTAATAAGTTGTCACCCTTAGGAATAGGTTTGATACTAGGGGGTCCTCTTGACAAGTCATTGTGCCATTCCTGACCATACTTATCACTTTCCACACTTCATCCCCTCATCTCCTCACCTTTTGGGATTTTTGGATATACTGACCCAAGAAGGGATTGTCCCTCATTTCACGGGAAGAAGGGGATGAAGACCCATAAGGGAGATAGATAGAAAATGATAAAATCATAATAATGAACCTTTAAGATGCTCTCCCAAAGAGGTATTGAGAACAATGAAATGTTTCTCCTAAAAAAAATCAAAGACTTGCAAAAGTAAACACATAATATAAATGTCCCACTTGTTGAGGGATTTACACATGGTGTGTTACAAGCTAGACTATACCCCCATGGAACCATATGTACTTATCCCTTCAAGAGAAACTTTGGTACTTACCGCCAAGCTAATTTATTAACCCTAGGGAGCATCAAGTGTCTGGACCTTAATTAATTAATGGAAATAATTGGGCTTGGAAAAAGGATGAATTGAAAACGAAGGTGCAACACACCCTCTACAAAGGCACCCATAAATGAGACACTATGATCCCTTGTATGTCATGAACCCCATGCCAAAACATCTTGCCCCCTATCCATATAATTGTATCCACATGTCTTAGGGAGGGGTTCACCCAGGAAACACTCCTTGACTTAGGGGAAGAATCACCCAATAAGTCACCTTGTCAACCCTCCCATACCTAAACTTGGCAAATTGCATAGGGTCTTTGAGCACATGTTTAGTTTTATGAGGTGGTTTTTGATGCTCATGATCATATGGCTCTTTTATTGACTTGATTTTATTATCATGATGCATTTGACTTGAGATCCTTGGAGGACATATTCATTGCCTTTGCAGGACCTAGTTGGTGAACAATTTTGGAAGAACAAGTCTAGCTTAGGCTTCCTTGGAGCTCTAAGCCCATAGTTTGGATACCATGACCCACACCTTGGGAAAATAAGGGAGATCAACGTTTCCTTTGGAGGAAAAATGAGACATTGTAGATGACCTTGCCTAACCCCTACTAGCCCAACATTTGGCTTCTTGAGGCCAAAACGTCACATTTTGAGGCTTGACATCACCCTAGGGATAGGGTTTCTGTGGTGGAGTTATTGATGATGGAAACTTGACACATTTTGATGGAAGGAGGCATAGATTAAAGGAGAAAACCCTAGTGCATGAGAGGGAGGCCCTAGAGGGCCCAACAACTTATGTCCTCAACTCCAATGACCTGCAAAAAGTGTCAAAATATCACCCTTTAGTGGGTTGACGTTACCTTAGGGTTTCTTATGTGCATTTTTTTAAGTTAAATTTGAATTTGATAATGTAAAGGGGAAAAGTAAGGTTTGTTTACCCCTTACTTTGTGGTTACCCTAAAATTAAGTGTCCAAACACTTTTTAGAGGATTAGTATAAATAGAGATCAAAATCTTGTCATTTTATCACAACTCTCCCATTGTGAGAAGACTATTGTGGCTGAAATTTGTGCCCTACTTGGGCAATTTGAATATCTCTCTCTTGTGAAAATGATTTTTGGTTATCTCTCCTGGTGAATTATTGAGCTAAGGTGGTACACATCTCTTGGAAACTTCTTCTATTCCTTATGGATGGACATTACTTGGTAAACTAGGGTTTGGACTTTGCTATTGTGGAATTGGTAAGGAAATTTGTGCATGTGTTGATGTTTTATACTAGTTTCATTGCTATTATTTCCTTAAACTCTTGTAGGAGTATAATAGGATACACCCTCCACCAAGTTTCATGTTATTTGCGTTTTGATAAGTTAATTTTTGCAAGGTTTCTAGGAGGAGTACAAGGGTGTACACCCCCCTAGATTTACCTTATTTTGATTTGCATGCCCTAGGGAGTAATATGGTTTAAAACCCTAGGGATGTAGTGGATATAAATCATACTTTCAAGACTCCATTCAACCAAATTTTAGAGGCTTTGATCTGAAGTTTTCTTTGGAGAAATAAATTGTTTGCATTGGTAAACATGATTTAGAGAGATATTGATCTTGTTTAAGTTGGAATATTTTCTTGATACTTTGAGATTGAAAAGGCCTCTAGGGACTCTTGGTTTGCTTAGTCTTATTAGAGATATAAATAAATACAATCTACAATCATTAGGGATGCATAAAATTACTCTCCTCTTGATCATAACTCACATTTCAACCGACAAAAGATGCTAATAAATTGCCCCTATAATCTACTAGCCTCAACACAGTTGTCGGTGGTTTACTTGCTTGTTTTGTGGGTTGAAATTTTATGTTGTAGAAATAGTTTTCTACAGCCATAAGGCTGATAAAATATCTCTGCAATACTTATTTATAGCAACCATAGTTTGTTGCTGAAGTATTGTGCTTTCATACTTGAGTTATACTAGTGATTGCTAGCTTATATCTTGTATTATTTACTTGAATTTTAACATATTTTTAGCACATTTAACAATCATTTACTTGTTGATATATATCTCTGTTGACTGATGAAAATATGGATAACAATCTTAACTTGCTTGTCCACTTAATATTAAGCTTGTATACTTGTCTTTTCTTGTGTCTCGGGAAGGTACAATCATATTTGGAAGGTACTCAAGCATTTGGAAATCATAAACCATCCATGAGACTCATTATAAATCCACTTATCACTTAGAAACTTGACATATAGGGGAATCACTTCCATCCTCTCACTTTTCATCTCATTTCCCCCTAGGGTCACTCGAAATTTTCCCCTTGTGTAGGATTTCGCCTTCGCTAAAGCAAGGGGAAGATTTATCTAAGGTGAGAGTGGGTATAATCTCCCACCGTTATCGCCATCTTGTGTATTGGGTCAGGATTTTCCAAACCTACAGTTTGTGTGATAACATTTGGGAAACGTTGTCGGGGAGGATTTTTAATTCTCTTTCATGTCCTAATGACACCGTTGTTCCAGAGTCTGCACTTAAGGCTTAGAAGTACAGTGTCTAGGCATATAAAAGTGAGTAAAGGGTAGAGAAGGAAGAAACGTCAACCTTCGGCAAGGGAAACTAGGGATGATTTCTATGTTGGCGTTGTCTAGCTTCCAACTGTTCCTAGATGTTTATATCCCATTCAATCGCTGCCCATGAATTTTCGAGTTCAACCCGGGTAGTGGTTGTTTTAAGAATAGTATCGAAAAGGTTTAAGGAAATATGTGTTTGATCTAATAATCTGGGTTCGATATTAGGCTGTCTTGATACAGGGAAAGTCATGGAGGAACAATAAAATAAGAAAACCTCAGGGGGAATTTAAGTGTTGTCTCAATTCGGTCATATAAAAGAGATTTTACGGTTTCAGGAGTAAAAAAGGGGTGCAAACCAAAGGCCCTTTCCTGTAACTGAGTTATACTTTAAATAAAATGTATGAGGTGGGAGAAAACATTAATTTGTCTATCGAGTAAGGCTTCTATCAAGGGAGAATCTCATGTATAAACAGAAGAAGGAAAAATGTAAAGAAATAACCCAATGAAGCATAAAATATATATAGAATTCTGAAAGTGTTGACTGGTCTTATACCTGCTGATAGCTGGTACAGAGGAAAAACAGTAAACAATATAGAAAACCAAAATTCATTCACTATAGTAGAGGTTTTACTAAATTATAGCGAAGCATTCTTCAGATACAGATATGAAATGAAACGAAATATGAGATACAAGGAAACAAACTCATAACACAGTCATGACGGAATTGAGAATCTTCGGATTTGCTTTATATCAACTCTCAAATTGGAAAACCTCTATTAAAATCGACACAAGTAGGTCCAGCCTTTTTTCTTTCTTTCTATGATATATTTATACAGTTTTACAATAAGATGGAATCTCAATCGTTGCAAAATTTTCAGTTATGATATGGAGGAGAGCAATCGTTCCATTTCTTTCTCTCTGTCTTTATTTGGTGCCAGAAGCTTGTCCTCGTGCATGCTCGGTACAAGTGACACACCTTTCCACCAGCCGAGATATCAGCCTTGACGGTTCTACTTGACAATTGGCTTCAAAAGAGTAACAATCTCGGGCTAAATGCGACAACTTGTCTTCCATCTGCCTGTCTATGATGTCGATAGTGTGCAATTGCACACTTGGTTTAATCATACATTTGTCTATTTGTCACTTGTGAGTGATAACCGGAGTGTGCTTTTTTGGCAGGTCGGGAGTCTTTATCTCTGCTTTCGGACTCTTAGTTTTCTCTTCCCCGTCCTGGTGTTTTTCTTGACTGGGAGTCGCATCTTTGGAGCCTTCAGCATTCTTTTGTTTCACCTCCGCTGTACTCGGATTCTCACCCCGTAATACTGCGGGAAGACAACTGTCGATATTCTTGGAATTTTAGAACATCGGACCTCTCTTCAGGTACCAAGGTTTGTATTTGAGCTAAAATCTCGGCATAAGATCTTGCGCCTCGAAAAATGTCATCCAAGGGAGAATTTTCATGTTCAAATCTCTTGAGTCTGCAACTGGCCAAATGATTACTCACGACCCTTTACAGATCGTGCTTCTTGAATTCAATAAGGACCAATTTTAGGTCTTCCAAGACCGGTGCCTCAGCTTTAGCATGCCCGAAATATAACAAAGAATATGAATTTAAATGAACAGGAAAAGGTGGCCATACCTTCTTTGAGTATCCCTTAAGCTCCTTGCTTATGCCACTGATTATTGTTTGTCTAGCAACTTCACGACAAGCCAGCTTGTCGAGGATGAATAATGGCAATGCATGTGGGGGAACAGAAGCCCCGAAAACTTTGAGATATGAGAATTCGGATTCTACATACCAGTCAGCTATACTGTTCAAATTTATCACTATACTGCCCGAGATCCTAGGTGACGGGTGGCCAAAAATAGTGACATGCAATGGTACCATCACCCAGTTGAAGATTTCATATACGAAATCTGCCGCTTTGTTTTCCCACAATTTTGAATGATAGACATGGATGGGCTCGGCCTCTGCTGGAGTCCAACTCCAGCTCGTTAAGGGAAATGGTGTTAGAAAGCACACGACGTCCATAATGTATGCAGACATAAAAAATGAAGAAATCCTTCTGCTCTCTTTCTGCGCCCGATACTTCGTAACCCGACTGGTCAAGCTATCAGACAACATTTGCACCCAGTCGAAGGAACAGCCTTCGGCGACTTGATGTATTAGAGGCACCCATTGAAGAAAGAAATGTGAGGTGTCCTCTCTCCCGTATAATCTGCAGGTCATCATAGCTACATACTTGAACTGTGGTTCCAAGAAATCTATTGAATATATACCATTACTATTTGCCCTGAACTTCGCAGGGTGTGAAACCCAATCTCTTATTAAGCTAGACATAGTCTTGTCATACTGCACACATTCCTTTTGTTCGAAATTTTCCAAGAATTCAGCTTCATATGTAAGGTCGGACACTGTGGGCAACTTGTACATAGCTTGCAGATGTTCAGGTCTGAAAGTCCCGATGGTGACTTTCTGCTCATTGATGATGGTTCTGGTTGGTATATCCACATGGTCTAATGCCCATCGGACCATATCATAGTAAGGGAGTAGTCGTGGCCTGGCTACTACTTTATGAATTCCCGATTGAATGACGATCTTATATTTGGTGGTCATGTCGTCTTTTTCATTGTCACTGGAATCATCAGAATAATACACTAATTCGGCCTGCAGAACATCAGAAACGAACGACCATTTCGGGACAGAGTCGACACTTCGAGGTGAAGTATTAACAACATTGTCTGAACCTTGTCCTGAAACCTCAATGCTGGCTTTAGATGCTTTTCGCGGGGCCATGACATGAGATCCTTATTTAACTCTTCTACGATAAAAACACGTATACATACAGAAATTAGCTCGCTGAGAAATTGTGCTCTGCGTAATATAGAAATGAATTTTTTATAACGAATGATATCTCTATATATTCAAAAACTCGGTACCTTTTAAGAACGGATTGGTCAAATCATGCTTAAAAATAAATTTAGCAATAAAAACCCAATCTTTACTTGTCGATTCTCCTTGTTTCTAATTAATGCCATAAATTTTGGTGGTTCGAAATGTCAGTTGGCGTAAGGAAGAATTAATACTGCCTCGTAAATTGTGCATGCATCAAATCATGGGAGATACTGGTTTAGCTTAATTAATTCGGCTTTACCAAAGTTAATTAATCTTTCGGTACTCGTTGTATCGGGAATTTTTGCTATAACCCTTTGAACCTCTAACACCCGAAATTGTGATGATTGACTTTGGTTAATAAAAACGTAATTGTGATTAGGCACTTAATTAATTACGTAATTATTTATATCACCATATCGCGACTCGGAGCTTCGAAGGTATAGCTTTCGGGAAGTTTGCATGCTGAGTTGTGAAATCGCGATGATATGTTTTAATTAAAAGGGAGGATAAAATCAGATTAAGTGTTTAATTAATTATGGTCATATCTTTATCACGACTTCGTGACTCGGGGCTTAGACAATGTAGATTTTTAAAATATGTTGGCGATGGAAGTCACTCCTGGATTGCTAGCAGGAGCAGAGCCCGACGCCCATCATTTTTATGTCACGGTTGTTTGTAGATGGGTGATCGAATGGAGGGAAACTCAAAACAATAGCGTTCCAACTCTGAAACCAGGCCAGGTATGCATGAGCAAGTGAGGTCTTGCATAAATTTCAGGCAATGAGCTATATTAAAGGGTGAATAGGCGGAAGACTTATACAAGAGAAAAGCGGAGGTCTGTTATAAACAGCAGGTTTCTAACAGACTGAGGAAGAAGACGTCCAAATGCAATATCATCTTACATTCAAACACGAAAGCCAGAGAATGCAACAATGCAACAATAAATCTTTTATCATATCATAACTATAATAATTCGCATGAATCGGTCAATCACAAATCCTCTTAGCATGAAATGAAAATTAGACGGAGTAAGAAGAACTGTCTGTCATAAAACAAGAAATCTCATATACATATGCATAAGCTTAAAGCTAGAATAGTTGTTAAAACATTACAGTAGGGAGCTCTGCTCAACCATCGATGCTTACAAAATGGCCAAAATGCCTACATATACTCTTTCCTTCCTTTCACC
The DNA here is from genome assembly GCA_010110895.2 of Picea sitchensis. Classification (NCBI taxonomy): domain Eukaryota; kingdom Viridiplantae; phylum Streptophyta; class Pinopsida; order Pinales; family Pinaceae; genus Picea; species Picea sitchensis. The sequence continues at coordinate 104,270 of SNQJ01S0011021.1, forward strand.
CAGCAGAGGCGTCTCAGAACTTTCAATGGATGGCGTCGCCTCAATCAAATCTCACCTGCATTGCTCTGTCATACGCCACCTTAATTCGGCATCGCCCACGCCAGAGGTAGTTGAACCCTTTGAATGTTGACTTGGCATGTGCAGGTTCTTCTAGCGGGTTGAAGACTCAGCGTGGCTTTCCTGAGGGGAAATGGTACAGGGGACCCTCTTGGGAAAAATTTTGGCCGGGACCTCCATACTCTACAATAAATGAGCGAGGTGAGGTTTGAACCACCCTCTTCCTTCTTCATTAATCTCCCACAGGCACTGGGATCTAGCTCACGTCGAATCGACATCTAGAGCATCACAGCCTTCCTTCTGATTTTTAGCTTGACGCTTCAGGGCTCGAGTGGCCAAATGACAAGCATAAACACCCCTCCTCCAAGCCTGCTCTCTTATGACCAGGCGCCAGAACCATGGGCCTGATTCTGAGCGCTATCGGGAATTCGGGGTTCGGGGTTTCAAAATGCATGAAACGAGGGGTGCCTTTTCCTCGAAACCCCGATATGCGATATGCCGACAGGCTTGACACCTGTCCCAATGAGATCAGACAGTCCAGATTTGTTTTGGCCCATGGCACTTCCCGCTGCTAAACCTCGGGAAACTGGTTAGCCCCAAAAACCCGATGGCCATTGATCCGCTTCTATGGATGGATCTCGACCGCCGATGGCAAAACTTCGCCCGCTCGCTTGACTTGCTGCTACAAAATCGGATTCTCTCATGCTATGCTCAGGTGCATCCCGTGCAAACTGTAGACCTGGGTACGCCTAATCCTGAGACAAGAAATATCGCTAACATTAGGCTCCATGGGGGATAGAGTCGTCCCTGCGATGCTCTAAGAACTCCTTCCGCAGCTTCAGTGCCTTGCTATTGGGCTATGGAGTCACCTATTAAGCCGAAAACATGTAAGAAGAAAATGCTTAAAGGTAAAAAGGACCATATTTACAAATAGAGGAGTCGTTTAAGGCTCAAATAAAACATTTTTTCAGAAAATGCCTATTCACTGGGCTGTTGAAAACCTCTTCACCCCCCAGATCCTGCAACCCGTATGTATTGTTAGAGAAAATCTCAGAGATTTTGAAGGGGCCGATCCAGAGGGCATCGAACTTGCTGTGCTTTCCTTTATCCTGTCTGGGTGCGTCCCACTTAAATACCAAATCCCCGATCTCGAACTCCTTTTTCCTGACCTTCCTATCAAAATCCTGCTTGATCCTCTACTGATGACTGTAAGCTGCGTCCCTCACTTGTTCTCTGCTCTGCTGCACTTCCACTATCTGATGAATTCTTCTGATCATATGATCTGGTTCTCCCTCGTAGTCTTGAAATAACTTCGCCACAGGTAAGGCGAGCTGGGTAGGGAAAACCGCCTCTGCTCCGTAGACTAGTTGAAACGGCGAGGTGCCCAGAGACTTCTTCGTCATGACACGATCGGCCCACAGAGAAAATTTCAACTTTGAATCCCAGGATCTTTTGTTATCCTCTAATAATCTTTTGATGATTTTTATCAGCCTTTTGTTAGAGGATTCTGCTAAACCATTGCCCTGGGGATAGTAGGGGGTGGAGTGAACTAGCGAGATATGGAACTGCTCAAAGAACTTAATTAAAGGTTCAGATTTGAAAGAAGCAACATTATCGGTGATGATTCTGCTGGGACAGCCAAATCGGGCTATAATATCCTCCAGGAAGCTGATAATTACTTTGTGTGATGCACTTCTGGTGGGGACAACTTCTATCCACTTGGTGAAATAATCTGTTGCAGTCAAGATCCATCTGTACTGACCACTCGAGGGAGGATGAATTTCTCCGATGAATTCCAACCCCCACTGCTGAAAAGGTGTCAAAGCTACTATGGGTTTCAATGGCAGCGATTTGAGTTGTTGCTTTCCTGAGAAATTTTGACATTTGGTGCAAGCTCTGATCTCCCTGCAAACATCGGGGAATAAAGTGGGCCAGTAATACCCAGCTCGGAGTATCTTATAGGCTATGGTCTTCCAGAAATGATGACCTCCGCAAAGGCTACTATGAAAATTGAACATAACCTTCTGGGCCTCCTGTGGGTCCAGGCATCTCAGAAATACCCCTAGAGGGTCTCTCCAGTACAAGGTTTGGTCAATGAGGCAATACCTGATCGCCTTGAGCTTTAGAGCCCTTGCTTTTCTTTTTCCCATTCCATCAGGGGGCTTCAACTCCTGCATGAAATATAGAACGTCACGATACCAGGCACATTCTACCAGCGATAAGCCATCTTGAGAGCCTTGGCTGGGCGATTCATCTTGCTGAGATCCTAAGCGAGTATTGATGAAACTAACTCCCAAGGCTTTGCAGTTGGATTCAGCCAGTAGCTTGGCTAAACCTTGCCCCTTAACTAACTTGGTGGGTTTTATTTCTAAGTCAAATTCCAGAATTTTTGCGATCCATCGGCCTCTTTTCCCATCTACGTCGGGCTGCACAAGGATGTCCTTCACGGAAGCTAAAGGAACATATGTTGTTACCTTTGAATGCAGGACATAGACTCTGAAAGCTTTAAGAGCTTTCACTAAGGCATAGGCTTGCTTCTCCATGATTTTAAACCTGCTTTCTGCGTCTCTTAACGCCCTGCTGAAGAAGGCGATGGGCTGCTCACTCCCTTCCTCGTTTTTCTGCAATAAGACCGCCGCCACTGTATCAAAAGAAGCAAAGGAGAAAATTAGGAACCCTTTGGAATAGTCAGGATTGATAAGCATGGGTGCCTCAGTCAATGCCCTTTTTATTTGGTCAAAAGATGCCCAGGGCTCAACAGTCCATCTCACTTCGTTTCCCTTTCTAAGCATTGTTGTGATGTGTTTTACCAGTTCAGAAAAATTTGAGACGAATCTCCTCAGGAAGTTAATCTTTCCTAGAAATGCCTGGACCTCTTTCTTAGACCTAGGAAGTGAAAGGGTCTAAATTGCTTCTACCCTACTAGGATCAATCCTCACTCCCTCTGCCGATACTATATGTCCCAATAACTTCCCTTCCTACATAGAAAACAGGGACTTCTTGGGATTCAGGGAAAGACCAAATCTCCAGCACTTTGAGAAAACTCTCCTTAAGTGGAAACGATGCTCCTTATCAGACCTGGAGAAGACTGTGATGTCGTCTAGGTAGATCACTACAAACTGGTCTTTCTCTCCAATGAAGGCTATATCCATGGCTCGCTGGAATGTTGCTCCTGCATTCATTAGCCCGAATGGCATTTTGGCATACATGAATGTGCCCCAAGGAGTGGTGAAGGTTGTCTTCTCCCTGTCCTCAGGCATGACCGATATCTAGTTATAGCCAGAAAACCCATCGATCATGGATATCCTGGAGGCACCAATTACCCTCTGCAATATGTGTTCCATCTTAGGTAGGGGGTAATTATCTTTCTTTGAGATTCTGTTGAGATTCCTGAAATCAACGCAAAGTCTGATTTCTCCACTCTTTTTCCTTACTGGGACCAAATTGGCCACCCATTCAGAATATCTCGGGGACAATAATTCGGGCATCTAACAATTTCTTCACTTCTTTCTCCATGACAGGTAGCAACATAGGGTTTATCTGTCTTTGCTTCTGTCTAAATGGTTTAGCCTCTTCCTTTAGTGGGATCTTGTGCTCAATGAGAGATGTGTCATAGGTCTTGAGGTCCTCATACGTCCATGAAAACACATCAACGAACTCTTTTAGCAACTCAGTATATTCGGCCTTCTGTTCTCTGGTCAAACTGCTTGATAATTTGACAAACCTGGGTTCCTCCGGTGTGCCAATGTTGCATTTGGTTGTCTCGGCATCTTCATTTGAGACCCTGCACTTTAATGGCACATCATTCCCATCGAACAATCTTTCTAAAGGGACAAGTCCTCTCGGAATGTGATTACTGGGCAGCTGAATGATCTGGTGATTAGCGATTCTATTTAAAAACTCCTTAGGACGAGGGTCACCTTCCAAATCAGGATCTTGGTCAATATGCAACGCAGAAAATTTATCCACTGATTGGAGAAACCTTTCAAGTTCAGAATCATCCTCGAACACCTTCCAATGCTTGACATTGTCCAACACCGAGGGCCTATATATTATATCAACATCATTTTCTACCATAGGCGGCAGAGGAAACTTGAGCACACTAGCTGAGACAGCTAAAGAATCGACCAAAGTATTTTCTCCCCTCGGAATGAAAGAAATGCTAAAAGCCAAGAAGAAATTATCAATAAGGTCCCATACTTCATTCTGATAATTCCTGAGCCGGGGATTATGGGCACGATAAGCATTCCTTACCTACTGAATAATCAACTCAGCATCTCTGAATATTGCCACTTCTTCAATTCCCATTTCCTTTGCGGCCCTCATACCTAGAACAAGAGCTTCATACTCTGCCACGTTGTTGGTGGCTTCGAATTCCAGCTTGTATGACAGGGACACGACCTCTTGACAAGGTGATATGAAAACCACTCTAGTGCCAGCGCCTTCGCTAGAAGAGGCTCTGTCAAAAAACATCTCCCACATAGGGGAGCTTTGAGGGGAAATCAGATGATCAGGGTTGGGATGTTTTCTGATTATTAAAGAGCTTTCAGGGGCATCGGTAAGTTGCAACAAACTAGACCCCAAGTCGGTGTCAAGTGAAAAGATGGGGTGATTGGTAGGGTCTGCTTCGCTGACAATATAGGCTAGCTGGGATTCTCCGGAATGGTGGCGTATGTGAGATCCATATGTAGTGTCCCTCCAAGCTTTTTAATCCACGATCTAGACAATAGCATACCAAATTTGGGGGGAACATTGGCTACCACGATATCCATGACCACACTTTTCATGGGCAGCTGAAACAGGGAAACCACCAAGTCTTTGATTACTCCTAGACATGACACTCTCCTTGAATCGAAAGAATATAGATCATGATAAGTTCTTGTCACCTCCAGTCCCAATTCTTCCATGACTATTTTTGGCATAAGGTTATGGGGAGCCCCTGAATCCATGAGGCAGTTATGCAAAACTTTATCATGTATGTTCAGGGATGTGTAGAAAGGGGGGGATGAGTCATATCTGTCTTCTACCATAGGGCCTAAGATGACAGCCGGCTTCTCATCTTGAAGGTTTACCGAGTCAGAGGGGGGATGAGGGTACTCAGATTGTAGCAGCTTGGAGAGGGATCTTTTAAAATCTTCGTTTTTAACTAGCTCTGAAAGGGGGACGGGGATCCTGATCTTTTGAATTTCATGTTCAAGATTAAAGGATGGACTGGGATTAGGAGCTTCTCTTACCTCAGTGACAGTCTCTTTGGCTGCTGGCGAAGCACTCTGAGTCTTATTTTCTTTGGTAGTGGCTGCTTCAGATCTAATAGGTTTTTCTGCTATGAGAGGTTGGTCTGGGNGAGATTAACTGCAATATTGGAGTCAAACAAGGTTGTCCCTTGTCCCCTACCCTTTTTGGCATATGCATTGACAAGTTAGAAGATTGTTTGGAAAAAGCAGGTTGTGTCGACCCTACTCTCACTGGTATAGTCATCAATCTTCTTCTTTATGCTGATGATATCGCTCTTATGGAAAGGAGTCCCCGTGAACTTGAAAACCAACTAAGAATCCTCAAGGATTTTTGCTCCAATATGGGTATGATTGTTAATACTAATAAGACTAAGGTCATGATTATTAAATCCAATAAAATCATGTATGATACCTTCGTATATGACAACAACAACTTGGAGGAAGTGACTTCATACAATTATATTGGAATTGATATTCACCACAAGCTCAAATGGAATTATAGCATTGAGAAAAGGATTATTGGGGAATGGAAAGCTTATTAAGGGCTTGAAAACAATTGTAATTCAGTCGATCTTTGGATTTGTGATAAGAATATAATCCTCTTTGAGACTCTCATTGCACCTATTATTCTTTACAGATGGGAAGTCTGGGGCTACAGTACCTCTCGTGAATCTTGGAGAAGATAGAGAAAATACAAAAGAATTGTATAACCTATAATCTCAAAATTAAAGGAAATATGCCCTATCCCATCCTCCTATTAGAAAAAAGCATCTCCCCCATTGAGAGCATGGTTATGACTAGATACCTAATGTATAAGAACAAGTTAAACAACATGGAAGACAATAGGCTTCCTAAAATTGCTTCAAAATCAAGTTGTAACCACCATCGACTCAAGCGAGGATGGCATAAAGATGCCCAGTCTTGGCTAAACTATTGGGGAATCATGGAAGACACCAATTTGTAGAATAAAGATATTATTAAAAATATCATCAAATCAAAATTTAGGGAGAAAATGTGGTGTGATAAAGAGTTAGATGAAAAAATAAAGTTAAGGTATTATAAGGATGTAATCAACCCTAATCTAGAAGATCAAAATTATATATCTGTTTTGATGAGTGTAAAGAAAAAAAATAAGCATTGCTAAGATAAGAACAAATTCTCATGAGCTCCATAGTAAAACTGGGCGTTGGTCAATTCCTAAAATGCCATGGGATAAGAGAGAGTGTCCCCTTTGTGACACTAAGAAGGTTGAAGATGAAAAACACTTTCTCATAAATTGTCCAGCATATACCCAGATTAGAACTCATTTTCAAAATATTTGTCACACTACCAACCCTCATAACCTCTTAACTCAACAAAACTATGGTGATCTTGGAAAGCTTCTCTTAATGCTTTTCGAGCACAGAAACAAAATTTTAAAGAATCACAAGTAATCACTTACCCTCTTGAGGTTTGATATACCAATTCAGTCTTAGTGGACGTTAATCATCATCATCATCATATTAAGAGTTTCACTATAAGGTATTTCTTGAAAAAGAAAAAAAAGTTCAACTAGTTAAATCTTTGAATCCTAATTGTGGAGATTCATGTTCAATTCCATAGCACGCATTGCTTGCGAACATGATGAAGGTCTAAAAATTTCCTCACGAGATATTTCTTTGGAAAAGAAAAAAAATTAAACTAATTAAAATTGTGAATCTTAATTGTGGAGATTCATATTATTCAATTTTGTCGCATCCCCATAGTGTGTTTAGCGATTTTTTTTATGGTGTTGTTGGCGATGGAAGTCATCCCTGGATTGCTAGCAGGAGCAAAGCCCGACGCCCATCAGTTTTATGTCACAGTTTTTTATAGATGGGTGATCGAATGGAGGGAAACTCAAAACAATAGCGTTCCAACTCTGAAACCAGGCCAGGTATGCATGAGCAAGTGAGGTCTTGCGTAAATTTCAGACAGTGAGTTGTAGTAAAGGGTGAACAGGTGGAAGACTTGTACAAGTGAAAAGCAGAGGTCTGTTATAAACAACAGGCTTCTAACAGACTGTCGAAGAAGGCATTTAAACACAAGATCGTCTTGCATTCAAATGCAAAGCCAAAGGACACAATTATGTAATAATAAATCCTTTATCATAACAGAACTAAAACAATTCGCGCGAGTCAGTCGTTCATGAACCCTCTTAACATAAGATGAAAATTAGACGGAGTAAGAAGAACTGTCTGTCATAAAACAAGAAATCTC
>SNQJ01S0011021.1:115011-147203 GCA_010110895.2 Picea sitchensis
AGGTGTCTTCTCTCCCGTATAATCTGCAGGTCATCATAGCTACATACTTGAACTATGGTTCCAAGGAAGCTATTGAATATATACCATTACTGTCTGCCCTGAACTTCGCAGGGTGTGAAACCCAATCTCTTATTAATCTAGACATAGTCTTGTCATACTGCACACATTCCTTTTGTTTGAATTTTTCCAAGAATTCAGCATCATATGTAAGGTCAGACACTGTGGGCAACTTGTACATAGCTTACAGATGTTCAGGTCTGAAAGTCCCGATGGTGACTTTCTGCTCATTGATGATGGTTTTGGTTTGTATATCCACATGGTCTAATGCCCATCAGAACATATCATAGTAAGGGAGAAATCGTGGCCTAGCCGCTACTTTATGCATTCCCGATTGAATGACGATCTTATATTTGGTGGTCATGTCGTCTTTTTCATTGTCGCTGGAATCATTAGAATAATCCACTAATTCAGCCTGCAGAACATCAGAAACGAATGACCAATTTGGGACAGAGTCGACACTTTGAGGTGAAGTATCAATGACATTGTCTGAACCTTGTCCTGAAACCTCAACACTGGCTTTAGATGCTTTTCACGGGGCCATGATGGGAGATCTTGTTTTAGCTCTTCTGCGATAAAAATGCGTATACATACAGAAATTAGCTCGCTGAGAAAGTGTGCTTTGCGTAATATAGAAATGAATTTGTTATAACGAATGACAGCTCTATATATTCGAAAACTTGGTACCTTTTAAGAACGGATCGGTCAAATCACGCTTAAAAATAAATTTAGCAATAAAAACCCAATCTTTACTTGTCGATTCTCCTTGTTTCTAATTAATGCCATAAATTTTGGTGGTTCGAAATGTCAGTTGGCGTAAGGAAGAATTAATACTACCTCGTAAACTGTGCATGCATCAAATCACGAGAGATACTGGTTTAGCTTAATTAATCCAGTTTTACCAAAGTTAATTAATCTTTCGGTACTCGTTGTATAGGGAATTTTTGCTATAACCCTTTGAACCTCTAACACCCGAAATTCCAATGATTGACTTTGGTTAATAAAAACGTAATTGTGATTAGGCGCTTAATTAATTACGTAATTATTTATATCTCCATATCGTGACTCAGAGCTTCGAAGGTATAGCTTTCGGGAAGTTTGCATGTCGAGTTGCGAAACCGCGAAATCGCGATGATATGTTTTAATTAAAAGGGAGGATAAAATCAGATTATGTGTTTAATTAATTATGTTCATATCTTTATTGCGACTTCGCGACTCGGGGCTTAGACAACGTATATTTTTAAAAGAGAACACGCCGAGTTGCGAATTTCCGATAGAACTTAACCATGGCTAAGCTTTTACCTTTAACCTTGACACGGGTTACTAAAACAAGAACTTTGTGATTTCGGCTATCAGGGTTACGACAATAAGACTTTTGGATTTAGTAAACACCGAGATGCGAAAACCCAATGATGTTTAACCGTGATTTAGGAAAATGTTACTATCATTATTGTCCTGGGTAAAATTTTAGAATGATTTCGTCATTTTGTTGCTCGGGACTTGTGAACTACGTGATCTATAACATCCAACATATGAAATCCCGAGGTAGAACAAAGGGGGGAGAATATTTTGACGAAAAGTAGAACTCGCCTTGAGAGTACGATAACTATCGCCGCTCACGTGATAAGACTTTTGGAGATTTAGAAACCACAGATGGAAAATATGAAAACCATCTTTCGATTTCGAGCATTAAGACATGAAATTCGAGACGGGCTAGAAAAAACAAAGGCAGCTCCAACAGATACTTTGGCAAGTTTCCTTCCCAAAGCCTTTACCTCTATCTTTCCTGGCGACTCTAATGGAAGGAATGTTCCCCTTCCACCCTTGATAAGATTGTCCTCAATCTCATCTATGACTCCATTATGGGACATACCTAGAAAAAGCATTACCTGAGTCCAAAACATTCTCCCAAGCATTGTAAACCTTCACCCAAATGGTCTAGTTCTCCATCATCTCCCACTTCTAAGGATTACCCATCCACCTCTCTTACTCCTCCATATTCACCTACTTCATCTACACATATTCTTTCATTCATGCCTAGTTCACCAAGTACTGCCTGGAAACCATGGGTTAGGGGTCTGTACAAGAATTTAGACATGGAAAAGATCCTCGGAGCTCCTCAAAAACTCCTAAGGGACTTTAAAGAATGGCTCCCTAGATTTTCAAGAGATGATTTTTCCACAACCGAAGATTATTTGGATACCTTCCTCCATGACCTTGAACCTTATGACCAACATGAGGACATACAAATGAGACTTTTCTCTTACACTCTCATTGGAAAGGATAAAGAGTGGTATGACAATATCTCTCCTGGGGAAATCACCAACTGGGATGTTTTTCAGGAACGTTTCATCAAAATATTCAAGAAAAACAAAGATTTCCAATCCCTTTATGATTGTCTCTACACCAAAAAATAAAACCAAGGGAAAGTATAAAAGACTTCAATAACAGGTTCAACATCCTTGTAAGGAGTTTTCCTCAAGATTTTAAGCCCTATCAAAGTACCATCCTCAAGTATTACATATCAACCATGAAAGATCCCTATGGAATACTAATTGGAAAATTATGCCCTGTAGATTTATTTGAAGCACAAGAAATGGAATGTGATATCGAGGAAAACATAACCTCCTCTTTATGTCAATATCATGACTGCTTTGAGGAAGTCATCCAGATAAATCAAATTACATACTTTTTCATTCATGACCCTCTTCACAATGTCAGATCATACTTGCAAAGGGAACAAGAGGAATCTTCCAACCAAGCTACTAATCACATGATAATTTTTTTGGAGAGAGGCAAGGAACCAAGATATGAAAAGATGCCTCCCCCTGTAGAGGAAATATTGAAAATTGAAAGAAAACTAACAGCAAAGGAGGTTGAAGAAAAGTTTTTATGACATGTTCAGAGGGTCATTACTGAAGCACGTGAAGAAAACAAAATTGGTGTAGTCAAGAATGGAGAAAATAAGGCCACTTTCACAGACAATACCAAGGAAGTAGAATTGGTCAAAGACTACGTCAGTTCACCCCATCAATTCCTAGACGAAGGGATTAACAACACCTTCATTTTTTCCAATTCTCTTTTTCTAGATGAAGAAAAGAAGGATGAATCTTGGGTTTTAGATTTCGATGACACACACTCAAGATAGGGATCAGTTGCAAGGATAGTATTGACTTTTCCAAATAATGAGACTACCCTTTTCTCATATAGGCTTGAGTTCAACTACACAAACAACATCGTTGAGTATGAATCCCTTGTTTTGGGCATGAACCTTGCCATTGATATGAACATTAGATTCCTACGTGTAAGAGGACACTCAAACCTCGTTGTTTCACAAGTCAACAAGAATTTTACTGCTAAGAATCCAATATTGAAACAATACAAAGATGTTGTGTGGGATGCCACGAAGAAATTTGCTAACTTTTCGATTGAATCCATCCCTAGAGAAGAAAACCATTTAGAAAACAAATTTTTGTATCTGCATCCACTTTACAATATTTCAAAGAGATCGGTCTCTACAAAGTGGAAGTAAATTTCAAGCCTCCAATACCTGACAACTTAGAACATTGTGAGGTTTTCAACAATGAAAATCAGATCTTGCGTTTCCTCCAGAATGAAGGTGAATTCTTATAAGTCCAGATAAACTTGTTGGATGAAGAAGAAAATATTGAGATCATTTATATACATGACAGACCCATACCTAAGGTTTTCACCCCCCTAGAAAGACTTTTTTATCAGCATGACATGTATAAGGGGAAGACATCAAGAAAATTTGATTACAAGGTCATTGAATTCAATATTGGAACCAAGGAATCATAAAAAATGGTTAAATTCTGAGAAGGAACAACTCCTGACAAGAGGGGAAATTTGATTTCCCTCATAAGGTAATTTAAGGATTTTTTTTTCTAGTCGTATGAGGATTTGAAGGCCTACCGATAAGACATTATACAACATGTTATCCCCCTTAGATAAGGCACAAAACCCTTCAGGAAGAAGCTTAGAAAAAGGAATCCAAAAATTGCATCATAAGTCCAAAAGGAGTTGCAAAATATGGTTGAGGCAGGAATAATTGAGCCCATCATGCAATCGTCTTGGGTGGCTAATATGGTCATTGTCAGGAAGAAAATGAGTGATATCATGATATGATTTGATTTTAGAAATTTAAACCAAGCCTCACTTAAAGACAATTATCCTTTGCCAAACATGGAATATATTTTTCAAATGGTCACCAGAGCAGAGATGATGTACATGCTTGACGACTTCTCGGGATGCAACCAAGTGTTGGTAAAGGAGGATGGCCAACTCAATATTTCTTTCACTATCCCTTGGGAAAATTACACGTACTTGAGAATACCTTTTGGATTGACCAGCATGAGAGATACTTTCCAGTGTGCCCTGGAATATTGTTTTAGGGATCTAATTGGGAAACTTATAGAGATTTAACAGGATGACCTAACCGCTATCTCCAAGAAAAGAGATCAACGCATCCAACACCTAAGAACAATTTTTCAAAGGTGCAGAGAATATGACATTTCTCTTAATACTAAGAAATCAATATTCGGTGTGGATAAGTGTAATTTATTAGGCCATATCATTTCCAAATATAGGATCTCAGTAAACCCTTCCATAATCGAAGCCATCAAAAAAATCCCACTCCCTAAAGATAAGAGGACCCTACAGTCCTTCTTTGGCCAAATCAACTTCATAAGGAGGTTAATTCTGAGTTTTGCTGAAATTGTGAAGCCTCTCAATCCTTTATTAAAGAAGGATGTTAATTTTGAATGGGACAATGAAGGTAAGCTATCTTTTGAACGTATCAAAGAAGCCATAATTTCCGCACTAGTCCTAGTCAATCAAAATTTTTCTAAAGACTTCATCATTTTTCCTTTCGCCTCAAAGGATACCATCACATGAGTTCTATTGAAAAACAATGATCAAGGAGATTAGAAACCAATCACTTTCATGATAAAAACCCTTAGGGAATCATAAATGAACTACACCATTATGGAGAAACAATCCTATGCTCTTATCAAGTCCCTCAAGCATTTTAGAACTTATGTGGGGTACAACAAGGTTAAATATTTCCTCCCTTACCCTACCGTAAATGATATTTTGTCATGACAAGACTTTCTTGGGTCAAGGGGAAAGTGAGTTTCACAGATACAAGAATACAACTTGGAAATCAAACCTTCCAATACAATCAAAGGACAAGGTTTATCTAATATGTTGACAAAAATAAATCAAGAAGCCATTAAGATGGGAGAAAGAGAGCAAACTAATGTTGTCGTAAGTGAAATTGAGAATAACAAATGGTATTCGGATATCATTTACTACTTGAAGAATCTTACTAGCCCTGACCATTTGGTCGACCATAAGAGGAGAGATTTAAGGCTCAAGGATACGAAGTATTTTTTTTACACAAGACGATCTCGGGTGGAGGAACCCCGATGGAGTGATTCTCAGGTCTGTGGATAGGGAATAAGTAGACACATTGGTTGTCGATCTCCATTCAGGGTATTGTGGAGGCCATTTTTCATCTCATACTATTGCCCATAAGATCTTAAGGGAAATATATTATTTTATTGTTGGCCCACTATTTTCTCTAACACGCATTGATACGCTAGATCTTGTCAACCTTGTCAGTTCTTTGCCGGGGAAAAATGTCTCCCTACCCTTCCCCTTAAGTCAGTTGTCGTAGAAGCACCTTTTCAACAATAGGGACTGGATTTCATTCAGGATTTCAAGGACAACTCTATTAATGGTTATTGTAACATAAATAAATATATAATAAGAATACCAATAATAAATAACAAATACAAATAAATAATAATGAATAATGAATAATGAAGAGTTATGGAATCCTAATGAAAGGACACATATCTTCATGAAAGGGAACCCTATGTGGGTATATAAGGCACTTATTTCTCATTGTAATCTCATATCATATTCATATACATTATTTAATATATTATCCTTTATGGATTATAACCTGTTGTCTTACCTACATTGGGTATTTACCTGGTGAACTGGCTTGGTTCACCATAGTGGTATCAGAGCTTCGTCTCTATCCAAATTTTGGCCACAAATAGAGTTTCTATAAAATAAGGTCTTTGACCTCATATTTTCCATTGGCCATTTATAAATCAAATATTCTACACATTTCAGCAAAAGTGAAAAAGTCATTCTACACAAAATAAAAATAAAAAACAAAAAAGAAGAAGAGAAAAAAAAAACAAAAGAACAGAAAAAGAAAGAAAATAATTTTCTTAAGGGGCATTTGAAGAAGTATAAGTGCACACCAAGAAGTTTGAAAGAAATATTCCATATTTGACATTAGTTCAATTAATTGTCATTCAAAAAGTGAGAAAAAATAATTTAAAAGAAAAAGTTTCAAAGAAGAGTAAAAGTGAATATTTTAGTTTACCTTTGGAGATTTACCATCCCATGGTTTTGGAAAACCATTGGCCCGTGATATTCCATACCATATATAATATATATGTGTGTGTATTTTCCACTAAATAAGTATTTCACAAAATTTAGGGTCGCGTTTGTTGAGCCCTAACCGCCATTAACAAATAGTCAAGAGTATAAAAGGATTTATAATATACTTTTTATAAAGTATAAAAATGATTATAAAAATTGGAGTGAAAAGATAGATAGGAAGGAAGGAGTATAACTAAAAGAGTTCTTTTGGAAAGTGTGAAGGTAATATTAAATTATTTTTCATTAATTACCTAGGAAAAAAGAAGAAGAAGAGATTAAGTGAATATAAAATTACTTTTGGTAAAGTATAAATAAAATATTCAAAGTTTTTAAACTCTATATAAATATATATATATATATAAAGAAGAATTATCAAGGATTATTTTCTTAAAAGAATATAAAGGAATATTAGAGGAAGATATCTATTAAGTCAAGAAGCTTAAGCCTTATTATTATTAAAGGGATATTATAATAATTAGAAGGTCAATTCAAATTAAAAAATGGATTTTAAGGAAGGAATATTTTCTGCTAAAAATCATCTAAGTAGATGCATCGGATTATTAACATTTAGAAGAAATATTCAAGGAAAAGAAGTTAGCATCCACCTTTTCCCAGATAAGAAAAAAAATCACATAAGTATGGATTTGGCGAATCAATTAATAATTCCAAAGACAAATGTAATCGAAACAAAATACTTTTTTTTCGCAATAAATATGACATCAAGGACTTATCGTTGACACTCGAAAATTATAAACTNGATATTATAATAATTAGAAGGTCAATTCAAATTAAAAAATGGATTTTAAGGAAGGAATATTTTCTGCTAAAAATCATCTAAGTAGATGCATCGGATTATTAACATTTAGAAGAAATATTCAAGGAAAAGAAGTTAGCATCCACATTTTCCTAGATAAGAAAAAAAATCACATAAGTATGGATTTGGCGAATCAATTAATAATTCCAAAGACAAATGTAATCGAAACAAAATACTTTTTTTTCGCAATAAATATGACATCAAGGACTTATCGTTGACACTCGAAAATTATAAACTTGTATCGAATTTTGAGGTTACAACTATATATGAAAAAGAGGTTGATATAATCCTAGGCTCGACTTGGTTAGAGACGTTGGGTAGCTTAATATTAAACCTTGAGAAAAGGTTTTTAATGTTTTCCTACAATAAGAAAAAAACAAAATTACATGACTTCTTAGTGAAGTCAGATTTGATATCTACGTCAAAATATCTTGATCAGATATCCAAAATACTACTGCCAGACAAACAAAAATCAATACTTGATTATGGTTCGTTAGACAACAAATAATCAAATTTTGGTCACACAAATCAAGACATTGAAGAACAAGAAGAAATCACAAAAGGAAAGGTTAGAACAATTTTACAGTAAAGAAACAATGACTAGTGAAGAAACAATACTTGAACCTATTGAAATCAAGAAGCTTCTAGTTAAAAAAATCCAGACCTCGGAGAAGGGAATAAACACCGATCTAGTTGAATTACCAATAGCATCAAGAATTGAAGAGAGATCCAAAAAACAAGATTCAAAATATATTTGGGTGCCTTATCATCATCTGAATCACAAGAGTCGTTACAAACAACAACAAAGTCAAGAGGAATATGAACAATTTTCTTTTTATCGACAACTAAACTACAACATTGTAAAGGAACAAAGACAAAATCAACAACTTGTATGGAAGCCTAAAATGAGAAGCCCTGTCAGAACAATCGATAATCAAGCAGTTCCAATGAAGGTAGATTTGGGATGGGCCACTCCCCAAAAGATGACACACATTAGTTTAGGAATTCAAAGGTTATATCATCTTGTTTCGTCGAGTATCACAACTACAAGCACAAAAGATATTGAGAAGACAATGCGAGCCAGAAAAAAAGTTAAGGGGAAGCCTTCAGTATTTATGCTTTGAGGAAAAAGCATGTTTAAGGGGAAGGAAATGTAACATAAATAAATAAATAATAATAATAATAAATAACAAATACAAATAAATAATAAATAATAATCAATAATGAAGAGTTATGACATCCTAATGAAAGGACACATCTCTTCATGAAAGGGAACCCTATGTGGGAATATAAGGCCCTTATTTCTCATTGTAATATCATCTCATATTCAAATACATTATTTAATATATTATCCTTTATGGATTATAACATGTTTTCTTACCTACATTGGTTATTTACCTGGTGAACCGACTTGGTTCACTATAGTTACCGATGGGTTTGATCGCCATAGACTATCTATAGTTACCGATGGGTTTGATCGCCATCACAACAAAGAATGCGTCAAAAGAGGTCATGATGAAATTCCTTGAGGAAAGGATTATCACTATATTCGACATTCCTACCAAGATAACCACGGATAACTCCAAAGCCTTTAGGTTGATTACACTCAATAAGTTCTTCTTCAAGTATGGAATTGTCTTGTCACACTCAAATTATTATCCTCGAGGAAATTGTTATAACCCTAAATTGCTCTACACATGCATACATGGCCTTTGGCCCTCTTACTTGCATTTTTTTCCAAAGCATTGTTGAGTTGCTCTTCTTACAAACCAATTTTTAGAATATGTATGCACCCTGCTCCACTACAACCTGTGTACATACTCAAGCTACTCCACTACAACCCACGGACATACTCAGGATGCTCCACTGCAACCCGCGTACATACTTAGGCTGCTCCACTACAACCCGCGTACATACTCAGGATGCTTCACTACAACCTGCGTACATACTCAGGATGCTCCACTACATCCTGTGTACATACTCAGGCTGCTCCAATATAGCCCGCGTACATACTCAAGCTGCTCCAATACAACCCACGTATACCTCTAAAAAAGTTGCAAAAAAAAAATTTGCAAGGAATTCGTTGAGATTACGGGCTATTGGGTAGTTTCCCAACTAATACACTGCTTATAGCCCATTACCCAACCAAATAACCATCCTTTTGTCATATAAAATGAGGTGTTGGGGTCTCATTTTACATCTAGACATAAGAACAGTGAAACTATGCCTGTTTCACATCCCCTCCTTGCCCAAGTCATTGCATCCCTTTTGTGAGAATTGCCTCTACATTCCCCAATTAGCCCTTCTTCCTCCATCAAAACCCATTCACTTCCCAAGAAGAGATCAGAAGTTTGAGAGGAGAAATTATACAAAGTTGCACTTGAAGCTTGGTGAAGAGGAGCCTGGACCAGGTTCATGGAGCAGTAGCCGGCTTTGATTGTAAAAGGTATAATCATTGAGTTATTAATAAAAGAACTACTTTTCCTGTCCCAAATCATGGTGTATTGAATGATTTTATTGGTTTATGTTTTGACATTCTAAAATCTAACCCTAATTTGTATATGGAATAGCATGTTTGTCAATATTTGGATGCAGGCCAGTCCTGGGAGGAGGCATGTAATCAACAAATCTTCCAAGCACAAGGGGATCATCACCGGACGTGGAGTAGAGGTATAGTTACCCTATCTCCCTCATCTTTTCTTTTCTTGTATGAGTTGTGGTATGTTTGGGGTAGTTTAGAGAAGTAGTTGACTTTTAGATGGTTAATTGATCTACCTACATTTTAAACCCTAGTGTAGTCATAGGGGGGCTTTGACCACTAGCAGAACTGACGACCATATTGGGGAGGCCTCTAGGGTTTTAGGGGATTTTGGGTTGTCTGATTGTTTCTTTTGTCGCCTTTTGAGTTTTTGTTGAGTCTTCTGAGTATTTTAAGGGATTCTGGTCACCTTTAGGTACCATACCAGTTCTCCCTGCCCTATAAGATTGTCTATTTTCTTTATTGTTTAAGGAAGTACAGAGGTGTACGCACCCTACTTTGGGTTAGCCCACATACATACGCACCCTACTCAGTAAACATACTGTGTACATATGCAGGCTGCTGAAGCAACAGTAACGTATCTGGTTCAAGAAAGTTTATTTTTGAAAAAGATGAATCCAAACTCTTTCCTTATTAAGGTTTATACTTCTCCTGGTTTCTTGATATAGTTCAAAGTCTCTGTTTTTTACATCTATAGATTGGGTTAGAATTCAGTTTACTTTTCTTTTTAAAGTTTTCTTGTGCTTACTTCTGAAAGGATTTTAAGCGAGTCTTTGAATTATTGATCGACCTGTTTGGTGTCTTTAGTGATTCCCTGTGATCCGCAATGGGCCAAAGATATGTTTCAGTCTTGTCTTTTTGTTCCTTTTACCCCTTTCATTTGCTTTGAAAAAAGAGAAAAACATATTTTCTATTTTCAGTTTGGTAAAGTAGTTGGAGTTAGTTATTTTACTAGAAAGGAAAAAGAGTTTGTTTTTAAAGTTCTTTACTGATTTCTTGAAACATAAGTAGCTTGTAGTCAAGTGAAAAATATTTTTAGGTCTTCTTTTTAAAGATCTTGAAAAAGTTAGTTAAAGAAAATTTGGTTACAAAGAGTTAGTTGTAAATATTTACTTTTGACTAGAAGTAATTTTGCTTCCAAGTTTTGTCTTTTTCTCCTCTTTTCATCTCTCATAACATCACTAGTTTCACCGCCATATTCTTTGAGTTAATCAAGCCATTAAAAAGAATGCTAAATCTAAAATTAACTAGACTTTTATGTTTGTAGGGTCAACTAACTAGTTTAGGGTTAGGGCCTTGAATTAGGTTGGAGGGGAAACTCTTCAAGGCCATTAAAACAAACATTGGAGTCAAAATTGGGGAGTGTTAAAGTCTAGTGTCGTAAAATTTATGCGGGACACCCCTCTAACACAGGGGATAAACGTGAGGTCATGTGAGGAACGGAAACAGAGATAACCCCTCCAAAGTCTGACTAAACATAGTGGGGAACACATATTGAGGATCTGTCGTGGGAGTACTATCGACTGCATTTTCCTATGGAGCTTCGTAGACCTCAAATCCGTTCAAGATACTCTATTGTCTTTTGGACCACTTTCTTTCGATACCCTCGATAGGTTTCAGACATGTTATCCTGCTCATTGTGGTCCACCCAATTGTTGATTGTACCTCCCTGGTGATTGTTTGTGAGTTGGAAACTTAGTTTCCCATATTATAGGAACTTACACGGGTGACTGTGGGGGTATACCGCGGTACCTAGGGCAGATGTCAGGTCACACTTTGCAGAGTATACTTGAAGGGTGATTCTGTGTTCAAGTTGCACTTACACCGGTTAGTTTCTCTAGTGTTGGCTAGCGTAACTGTTTTTCCTACTAGATAGTCGTCTATTTGATTTGCCTTTAGGAATTTTTAGTGTGTGCTCTATGCTCCCTAGTTTTCCATAGTGAGTTAGTGAGTCATTTCTTTGGGTCTCTGAACTAAGGTGGGAGACCGTCCACTCTATCGGTCATGAGGAATTTTCAGTCTTCCTCTTAGAAACATGGAGCCACCTTTTTATAGGAATTTGTTTTATAACGTTGGTTCACCAAAGCGAGTGTGTGATACTTTTACAGACTTGAAAGATCCCGCAAGGGGAAAACTTGGGCACAATATCTTCATGGAAAAAGTTATTGACGATACCAACCAAGGAACCCCTTCACAAGGGGATTCTTGTGCTTTTCCTTTCTTCAGAAACGTTGGTGTCCCTTTTATGGCCACTTTGTACATTCATGGGTTGAATGTGGGACTATTGGTTTGGTTGGGTACCATTCCAAATGTCTCGAATGCTCTTGATGCTTCTCAGTTAAGAAATTTATGTCATGGGCATCATGTTGATGTTCCGTCGTCAACAAAATATTCTCCTCCTCCTTCTACCTTTTATGGTGAAAGTATATATACTAGTAATCATATGTCTAAATAAAATAGAAAGAGGAAGAATAGGAAGAAGAAATCACCAATCTCTGCGAGTCATGTTGGAGATAGATCACCAGCCTCTGCAAGTCATGTTGGAGATAGTTCCTCAACCTCTGCAAGTCACATTGAATACCAATACCCAGCCTCTACAAGTCATGCTAGGGGAAAGAAACCAACCACTTCTATTCATGTTGGGGGCATTGATTCTATTGAGAAACCTAGACGAATAGGACGTAAGCCTAATTTCCCTTGTAATATTTGCAAGGGAGATCACCATACTCATCTATGCCCCGGCATTCCAGAGAGTATTCTGAGGTTTCCTCATAGTATATTTAGCATTTGGTT
Organism: Picea sitchensis; assembly: GCA_010110895.2. Lineage (NCBI taxonomy): Eukaryota > Viridiplantae > Streptophyta > Pinopsida > Pinales > Pinaceae > Picea > Picea sitchensis. The sequence continues at coordinate 127,698 of SNQJ01S0011021.1, forward strand.
GATGAATTGGTCGTGCCGATGCAATCTTAGGCTGATCCCACTCCTCTTTTGGGGGGTGATGTGCCTGTAGTCTTGTAGACCATGTTGTCTCGTAGCCTATTCAACCAATGGTTGAGAAAGTGGTCACACCGATGCAGTCTTTCGCTGGTCCCACTCTTATCTTGGAGAGTGTAGAGTATACCAAAGTGGTCAAGCCGATGCAATCTTCAGTTGATACCAATCTTCTCTTGGAGAGTGATGTGTCTACCAACTATGCTTTTAGCATTTCTAGTTTAGTACTTTCAGAACAAGGGGGCATTCTGCTCGCTTTGAGCACACCCCCTCCAAGCCCTAGGATGGTTTCCTTCGATTGGAATGAACTTGTTGAGCCTCACCTTCCTTCTTCTACACCTTTTCAAATAAGGGTTGAAGTTAATTCAACAAACATTTATCGATGTATTGTGTATGAAGGAGCCTCCGCAAGTATTTTATCCTCCTCGGTTTGGCAAGCTTTGGGTTCTCCCGAGCTTGTGTCTGCATCGCATGAGCTGTTGGATTTTGATAGATGTCCTAGTGAATATTTGGGGTTTCTTCCCCAGTTTCCTATCTCATTAGGTGGGAAGATTGTCCTTGTCGATGTTATAGTGGTGCAAGGCCCGTTAGATTTTAATGTGCTTCTCGGGTGTGATTATGTAGATTTTAATGTCTACGCTCTTTAGGTGATGCATTTCCCTCATAATGGAAGCATTGTCACTGTCAACCAACTAGCATCTGACAATCACCATCCTAATTCGGTGTTAGTTCAGGTTGCCCCTTTATATGTTCCTAGTGTTCGTCTAGACTCTACCCCGCCACGGGTTAATTATGTGGCATATTATCCTTGGTGTTCAATTGCTTCTGAGAAGGAACCTATGCAATCATGTTTGCCTTCTCGAGACTTGGTCTCAACAATTGATCCATTGGTTTATCCAATAGGGGCATGGGAGCCCTCGCTTCCCCCTCTTGGTCCAAGTGATCTTGAGTCTCCTTTTGAATCTGATCTCACTGTTTATAAATCCTCAAGCCCTCATGCTTGTGATTCTTCATTGATAGACTATGTCGGTCCTAGCCAAACCTCCATCGTCATATGGAATATGGTCAGTTTACTTCTCCCTTCGGGACTGTCGACCCTCCTCGTTTTCATGATTTCTCGGATTTTGAATTACCTTCGGATGAGGCTATGCTTGAAGCCATGACTATGGTTTATATACCTTGGGAAGACTTACATTGTGGTTTGTGTTTTCTTCCTTTTTGGGAGACTTTCTAGGTTGACTATCGAAGAGACTCTTGGTTTGAGCCTAGCAGTGGGCTCTACCTGAACTGGTATTATGCATGAACCGTAACCCCCTGGAGTCTTCTTTAAGCCCTTTTCAGACTCTCTAAACATGAAAAGATTACTGAGTGATCTTGTTTCCCTTCATGCTTGCCAAACTCAAATCTGAAGGCACGTCTGTCTAGCGATATTTTACCCCTTTTTTGGTCTGGATGGTCAATTGTACGAATAAAGGTATACTCCAGGAACCTCGGTTCGCTAGAAGAGTATTCTCATGTATAAGTTTAACCCCTTTTCGGGCCCGAGGGACTAAATTTATGAAAAAGGAACATTCTCCTTGGTTTTGGTTTATCACCTTTTTCGAGTCTCGGGGATTACTTACGAAAAAGGAACCCCCATGGAGTCCATAGTTAAGCTCTTTTCAGACTCCCTAAAATAAAAAAGATCGTTGAGTGACCTTGTTCCTTCACCCTCCTTAAAATGGTCTAGAAGAATATCTATTGGCATAAGTTTAACCCTTTTTCGACCTGTATATTATAGAGGAAAAAGGTACGCCTCAGGAGATTCGTCTCATCGGGAGAGTTCTCCCTAGTAACTTTTAGACTTTTTCAAGCTAAGGGGACTAAAATCAGAAAAAGGTTGTGAGTCCATAGTTAAGTTCTTTTCATACTCCTTAAAATTGAAAATATTGTTGAGTGATTTTGTCCTTGTCACACCCATTAAAATGATTTTAAATAGACGTCTTTTCGATGCAAGTTTAACCCTTTTTCAAACTGACTAGAATATATCCGAAAAAGGTACTCCTTGGAGTCTTCTTTTATGTTTTTTTAGACTCTCTAAACGTGAAAAAACTACCAAGCTTACCTTCTCTGGGCTCGTTAAAAACACATTGAAGGGGGTTTCATTGTGTCTTGCTAATTGTATTTTCATCTTTGTGTATTTGGATTAATGTCGACTCCATGTTTATCTCAACTGGACCTTTGAAGCCTGCCTTATAAGTAAGCCTTGTAGAACTTTTCCTCTGCGACCTGACACCTTGAACCATGGAGGAATTTTCTCTGAGTGTCCTTTTCCTGCACATGTCTCCTTTCTTTGAGCATTAGTGTGTTCCTTGCTCCTAGAACTAGTATGCTTGCTTGCAACACTCGTTTCTCCTTTTTAATGTAACATTCTTTTATTTTTTTTCAAGCTCTTTAAAAATTGAAAAAGACAAAAAAATTAAAAACTCAAAAAAGAGGGGACGGGAAATATATATTCTTTTTTGGCAGCACAATGAGTCGTCCTTGGACAAAGCACATCCTTCTATTTGTTCGTCAAGCATTGGGATCTAGTATGACCTTAGGAAGTTGTTCTCGCAACATAGAGTTGTGTCCTCCTTCGTTTGGTTACTCTTTCAAACACATGGATAGTTTGTGCTGCCTCCTACATCGTGAACTTATGTCAATGTCATGTTGCCTGAGTCTGATCATCTTTCATGCTTTTGTCTAAGGGAAGTTTCACCCAACCTGATTTGGCCTTTCTGCAGTTTGTCTCTTGACCTCATGAGTCGGTCACCCCGAAAGTCCAATCAAGTCATAATTCAAAATCAACAAAGTTCTCTTCCTAATCATCGATATCCTCTTGTCTTTTCCTGACGAGTCGTCGAAGACCTTTGGGTAGTGAATTCATACACTTACATTGTACTCCTACCCGAGTTTTGAATATCTTGAATTTTTTGCTTGATCTATGAAGACCTCATCTCCATACATCGGGCGTTATTGGCTTCTTGAACATGAATACTATACTTGTATATCTTTGGTTTTGAGATGTAGATCCACTGTGTATTTCTCGCGACTATACTTTATATAATTATATGACATGGATTTACAGTGTATTTGATTGGAACCCATGATTTATTTCATCCTGAGCATGGGTATGCCCGCCTCAGAGAGACAATTGTTATTTTGCAGATGGAACCTCTCAAACTCTAGTCCCAGGCTCACTCATTTTCGTACATTAGTGAATATTTTGTAATGTATTTCAGCTATCATATGCTCTTCTGACCTCACACATTAGGGGGCATCTGTTATAACCCAAAATTTATCTACACATGCATACATGGCCTTTGTCCCTCTTACTTGCATTTTTTCCAAATCACTGATGAGTTTCTCTTCTTTAAAACCAATTTTTAGAAGATGTATGCACCCTGGTCCACTACAACCCACATACATACTCAGGTTGCTTCATTACAGCCCGCATACATACTAGGTTTCTCCACTACAACCCGCATACATACTCAAGATGCTCCACTACAACTCGTGTACATACTCAGGATGCTCCACTATTTTTCACGTACATACTCAGTATGCTCCACTACAACCCGCGTATACCTCCAAAAAGTTGCAAAAAAAAAAAATTTGCAAGGAATTCGTTGATATTACGGGATATTGAATAGTTTCCCAACTAATCCACCGCCTATAGCCCCTCACTCAACCAAATAACCATCCTTTTGTCATATAAAAGGAGGTGTTGGGTTCTCATTTTACATCTAGACATAAGAACAATGAAACTCTATCCCTTTTCACATCCCCTCCTTGCCCAAGTCATTGCAACCCTTTTGTGAGAATTGCCTATGCATTCCCCAATTAGCCCTTCTTCCTCCATCAGAACCCATTAACTTCTCAAGAAGAGATCAGAAGGTTGAGAGGAGAATCCATACAAAGGTGCACTTGGAGCTTGGTGAAGAGGAGCCCAGACCAGGTTCATGGAGCAGTAGCCAGATTTGATTGTAAAAGGTATAATCATTGAGTTATTAATAAAAGAACTACTTTTACTGTCTCAAATCATGGTGTATTGAATTCTTTTATTGGTTTATGTTTTGACATTCTAACATATAACCCTAATTTTTATGTGGAATAACATGTTTGTCGTTTGTTGTTTGTCAATCTTTGGATGCATGCTAGGCCTGGGAGGATGCGTTCAGTCAGCAAATCTTCCAAGCATGAGGGGATCATCACCAGACACAGAGTAGAGGTATAGTAACCCAATCTCCCTCATCTTTGTTTTTCTTGTATGAGTTTTGGTATGTTTGGGGTAGTTTAGAGAAGTAGTTGACTTTTAGACGGTTAATTGATATTCCTACATTTTGAACCCTGGTGTAGTCATAGGGGGGGGGTTTCCCACTAGCAGAAATGGCGACCATACTGGGGATGCCTCTAGGGTTTTAGGGGATTTTGGGTTGTCTGATTTTTTTTTTTTTTTCCTTTTGAGTTTCTGTCGAGTCTTCTGAGTCTTTTAAGGGATTTTGGTCACCTTTAGGTACCATACCAGTTCTTCCTGCCCTATAAGACTATCTGTTTTCTTTAATTTTTAAAGAAGCACAGAGGTGTATGCACCCTGCTTTGGGTCAACCCGCGTACATACATGCCCTGCTCAGTAAACAACCCGCGTACATACACAGGTTGTTGAAGCAACAATAACGTAACTGGTTCAAGAAAGTTTCTTTTTGAAAAAGAGGAAGACAACCTCTTTCCTGATTGAGGTTTATACTTCTCAAGGTTTCTTGATATAGTTTAGAGTCTTTGTTTTTTACAGCCATAGCTTGGGTTAGAATTCAGTTTACTTGTCTTTTTGAAGTTTTCTAGTGTTTACTTCTAAAACGGTTTTAAGCAAATCTTTGAATTATTGATCGACCTGTTTGGTGTCTTTAGTGATTCCATGTGATCCACAATGGGCCAAAGATCTGTTTCAATATTGTCTTGTTTTTCTTTTTACCCCTTTGATTTGCTTTTAAAAAAGAGAAAACATATTTATTTCAGTTTTTTCTGTTTGAAGCAATTTAAAAAAAAAAAAAAAATTATTTCCAGTTTAGTAAAGTAGTTAGAGTTAGTTATTCTACTAGAAAGGAAAAAGAGTCTATTTTTTAAGTTCTTTACTGATTTCTTGAAATAGAAGTAGCTTGTAGTCAAGCGAAAATTCTTTTTAGGTCTTCTTTTTAAAGATCTTGAAAAAGTTAGTTAAAGAAAAGTTGGTTACAACGAGTTAGTTGTAAATCTTTACTTTTGACTAGAAGTAAGTTTTCTTCCAAGTTTTGTCTTTTTCTCCTCTTTTCGTCTCTCATAACATCACTAGTTTCACCGCCATATCCTTTGATTTAATCAAGCCATTAAAAAGAATGCTACATCTAAAATTAACTAGACTTTTTATGTTTGTAGGGTCAACTAATTAGTTTAGGGTTAGGGCCTTGAATTAGGTTGGATAGGAAACTCTTCAAGGCCGTTAAAACAAACATTGGAGTCAGAGTTAGGGAGTTTTAAATTCTAGTGTTGTAAAATTTATCCGAGACCCCCCTCTAACAAAGGGGATAAACGTGAGGTCGCGTAAGGAAAGGCAGTGAAGATAACCCCTACAAAGTTGGACTAAACATAGTGGGGAACACATATTGAGGATCTATCATGGGAGTACTACTGACTGCATTTGCCTATGGAGCTTTGTGGACCTCGAAGCCATTCGAGATCCTTTGTTGTCTTCCTGACCACTTTCTTTCGATACCCTTGATAGGTTTCAGACTTGTTATCCTGCTCATTTTGGTCCACCTGACTGTCGATTGTACCCACCCGGTGACAGTTTGCGAGATGGAAACTTAGTTGCCCATATTCTAGGGACTTACACCGGTGATTGTGGGGGTATACCACGATACATAGGGCAGATGTTGGGTCACACTTTGGAGAGTATACCCGGAGAGTGATTCCATGTTTGAGCTGCACTTGCACCAGTTAGTTTCTCTAGTTTTGGTTGGCGTGACTATTATTCCTACTAGACAGTCGTCTGCTTGATTTTCCTTTAGGAATTTTTAGTGTGTGATCTATGCTCCCTAGTTTTCCATAGTGAGTTAGTCAGTCATTGCTTTGGGTCTCTGACTTAAGGTGGTATACCGCCCACTCTGTCGATCATGAGGACTTTTCTGTCTTTCACTTATAAACGTGGAGCCACCTCTTTATAGGCATTCTTTTTATAACATTGGTTTGCCAGAGCCAGTGTGTGAGACTTTTACGGACTTGAAATATCCCGCAAGGGGAGAACTTGGGAATACGATCTTCATGGAAAAAGTTACTGACGATACCAACCAAGGAACCCCTTCACAAGGGAATTCTTTTTATTTTCCTTTCTTCGGAAACGTTGGTGTCCCTTTGATGGCCACTTTGTACATTCCTGGGTTAAATGTGGGACTATCGGTTTGGTTGGGTACCATTCCAAATGTCCTGAATTCTCTTAACACTTCTCAGTTAAGAAATTTATTTCATGGGAATCATGTTGATTTTCCTTCATCAATGGAATCTTCTCCTCCTCCTTATACCTTGTCTGGTGAAACTATACATAATAGTAATCTAAAGTCTAAACAAAATAGAAAGAGGAAGAATAGGAAGAAGAAACACCAACCTCTGTGAGTCATGTTGGAGATAGATCACTAGCCTCTGCAAGTCATGTTGGAGATAGTTCCTCAACCTTTGCAAGTCATGTTGAAGACTAGAACCTAGCCTCTACAAGTTATGTTGGGGGAAAGAAACCAACCATTGCTAGTCATGTTGGGGGCATTGATTCTGTTGAGAAACATAGATGGATAGGACGTAAGCCTAAGTTCCCATGTAAGCTTTTCAAGGGATATCACCTTACTCATCTATGCCCTGGCATTCCAAAGGTACAAATATTGTGGTCCCTATCTACAATCTCTTATGATTCTGAGTCTTCTGAGGTTTCCTTACAGTATATTCAACCTTTGGTTGATGAATTGGTCGTGCCAATGCAATCTTTGGTTGATCCCACTCCTCTTTTGGGGGGTGATGTGCCTGTAGACCATGTTGTCTCACAGCCTATTCAGCCAGTGGTTGAGAAATTGGTCATGTCGATGAAGTCTTCGGTTGATCCCACTCTTATCTTGGAGAGTGTCGAGTCTACCAAAGTGGTCACACCGATGCAATCTTCAGCTGATCCCACACTTCTGTTGGAGAGTGATGTGTCTACCGACTATGTTTTTAGCATTTCCAGTTCAGAAAAAGGGGGCATTCCACTCGCTTTGATCTCACCCCCTTCAAGCCCTAGGATGGTTTCCTTTGATTGGAATGACCTTGTTGAGCCTCACCTTCCTTCTTCTACACCTTTTCAAATAAGGGTTAAGTTAATTCAACAAACATTTATCGATGTATTGTGGATGAAGGAGCCTCCATAAGTATTTTATCCTCCTCGGTTTGGAAAGCTTTGGGTTCTCCCGAGCTTGTGTCTGCATCGCATGAGCTGTTGGATTTTGACAGATGTCCTAGTGAATATTTGGGGATTCTTCTTCAGTTGCCTAACTCATTAGGTGGGAAGATTGTCATTATTGATTTTATAGTGGTGCAAGGCCCGTTAAATTTTAATATGCTTCTTGGGCGTGATTATGTATATTCTATGAATATTGTGGTGTCTACGCTCTTTCGGGTGATGCATTTCCCTCATAATGGAAGCACTGTCACTATAGACCAGATGGCATATAATAATCACCATCCTAATTCAACGTTAGTTTAGGTTGCCCCTTTATATGTTCCTAGTGTCTGTGTAGACTCTACCCCTCCACGGGTTAATTATGTGGTGTCTTATCCTCGGTGTTCAATTGCTTCTTAGCATGAACCTATGCAATCATGTTTGCCTTCTCAAGACTTGGTCTCAACAATTGATCCATTGGTTTATCCAATAGGGGCATGGGATCCCTCGCTTCCCTCTCTTGGTCCAAGTGATATTGAGTCTCCTTTTGAGTCTGATATCACTATTTTTAAATCCTCAATCCCTCATGCTTGTGATTCTTCATTGATAGACTCTGTCGGTCCTAGACAAAACCTCCATCATCATATGGAATATGGTCAGTTTACTTCTCCCTTCCAAACTGTTGACCCTCCTCGTTTGTGTGATTTCTCAGATTTTGAATTTCCTTCGAATGAGGCTATCCTTGAAGCCATGACTACAGTTTCTATACAGTGGGAAGACTTACACTATGGTTTGTGTTTTCTTCCTTTTTGGGTGACTTTCCAGGTTGACTATCGAAGAGACTCTTGGTCTGAGCCTAGAAATGGCCTCTACCTGAACCGATGTTATGCATGAGCCATAACCCCCTGGAGTATTCTTTAAGCTCTTTTAAGACTCTCTAAATACGAAAATATTACTGAGCGATCTTGTTTCCATTCACGCTAGCCAAACTCAAATCTGAAGGCACATCTGTCCAATGGTAGTTTACCCCTTTTTCGGTCCGGATGGTCAATTGTACAAATAAAAGTATACTCTATGAACCTTGATTCGCTAGAAGAGTATTCTTAGGTATAAATTTAACCCTTTTTCGGGCCTGAGGGACTAAATTTACGAAAAATAAACATTCTCCTTGGTTTTGGTTTATCACCTTTTTTGGGCCTCGGAGATTACTTACGAAAAAGGAACCCCCATGGAGTCTATAGTTAAGCTCTTTTCAGACTCCCTAAAATTTAAACGATCGATGAGTGACCTTGTTCCTTCACACTTGTTAAAATGATCCATAAAAACTTCTACTGGCATAAGTTTACCCCTTTTCCGGCTTGTAGATTATAGAGGAAAAAGATACACCTCGGGAGATTAGTCTTGCCAGGAGAGTTCTTCTCAGTAAMTTTGATACTTTTTCAAGCTAAGGGGACTAAAATCAGAAAAAGGCTATGAGTCCATAGTTAATCTCTTTTCAGACTCCTTAAAATTGAAAATATTGTCGAGTAATCTTGTCTTTGTCACAATCGTTAAAATGGTTTTAAATAGACRTSTTTTTGGTGCAAGTTTAACCCTTTTTCGAACCAACTATACTATCTCCAAAAAAGGTACTCCGTGGAGTCTTCTTTTACRTTTTTTTAGACTCTAAACGTGAAAAAAATACCGATCTTACCTTCTCTAGGCTCGTTAAAAATAAATTGAAGGGGGTTTCATTGTGTCTTGCTAATCACATTTGCATCTTTGCATCTTTGGCCTAATGTCGGCTCCATGTTTCTCTCAACTGAATATTTGAAGCATGCCTTATATGCAAGCCTTGTATCACTTTGCCTCAGCGACCTGACACCTTGACCCATGGAGGAATTTTCCCTGAGTGTCCTTTTCCTGCACATGTCTCCTTTCTCTAAGAATCAATGTGTTCCTTGCACCTGGAAATAGTATGCTTGCTTGTGACACATGTTCCTCCTTTGTAACGTAGCATTCTTTTACTCTTTTTCAAGCTCTTTAAAAATTGAAAAAGACAAAAAATAAAAAACCCAAAAAGAGGGTACGGGAAATATATATTCTTTTTTGGCAGCACAATGAGTCACCCTTGGACAAAGCACATCCTTTTGTTCGTTTGTCAAGCATTGGTATCTAGTATAACCTTAGGAAGTTGTTCTCACAACATAGAGTTGTGTCCTCCTCCGTTTGGTTACTCTTCCAAACACATGGAGAGTTTGTGTTGCCTCTTGCATCGTGAACTTATGTCAATGTCATGATGCCTGAGTCTGATCATCTTTCGTGCTTTTTTCCAAGGGAAGTTTCACCCAACCTGAGTCGACCTTTCTGCAGTTTGTCTCTTGACCTCATGAGTCGGCATCCTAAAAGTCTAGTCAAGTCCTAATTCAAAATCAATGAAGTTATCTTCCTGATCATCGAGATCCTCTTGTCTTTCCCCAACGAGCCATCAAAGACCTCTAGGTAGTGAAGTCATACACTTACATTGTAATCCTACCTAGGTTTTGAAGATCTTGAAGTTTTTTCTCAAGCTATGAATACCTCATCTCCAACCATCAGGCGTTATTGGCTTCTTGAAGATGAATACTATACTTGTATATATTTGATTTTGAGATGTAGATCCACTGTGTATTTCTCACGGATACACTTTATATAGTTATATGACATGGATATGCAGTGTATTTGATTTCCAAACATGATTTATTTCATTCCGAGCATGGGTATTCCCACCTCAGAGAGACAAATGTTATTTTGCGGATGGAACCTCTCGAACTATGGTCCCAGGCTCACTCATTTTCATACATTGTTGAAGATTTTGTTATGTATTTCAGCCATCATATGCTCTTCTGACCTCACACATTAGGGGTCATATGTTATAACCCTAAATTTCTCTACACATGCATACATGGCCTTTGGCCCTCTTACTTGCATTTGTTTCCAAAGCACTGTTGAGTTTCTCTTCTTAAAAACCAATTTTTAGAAGATGTACGCACCCCGTTCCACTACATCCCGCGTATGTACTCAGGCTACTCCACTACATCCTGCATACATACTCAGGATGCTCCACTACAACCCATGTACATACTCAAGCTGTTCCACTACATCCCGCGTACATACTCAGTCTGCTCCATTACATCTCGCGTACATACTCAGGTTGCTCCACTACAACCCATGTATACCTCCAAAAAGTTTCAAAAAAAAAAAAAATTGCAAGGAATTCATTGAGATTATGGGATATTGGGTATTTTCCCAACTAATCCACCACCTATAGCCCATCACCCAACCAAATAACCATCCTTTTGTCATATAAAAGGAGGTGTTGGGGTCTCATTTTAAATCTAGACATAAGAATAGTGAAACTCTTCCTGTTTCACATCCCCTCCTTGCCCAAGTCATTGCATCCCTTTTGTGAGAATTGCCTCTGCATTCCCCAATTATCCCTTCTTCCTCACTCATAACCCATTCACTTCCCAAGAAGAGATCAGAAGGTTGAGAGGAGAAGCCATACAAAGGTGCACTTGGATCTTGGTGAAGAGGATCCCAGACCAAGTTCGTGGAGCAGTATCCAACTTTGATTGTAAAAGGTATAATCATTGAGTTATTAATAAAAGAACTACTTTTCCTATTCCAAATCATGGTGTATTGAATGCTTTTGTTGGTTTATGTTTTGACATTCTAACATCTAACCCTAATTTGTATCTGGAATAGCAGTTTTGTCATTTGTTATTTTTCAATCTTTGGATGCAGGCCAGCCCTGGGAGGAGGCGTGTAGTCAAAAAATATTCCAAGCACTAGGGGATCATCATCGGACACAGAGTAGAGGTATAGTTACTATTTACGGGAGAAATTGACCGCTCGTCAACTGGAGGAGTGAATCCATTCCGGGGTTGTCTATTTAACCCAAGCCATTTGGATTAATCCACTTCGATGGGTTTAACAACTCCATTGGCCGATCTAAGTCCTAAGAAAGTGAAAAAACAAAACTAAAGAAACTAACTTAATGAAAAATGGCTACTGAAAACTATATACAAATTTAAAATATATTCACAGTTTACTAACTAATATTTATAAAATAGTAGTTCTGCTTATTATATATACAGTGTATCGATATGATTACATCTCTAATATATGTACAACATTTACAGAATGCAAATTTTGATCGAAATTTGCGGAAATCAAATATAGATTGATTTATGGCAGCGAAGCTATCATTCAGTGTTTTTTATTTTTTATAACTTTTATAAACAAGAAATGAAATGGCAGTTGTCTAATTGAGAAACAAAAGTAAAAAGAGATACAATGTATTTAGATTACAGGAAATTCTTATGTTAATTAAACTAATAAAATGAAACTAGCAAACTAACCTGTAATCGCATCTCATATTTGTCATGTGCATAGCATCTAATTTTGTTGTTTGATGAGGCCAACCCGCACCAGATCTTACCAATGCTTCTCGTAAACATGAAGCAATAATGATTTAATGCTAATGACAGAACATGTAAGAGATATAGAAACAACAATTTTATAATTCGACAAATGATCACATTAAGATAAATCCGATTGTAAAAATTTGCATATAACTGCTCATTGAATAGAAGATTAACCTTCTAATCATCAAAATTGAACAGATTAATTGTTGTATATAAAATGAGAGACACAAAACATGGACATCATATTAATCCCATCACATCAACTTGTAATAAACTATGATATCTAAAGTAGTCACAATTTGATTACAAATCAAAATGAGCAAAACTTGAAGAAAAATATGATATATCGAAGCTAAAGTTGTATCAACATCAACTTCCATTCAAGTCTGTCAATCATAAATCCATAGTTTCTTCTCCCAGGCAGCGATGGTCCTTGGTTTACAAAACAATACATTTATAAAGTCCATAGGATCAAAACATTTCCTGTGGAAATCATCAAATTTGTTCCAAAAATTGTGGGGGATACAACCTCCCAGATTCTCATTGTTATCAAAAGTAACAGCCTGATCTAAAACCATATAAAGAAATAGCATGTTGAAAGATGCCACCAGCAATTCAAATCTTCTTTAGAAATTGTATGTACCTGTAAACGCACAAGAATAAACGATTTCAAATTGCATTTTAGTTGTAAAAACAAAGAATTCGAATTTTAGTAACTAGCTACAGAATCTCACGATTATGTAGCTAGTTATAATTATAACTAGAATCATGTTTTATTAAATCAATCAAAACAGACTAGATGCAATTTGAGCGAACAAATCATGTATTATAATTAAAAACAAAGACAAAATCATCCTAAAATTATTTTTAAAACACCATACCTCACATTCATGGATTTGTTTTAATCAAGCAATTTTCGAATTCACAATGGCAGTCGTCGCTTCCACGTTCTTAAAAAGACCTTGTGGTTTTTTGTCTTTTATCATTGTTTTGAGCTACATTTTGCAGTCTGTCGTTCTCTTTTGTTAGCACATTCACCTGGTCCTCCAAGGACTTGATCCGAGACTAAAGCAGAGGCACATCTCTGTAATACCTATCGAGCCATGACTGACATTCGTTGCACTGCGGTCGAATAGAATGTGTATTAGCAGGTGGGGAATTTTTCATTTGACTTGTAGGTTCTCTGTCGCGTTTGAATCCAGGAAAGTCAAGGTTGTCTTTAAGACACGGTGGGAGGTTCGTCACATAATCATAGGGTTTACCCGAGCAAAGTCCATACAAATATGGATATTCTTCAGTTAGAAATCGTTCAATTTCCGAATCGGAATCCTTGCTTAACAGAATTGGGTTTTGGTCTGCATTTTCCTTAGGTTTATTTCAGGCACATCATGAAACCCAATGAGCGGCCCTTTTACCCTTGTAATTGATATCACTGTTACCTTTACACTTTTTCTTTGCAGACTTTTTAACAGGCTTACCACCATCTTTTGGATACGAATCAGGTAGAGTGTCAGGTTGGGTAGTGTTCGGGTAGGTCGAGGGTTCCACAGAGGGAAAGAGCAAAGGAGGGAGAATGATAGGCTCAAAAATGGTTTCTGTAATGACAAACTTGTCAACCTGTCCTATTTCAGTGCTAGAAAAACCATTCCTTAACAGGAAGGCGTCCCAATAATCACCGTTTAACTTCAACTGATGAACCATAATAATTTTAATCAAATAGTGGTGGAACAGGCTGGAATCAGATTTCTGCCTTTTAAAATGCTTTAACATTTTGTATAAACTTTGAAGGAGAAAATAGGGCATGTTTAAGGGAAAATCGATAAAACTCATGAGCAATCGTAAGTGATATAAGAAAACCAAACCATATCTACCCTCACAGGTAACGAACTGCTTGACAATAGCTAACAGATCGTGCCATCTAGGTTTTAGAGTTGTAACGGGCATACCTTTGTCGCAGCTGGTAATTTTCCTTGAGGTAAACAACAGTGACCAGGGAACCTGCTCAACCTTTGAGTTTTTAAACCACTTTTGTCCCACGGCTGGCAGACCAGTGGCCGAGCTAATGAAATCTTCATTTAACTCAAGCTGGACGTCTCCAATTTTAGCTCTGCAACCATCGAATGTTAGCACGAATTGTTGAGAAACTGCCAAATTAAAACCCTCGAACTTCTCAACAAAGACCCACCAACCATTCCTCTCTAAGTCTTCTCAGGCATTATCAAACAATAACAAAGTCTGGACACTGTTGGGTTCAATTCTCACTACGGGGGCCATGGCTAACAGCACAAAATCGACAGGGTATTCGACGATAGGGTTTGACAGAAAAGAAACAGAGCCATTTCCCCCGAGCTTCCCCAACACAATGCAAAGGGAGCTCGAAATGCTAGGAAGGAGCGTTAATGCTATGCATGCGAGGATAGTGTTGTAGATCGAGGCCATGCAAGAACATCATATCAGGCTGTACTTGGAAAGACACCTCAGTGTAATGGTACATACAAATCATAACAGTTAAAAAACCATTATATGCATATCCAAAAATTCGATCAAAATGTCAAATGAACAATTGCATATCCACGATTTGACCAAAAAAATCAATATGTCGAATAAACCATTGCATCAAATATTTTATAAATCGAAACCACATTAACAATAGTCAAATGCTAAATGGGTGGTGTTTTGATACCTATGTAACCAATGGTGTGTTTGAGGCCAAGGAGTTATAACCATGTAAACAATCAGGTTCATGATAAACCAAATGAACATTTACCCTTTGATGTAATCAAACATGAATTCCAACTATGGGTTTTCACGCTTGCAGTTGTGAAAATGAAAATGAAAATCAGGTATGCAAAAATCGAAGGATAATGGTGTCGTTTAATGAGAAAAGTTGCTACAAATAATGAGAAATTAAAAAACCCTATGTAGGCATCTTATAAAAATAGAGATTAATATGGTTGCCAACAATGGCGACACACTAGTAGAAGCAATTATCTCTTCCAAACTAACAAATCCAGATTAGGATAATCAGAAAAACTCCAACTCGAAAACAACCAAGAAACTATTTGAACATCATTATCAATCATAAAAATTTCAGTTTCAGATCGGTTGTTATTTTAAAATTGATGACAATCTTAACAAAAGCGAGTCACGATATTAAGGTTAAAATCTCCAATACTGTTGACAGAGCCGTTGTTGCTAGCAGACGTCCATAGCCTCAACAGGGGTGCCATTTAACCCACTCCAATATATGTATCCTGCCAAGAAGTTCCAGATGAGAACGAAGGACATTTAAGGTCAAAAGATTCCATATCTAAGAATTTTCATATACCTGATATTGCTTCGTTGCTAGCAGGCATGTTCAGTACCCCGGCAAAGTTATCTTGGTGTCATGCATGCATTTACCCGTTGTCAGCAGACCTGTTCAGTATCCCAGTGGGTTTACAAGCACTTCCCACATCTCTCTGAATATTTATTTAATTTTAAAGATATTTAATCGAGCGAGGTGACGCTGAAAATCCTGATATTTTGGACATATTTTAATAAAGTACAGACCTTGAGAGAATTTTTTAACTGTCCTTCATTAAGATCTAGAGACAGTTTATTATAAACTAACCTTCGAAGGCAGGGAGACATCTCTGAGTTGTTCTCTTAAGGAACAGGGATAGCGTAAGAAGAAATTTTTATGGATGATCATGAAAGCTTTCGTTACAGATTGAAATCAAGAAACGCTTTTGAAACAACAAGCTTTCTTTAACCCGGCTGCAAACTTTAGAAAAATAGCATAATTGATGTTTAAACAACCTTCAACAGTCATTTCAGAGGAGAAATTTGTATGTTCTCTTTTTCTGAAACAACTCATGATGTAGGTATATGTGTTTCAAAATAAAAACTGGTAAGCATAAGGGAAGAATTAAAACCAAAACAGCAAAGAAAGACGAAAACAAAACAAAAGAAAAATATTTACACGGTGTGCACGGGATTGTCATCAAGTGAAATTCCTTTTTAGAGCTTGGCCATTCACCAGATAGGTGTCTGGCTGTCCCTTTAGACATTGTAATTGGAAGGAGCTGTGACCCAATTTCTCAGCAATCAAAAATGGTCCTAGCCATAAGTTCTAAAACTCCGCATGCTCTCCCTTACCCTCATACGGTTTGTCCCATTTTAGGACAAGGTCACCCACCTCAAAAATTTTGTCAGAGGCAGAATTGGAATCAAACCAGCTTTTAACAACGAGTTGTTGTTGATCCAATTTCCGTTTCGCTTGAGCCCTCACTTCTTCTAATTTTAACAATGCATTAATTCGATTCTCCAAAGGGGGGTAGTCCTCTTCTTGTATTTTCTGCAATAGCTACAGAGAGGGAAGAAGAATATGTGGTGGCAGAATTGCCTCTCTGTTGTAAACAAGAAAGAAGGGTGAGTTACCCACAACAGTTTTCGGAGTCACTCTATCAGCCCAGATTGCGTTTAACAGTGCATTATGCCAATTTTTATGGTTTTCAGATATTGTTCTCTTGATAATTTTAATCAAATTTTTATTAGTTGATTCTGTCAATCTGTTACCTTGAGGGTAGTAGCTGGCAAAATATTTTAGTTTAATTCATTTTTCTAGAGAGAAATTACTCATCTCAAGAGACGAAAAATAGGAAGCGTTATCAAATACCAGGCAGTCAGGGATACCAAAACGAGTAATAATATTTGAATTCAAGAATGTTATTACCTGACTGGTATTTGCAGCTTTTAATGGGGTAGCTTCAGACCACCTGGTGAAGTAATCTATCGTTGTTATGATAAACTTATGCTGCTGTGAGGATGGTGGATTGATCGGACCTATAATATCAAGACCCCACTACTGAAAAGGGGAGTCTACTGAAACAGGTTGCAGAGGGAAGGCTGGTTTCTGTATCCGTCCAAATGCTTTTTGACAAATTACACACTTGTGACACAAAGCATGAGCATCTTTAAAAAGTGTAGGTCAGTAGTAACCTGCTCTTAATACTTTATGGACAGTGGTATCTCCACCAAAATGCCCACCAGCTTCTCCTGTGTGCAATTCCAATAAGACCTTTTATGCTTCATCTTTCTCAAGACAGCGCATTAGTACTCCATCAAAATTTTGACGAAACAGAATACCATTAATCAACTGAAAGGAAGCAGATTTTAATCTTAGTGCTCTTCTTTTAGTGGGATCCAGGTGACGAGGAGCTGACCCATGTTCAAGACAAAATTTTATATCATCATACCAGGGACTAACAGGGTTTTGTGTACAACAAATTAAATTTTGGTAGTGTTGTACTGGATTTGACATATCATTTTCCTCTTGCTGTCCTGCAGCTGAGTCAGCAACTAACTTGCATAACCCTTGACCTCTCACTATTTGTGTTGGGGTGATTTCTATGTCATACTCTTGCAAAGATGTGACCCAATTTGCCCTCTTTTCACCTAGTTCTTTCTGTACTAACATATTTCTGACGGTCGGGTAAGGGACAATGATTTTTATCCTAGATTTCAAAAGATAAGATCAAAAGTGCTTTACTACTTTAAAAACAGCATAGGCTTGTTGATCTACTGCTAGGTAATTAAGTTCTACGCCTTTGAAGGCTGAGCTCATAAAGGCAATTGGGACTTCATTGTTTTCAGCGTTCTTTTGAGTTAGGATAGCGGCGTAAGAGCGGTCAGAAGCGAATGTGTAGAGAGTGAAGTCTTGCGAAAATTCGGGGCTCATCAGAGAAGGAGCGTCTATTATGGCCTTTTTTATTGAATTAAAAGCTTGGTTTTCTAAAGGTCCCCAATGGTATTGCACGTCCTTTTTTATTAGTTTTTGTAATGGTCTCACCATTTCTAAAAAACTGGGGACGAATCTCCTGACAAAGTTTATCTGACCTAAGAAAGATTGCATAGAATTTTTTGACAAGGGAGGGGGAAGTTTCGAAATGACTTGA
Source organism: Picea sitchensis (assembly GCA_010110895.2). NCBI lineage: Eukaryota > Viridiplantae > Streptophyta > Pinopsida > Pinales > Pinaceae > Picea > Picea sitchensis. The sequence goes on from SNQJ01S0011021.1 coordinate 145,592, forward strand.
TTTCTTTCAAGGTCGATAATCATCCCTTCGCTTGATACAATAAATCCTAAGAGCTTACCTTGTTCTACTGTGAAGATAGATTTTTTAGGATTCAAAGAAATGTCATACTTACGACATCATTGTAGAACGGATCTTAAATGAGCTAGATGATCATCTTTGTTTTTTGAGAAGACAGTAACATCATCCAGGTAAACTATGACAGATTGATTGATTAAGCCTCGGAAAGCAATGTCCATCGCTCTCTAGAAAGTGGCACTGGCATTTATGAGTCCAAAGGGCATTTTCCTATAAGCGTAGGTGCCCCATGGAGTGCGGAAGGTAGTTTTAAGTTGGTCTGGAGGGGACATCAGGACTTGGTTATACCCTGAAAAACCATCCAATAAGGATAATCTTTCAKAACCAGATACTTGTTGAAGTATYTGTTCCATGGGTGGGACAGGGTAGTTGTCTTTGTCAGACGCTCAATTAATATTTCATAAATCAACACATAGTCGGATTTCACCACTCTTCTTCTGGATAGGGACAAKATTAGATACCCATTGCTCGTGCCTAACTGGGAAGATTATCTTAGCATTCAGGAGTTTATTTAATTCCTTCTTGACAGTCGGTTTGAGTTTTGGATGCATTTTCCTTAACTTTTGTTGAAAAGGTAAGGTTTGGGGTTTCTTAGGAATAACGTGTTGTATGATATTAGGATCAAAGGTTTTTAGGTCGTCGTACATCCAAGCAAAAACATCTTTGAATTCCTTAAACAATTTAATAAACGCCTCTTTTTCTTGTTCAGAACATCCCACCCCTAAATTAATGCACTGTGTATTGTCTTTAGTTCCCAAGTTTACTTTTTCATACATTAAAGAGGAACTATTCATTTTACAGTTCATTGATTTTTTGAACTTGTCCTGAAGATCATAAAAAATTTCTAATCTAACTACAGATTTAGGGATAGAATTTACCATGTCCGATGAATATTCAGGAGATCTCGGATCTGGTATTACCGTGAAGTCACGAAGATTTTCGTCATGAGTACCTTCGTCGATCATTGCACCCTGGAAAGTTTCTTCCATATGCAGGAAACTTATAATCTGTTGATCGTCGTCGAAGACTCTCCAATTCATGATGTTGTCGGGGACAGATGGCCTGAACAACAGTTCGACGGAGAATGCATTCGGGGACAAGCCTTCTGTAGGAAAGAGTTTCGAAGCTACATTAGCTAACAAGTCAGCTTCCGAATTATTCAATCTAGGAATAGAATTTATGTTAAATGCAGAAAACTTATTCATCAAATTCCATACCTCGGATTGGTAACTTTTAAGGTGCGGAGATAAACAGTGGATAGAATTTTTTACTTGTCTAACCACAATTTCTGAATCGCCAAAGACAGCCAAATTTTGAACGTTCATATCTAATGCTTTCCTGAGGCCTTGCAATAAAGCCTCATATTTTGTTGTGTTGTTTGTACATTCAAACTCTAACCTGCATGCGATCAGGGTTTTGTTACCTGCTAGATCAATAATTACGCAGCCCGCACCAGCTCCTTCCTTGGATTTTGACCTGTCAAAGTAAAGAGACCATATTTGATTTTTGTCGGGTGCATGTGACCATTGGGTAGAAG
>SNQJ01S0011022.1:0-103946 GCA_010110895.2 Picea sitchensis
TTGTAAATCTGGACCATTCATTATAAGGTCGCAGATCTAACGGTAGAGATTATGTTAGGGTTTTTTTCCCTAGAAGGAAACCCTCTTTTATGAGGGAAATGTATTGCAGCTATGGATGATGGTGAATATTGTATTCTAAGAGAGGAGACTATGAGAGAAAGAAGAGGAAGTTACAGCGGGTTTTGCTGTAGGTTCTATCCCTTCATTTGTTGGATAATAATAAAGGAAGGACCTGGCAATTTCTCTGGTGGACATAACCCACACTAGGTGAACCACGTAAATTTGTGTCTCTCTTGTATTGTGTGTCTTCTGTGTTTTGTTTCTGCATTTGTTTTATTTTATTGCTCCGCGGTCCTGTTTTTCTAACACTACGAACTCACAACAGAGTTCCCTAGTGCATCACTATACATATGCTCAATGCCCACTTGGCAGAGCTCTTGCAGAACTCCTTAGAGGTTATGTCTTCTATGTCCTCCTTTCACCTGCTCAATGCCCTTCTGGAAGATCTCTCAGAATCCTTAGTGATTCTGGCTTCTGTTTGAACTCACAACAGAGTTCTTCTATCCTCTGTGCACTCCTTGCACCTGCTCAATGCCCACCTAGCAGAGATTTGTAGAACTCACAACATAAGTTTCATCTACGACTGTGTTCTCATATCATCCTTGCCTCCTGAGGTATTCAGCAACCTCATGACCTTCTTCGAATTAGTGATTCTAGCTCATGTGCTCACTTGGCACACCTTTGTCTGAACCCATAGAATTTAGAAGTGCATCTATGCACTGGTATTCAGAGACCGTAGTACTTTGTCATGCCCTCCTGGCATGAAACCTCAAAGACCTTCAAGCCTAAAACCAAACAAAACCCCTGCAAATTCCTTACATACATCTACAACATACATTCACATCATATAAAAAACACTCACATACATTCATTTAACACCAAAAATATGCAGGAAAAGCTATTGTTTATATTAAAATGACAAATGCCTATTTACAATGGTGTTCCTGTGCACGGTCTGTAACAAGGTCTTGGATCCTTCCCTTCTGCCCTCTACTCAACTATCTCCACTATTCTCAAATGAGATACCATACGGTCTTTTACCTGAGGGGTCTCTTCGAGCTCTTCCCTCCAAACCTCAACTACCCTATTCAATTGCATTCAATGTTTGTCTAGTCCGCAGATCGAATCTATATCTTAGCCTTGCAAACATTAAAGACCTATCTTATCTACAGCATGCGCAAAGGCACGGATTCCCAACTCAACAACTTAAACATTTAATTTCAAATCAAAACGAGGGTTGCGCCTCTCTTCAGCTTTGAATGTGTGCGCTTGACGTGGCTGGCTGGTTGGCTGGTTGATGTGAGATGATGCACCTACATCAATTATGTGTGGAGATGTTAGGCAATTTATAATGGTTAAATTAAGACTTACTAAAGAGTTTGGTTAGGGTTTTCTACAGCCCTAATGGTTGTAGGTTAAATTTTTAACAACTAGAAATACTTGGAGAAATGAAACATCCTAGTGGATTAAGCAAGAATTTATGGCATAGATTTGATTCCACTAGGAAAACTTCAAAATCATGAAATTTCATGTTTCCCAAAGAAACAATTTTATATCTCCTATGCAACAAGTGATGACTAGTACCTTTAATGATTGGATTAATGTAGTCAATTAAAGACAAAGCTAGAGGTACTACCTCCTTGGGGGTGTAAATCATATTACTCCCTAAGGCAAGTATCCCTAGCTAGGGTTTAGGCTAAGAGGGTGTATGAAATTATACTTCTCTTAGTAAATCCTTATTAAATCAACAATAATTAAGCATAAAATGATGGAGGCTAAGTTGGGGGTGTATGCCCTTACACTTTTGACATATCTCTAGAAAAATAACCTAGACTTGAATAGCAAATGATAGCACAAAGTAAAAGCCTTACCAATTCAAGGAAAAATGTTAAGACAAACCACCACAATAGAAAAAGAAGATCCTTCCAAGGCTAGCACATAACTTTCACCAACCAATAACAAAGAGATTATCTATACAAAAGAGAACAAGAGAGAAAATACCCAAAGATAGCGTAAATTTCAGTTCAAGTATCCTCTTAGAAGAGGAGATTTATGTCCTTAAAATGAGATCTTATGATCTCTATTTATAAAAAATGTCTCCAAAATAGTTTGTCCACATAATATTACGGTAAACCATAAAAGGAGGGGTCGAAAACCCTAATATTTCCCCTTTTACAAAATAATATTTAACAATTCACTTAAAATTTACTTTTACACAAAAAAAACCCTAACTTAAGGTGACATCACCTATTTAGGGGATGTTTTGACACTAGGAGCAAGTCGTTGGTGTTGGAGGAGTGTAGTTAGGCTTCCCAAATCCACATGTCAGTCATAAAATTCATTTTATTCATGGTCAAAGCCTCATTCTCTTCAAAACATCCTTTTCCCAATGAATGGTAACCTCACCACCAAACCCTATCCCCCTTAGGTGATGTCATCCCACAAAAGGTGACATTTTTCCTCTTCCAGAAAAAACATTTGGTATGTGAGGGCTAGGTCGTGTTCTCAAAATTTTACTCTATTCCTCTGAAGGTTCATCTCTCACATGTGGCATGCATCCCCTTGGCATCCACATTTGTTCTTCAAGCCCCATGGAATCTCAAGTTAGGCTTGTTCCTCCAAAATTGTCCACAACCTAGGTCCTACAAAGACAAATAAGCACACCCTCCAAGGATCTCAATTCAAAATATCATGATAATTGAATAAAGTCAATAAATGATCCACCTAAGCATGTGCATCAAATATTACCCTCTCAAATAATTAAGTGCTCAAAGACATTATGCAACTTTCCAAGCTTGGATATGCAAGGATTGATGAGGTTTTTTATTGGGTAGACCCTTCCTAGGTCAATGAGTGTTTCCCAAGTGATCCTTTTATAATCCATGTAAAGTGGATGAAGTGGTTAAGGATCAAGACTCATTGGGTATGGGTTTCATGACATATAAGGGGTTGTAGTGTCTCATTCATGGCTGCCTTTGTAGAGGGTGTGTGGCACCTTCGTTTCCAATGAAATTATTCCAATCCCATCAATTTTCCATTCTTCATCTATTTCATAATATAAGGATAAGTTGAAGGCCATTGTCCTATCTTGGTGTCGATATAATTATAGTGTCACCCACAAATACCTATAAGAAATGAGAAGGTTGGCTCTTAATGGTACCCCCTTTCTCTCATCTATGCAATTGGGAGCCATTACCCTATATTTATGACCATATGATGGAAATGTCATACCACTAGATATACATGATCATGATAGATCGGCTTGTGATGAGACCTCTTATCCTCCAACTAACCCTTTAAGCATTCATAATCATATTTCTTGTGGGTCCCCCTTTTCTTACATATAAGTGTTTCATCACTTTCTTGGGTGATCCCCAGGAGAATCATATGGAAGGTTTATAAGTCGGATTTTATATTTTACCCAAAAACAATACCTTTGGGCCTTCAACCCCTTCTTCCCATTTAATTAGGGACAAGCCCTTCTTGGTTCAATACACCCAAAATCCTAAGAGATATGGAAATGGAGGGTTTAAATAATGAAAATTGGTAAGTATGATCATGAATGATGGAATGGATTTTCAAGGGAGTTCCCAGTGGCAAACCCATCCCAAGGAAACACCACTTTCTAGGGGAAAATGTCAACCACCAAGGTAAAGCAAGGAAAAAGGAATAATGTACAATCATATGTCATGAAACATAAAGTAGTATAAGATACAATATACTCAAATGCCTCAAATATTTAAATGACACTGACCATAATACCTCACATGTACCTTAAGGAACAAGGCTCATTTCCTCCTCGAAGCTAGCAAGTGTGGTGGATTCCATCTGAAAATCTGGACCTGTGTGGTGGTGAAAAGGGTATCCATATGTGAAAGTGTACACTCATGGTGTTGTAGTCTCTCGACACTCCATATCTTGAACATGAGGGATTCGAGACATAATCTGTTTAGTTATCCAACAAAATGGGGATAACATCTGGCTCCTAATTGGGGACATGTGCTCATCGCAGAGTGCATGAGAACCGAAAAATTTCCTATTAGACCTATTCCTTCCAAAATTCATATAAAAGCATCATATCATATAGGGTGTATATATCACCCTTTATCTATATATATAGAAATAAAAAATGAAAACTAATCTAGAAAATAAAATTTTGACGTTTTTTCAAAAATATCTAAACTAAGCATGAAATCAATATGCAAGTAGAGAAAAATGAAAATGAAATGCATCTAAACTAATATGAGAAATTAAGATTCATATGCAGGGGAAATAAATATGACCTACCTACTTACCTGGGGCCTTGGGGCCTTGAAGATCAAGTGATGGATGATGTCAGGTGAAGTCATAGAACTAGTACAACGAGTTGATCATATCATAAAATCATCTCCCCTTGTTCTTAATCATATAATACAACAAAGATAAGTCAAACACATAATAATCATGAGTATAAACACACATATAATTGATCATAAAATAAAATTCATGGAGATGGGTGGGAGGGATGAAATCCTTCTACAAAGAATATCCACCATTGTGATCATGTAAGGAATCCTACCTGAAAAGATAGCCACAAGATCAATAAATCCATCTCTGAAGGGGGATACTATATATATACAAAGGCCCATATTCATCCCCCTCAACATGATCCCTACTTACTAAATACCAAGTAGATATGAGAGGTCCTAAGAAGACCTCATGATTTCCCTAAGAAGAGGAAATGAGGTAAGGGATAGGATCAGGTCTAGGAAGAGAAAAGTGTTCCCTATTTATCTTCAAATACCTGTATAAATCCTCAATATGAAAGTTCTTCCTCTTTGTAGAGTGATCCTTTGATCGCTCTGAGGTGGCCACATCCTGATGTTCCTCCAATAGTGAGAACGAAAGGGGATGAGAGTGCTTGAATAAATTTGTAATCATGTCATTATCATGTGTTGGAGCGTTCATTTTTGGGAGAGAAAAAAAACGAGCCATATTGTATTAAGAAGGAGAGATCACCATGTTTTGAGGAAAAACAACACACGGGGTAGGATTTGTGGAAATCTAACGTAGATGTGGACAAACCTTTCAATTTTAGGGTTAGGGTTTTGGAGTGTAATTAAGGGTTTTTAAACCAATTTTGTAGTATAAATAGAGGAGATAGAAAGTAGGTTGAGGAATGGAGATCTAGGTATGGAGAGAGAGAATTATCACATATTCAGTATCTTTTGGAGTCCTTGGTGAGTTTTGAGTCTCTATTTTGGTGAGATTTGTGGAGCTCAGATATAGTCAATTGAGAGATGTAGTTGAGGGTTAGGTTAGAAGTTGTGGATCTTGGTGCGATCATGGTCCACCTCACTACTCTCTATTGTGATATAATGAGAGCATCACCATTTGATGAAGAAGACGAAATAAAATAATATTTTTTTGCATGTAGCCTCAGGGGTAGTGAACCATGGTAAAATCTGTGTGCAATGTTTCTGAATGTTTTACTATTTCTGCAATTGTGATTGAATGGTTAGATAGATAAATGAAGGGTTTCACTTACAACGAGCACTAGAATAGATATGTTGAATAAATGTTATGAATGAATGAATGAATAGATATGATGAATACTAAAATAGAATGCATGGTTAAGTATAAATAAGAAGTAGGAAAGAACATCCCCCAATCCCTTCCATGACTACAGACACTTGTGTCCTATAGTCACCCATAAACCATCTCAGGTGAGACTATGATGTGCACTTTGTGCATGGTGTAGCCTTCTAGTTTACAAGAAGGGCTAATGGTGATAAGTTTTTTGTTGGAGAGCTAAGGTAGAACCCGGGTCATCCCGTACGTCCAACAAATGGTTATATTGTCAGCTATAACTCAAAAGAAGAGATAGAAAGGGTTTTGGTGAAGGATATGTAGTCGTAGAAAGGGATGTTCAGGCCATGGAATCCAATGAAGCAAGATATTGAAAGATGGTTAGAGAAAAATAAGTTGGAGTTCGTGTAGAAAGATAATAAGGGTTCTAGTTATACACCAAGCGAGTACCAATGAAGGTATGTGTTTACTGATTTTCATGAATAATATTTTTTTTTCTTTCCAGAGTTATTACATGAGTGGTTCTGAAGGTTGAAGGATACCTATGTGACTAATCGGGTTAGGCCAGTAGTGTGGAATGCTGAAAATATCATGCGGTTAGAAAGGGTTAATAACAAGTTCATGCGCAGTGCATTTCGGGCTAGACAATATTATTGTAGGGTTTATCATTAATTTTTTAGTAGATACAGCAAAGTCATACACTGCTGCAGAGTGGGATTTCTTAAGGGAAGCCAGAGGGAGGTACATTATATCTCTTTACACGTCAATCATGATATTATTACATGATAAAGGTGTGATGACCATGGAATCAAATAGCTAGATCACTCTTCGCACATGAGGGATTTGGGGGAAGCACTAAGGAAGATATGATCAATGGAGAAGGCTCTAGAGAGTATCTAGAAGGAGGAAGCAATGGACCCCATCATCATGGATGATGAATAGATCATGGAAATCATAAGGAATGAAAGAGTGGCACATAATGGATGAGCCTACTAGTATACGATGAATAATAAGAAGAGGGAAGTAATTAAGCAAGAAAACTTGGACAACGATGAGAAAGAGGTAGAGGATCTTCGTGGCATAGGGTATATTGAGGATATATTGCATGCCACATATGAGAGGAAAACTAGAGGTCATCAAGGATTATTTTAAAGATGAAAATTTATATTAAAATGTATAAACTTGGGCTAATATTACTAGTCCTTAATATGTCAAGTGTAAAATGTTTGCCAATAGTTGTAAAAATATTCAAATTTATAAGGATTTTATATAGTATCTATAAAATTTTGGCGATTTTTAAGGTAAAATGATTTTATTCTATGAAATTTGGGTGAATTGTTTTTAGAAAAAATGGAAATTGGTGAATCGTTTTTGGGAAAACCATGGAAAATTAGCCCATTTGAGAAATTTATCCCCTAAAATCATCTATGGAGGTCATGTGTCGAACATAGAATAAGGATCTCCATTCTATATCTTAATTAGTGTGGAACCCACAACCCCATGTGTGACTAAGACAACTCAAGAAGAAAAAGTAGTTAATCAACAAGTAATTAGTGGTAGAGTAATTTTTTCAAGACGTGGGTCCAATAGCAGAAGTGCAAGTTCAGAAAGTACCAGTCAAGTATCTACACCACACGGAGGTGGTCATTGAACAAATTTCACAATGCCAGGACAAGATCCAACTATTAGGTTACCAGAGTTCTGAGGGGACGGGTTAGATGATACAAAACAAAATTATTCATTTGTGAGAAGACATGGGAAGAAAAGTAGATTACATACAAGGATACAAAGGTTGAGTAGTTGGAAATCACTTTTAGGTATTTCACATTAGATTGGTACATGGGTCTCTGAAAAAATAACCCAACGAGAACACCTACAACTGTATCAGATATGGAGAATCAATTAACAAATGAATTTCAAAAGCCAAGCTCAAAAGATCAATTTATGAATAAAATGATAGAGATTAAGTAGAGACCAGGAGAATCACTATGGGAAGTGGACTAGAAGTGGCTATACTTTGGTCCATGCGACCGCCTCTTATATGACCTGAGCCGAACCTCTGTTGGGGTTTCATCATTTTTGATGTCTCAATACACAAGTCCCCAGGACTCGCGATCCCCCGAAATCCGATGGCTCATGGTCGCTGACATGTCAACGGTCCGTTCCCCGTCGTGAAAACCTGCCACCTGTCTTCCACTTGTGGTCCCACATGCTAACCAGCGGTTTCCGAGATATCGTTTCTCGCGACCTCGCAACTCTGGACGCAAATCTTTTTATCTCAAACTCACAAACCTCCGAGCTCGTGATATGTCGATGCCACTTGGCGTAGTCTCCCTGCAAGGCTTGATCTCCCGACACCTGTCCTCACTATGGTCCTTAACTCCGTCGGGAAATTGCGTATCGGGATATCGCGATTCCCGTTATCATGTGCGTGGGACTTTCAGTTCCCTGATCCCCAACTCTGTGGGATCTCTCGACATGTGTTCCTGCTGACGGATGGTCTTGATCTAGTCGAGAAATCACAGATCGTGATTCCTACATGCAAGATTTTCTTGTCTTTGAAAACTTTGATTCTCCCCCTCTGCACACTAAGGGTTATCACTGGCACAACTCCTCGAGATCTAATGACTGACGGGATTTAGCCGATGTCCTCTGTAAGATTCTGACCATCGATTTCCTTTGAGGATGGTTCTCGATTGTTGAAGACAAAACTTTGCCCGCTCTCTTGCTTGACTTACTGCTACAAGATGGGATTATCTCGCGATATGCTCAGGCGCTTCCCGTGCAAACTGTAGACTTGGGTACGCCTAATCCCGAGACAAGTAATATCGCTAACAATACCATTGTAGAATATGTATACTAGACGTTGGTAATCAAAAATAGCTCCTGATGTGGGATATTGATGTTCTCTACAAAAGGTGGAGTAGAGTCATCAAGTAAAATATGGAACATACCATACCAATCATACCAATATTTCTTGATTATATTCATCCATAAGTTCCACCATAATAAATCTCTCCTACATTCTATCCAATGAATCTTGAAGACTACGAAAACTATCATTGAGCCCATATGCGAGGTCGTCTGTGAGGCCATATACAAAGTCATCCAGTCTATCAAACAATTGGGCTCTGAATGTTTCAACAATCTGTAGAATTTATTTGAGGGTTTGAGAATAAATATCCATATGAGAACCCTTTGAAACTTTATGATCTCTTTAGTCCCGCCGTCATCACGAAAAAACCTAAAAAAAATAAAACAATAAATTACTACAAAAAGTCATGACATTTTCCGGAAAAACCCTGAAAAACTGTTGAATTTAAATTTCTCATAACTTCACTTCCCAGACTGAAATTTGGTGAAATTGTGAGAGGAAATCAGATCTATAATTTGTTTAGGAAAATTCGGCCTTCAACTACTACAAAAAAATAAAAAAATAAAATCGCGCCACCGCCCGCAGAAGAAATCCTGAAAATTACATATTTTAAAACTTCAATATCTTGACTTCCCAGACTCTGTTTCAAACGATTTGTTTTTTCAAATTGTTTTTTTTTTCTAATATGAACTCAGATATACAACATTTTTCTACAAATGTTTCACATAAATATACCACTCTATAATGTTGCAACCCTCTTTTTGCTTCTACGAAAACAAAATCTGCAAAAATTAAAAAAAATTGTCTACAATGTCTGCCAAAGAAAGTGCTCTGATACCAATTGTTGAGTTCCAAATGCTTGAATACAAAATCACCACAGAGATATAGAACAACAATATGCAAAAATTCCTTTATTACTATCAAACCCTTGAGGTAGGGCAACACCATACAATGAATCCTATTATGGAATAAATCCTCTCAGGTGCACTTGCCTCTTCGAGGGGGCATCCTCCTATTGAGCTACCGCTCCAAATAAAATAATTATCTTCATGTCCCATTACATTACTTGAACCCCTTTATGTAGTGCTACCATTACCTAAGAACATTCTAGAGGAGGAATCTTCTAGAAGTAGAACTTTCTAAGAAGTCCTCTTACATTTATTATATCTAACTACCCAATTATTATATATAACTACCATAGTGGTCTTTAGTTAGTAATATAGCATACCTAGTCCATCTTACAATGAATGGCCTCCACTATTATCATTATGGGCCCTCTTGGCCCACCCACTACCTCTCTAGCTACCTAACACTACATGGGATCTTCTGCATAAGTCATATCTACTAAAATACAGTGCTGGTATATTCATCATTGATACTTCTTGTTGAAGCACATCTTGTATTTCTTGGCATATGGCTAAGGGATTTTATGGTACATGGTTGAGATCTTGTATTTGTTGATGTACTGAGAGGATGAATATCAGAAATCATTTGATGACTAAGATCATGTGAGGAAAAGTATACGTGTTCATGATTTCACACACCTATATGGAAAATGACTAGAGAGAGACATATTTCTCTTAAGTAAATGTTATGTATGTGATCTGAAAATAGGGGGCTGACTTGTTTTTCTATGCAAGCACCCTCTACTCCATTAAAACAAACTTTTTAGGACATTTCTCAATGTCTTAGTTATGCAAGAGGTTTTATGTGTCAAGTTCATGCTTCTTTTAAATGTTTATGTGTGAGGTATTTGTAAGGTTAAATATGTGTTTTAAATAAATACACAACAAACATATCTTGCAGAAAATATAACCAGCAAACTCACAATAGTAACAAGATGATAAAGGTGTTCACCCCCCAACTGGGCTACATCTCCTTGAGCCTCCATCAATGGCCTAGGCTCTCTGGGATTAGTTTGCCAAATATTCTTTTACAAGTTGTTGTTGAAATCCAATGGATTTACTGACTATACCATTGGGTTTCGAATACATAAAAACCCCAAAAATGACTAATGGAACTCTAAAAACAGACCATGGCTCATCCGGACATGACCTCTTATACATGTGGCCTTGATCTTCCCTGAGCTTCCTTGTGGAAAAAACACCTCTAAAATTCCTCAAATTTCTCTGACACCTATCCCAATGTGTTAAGAGCATAAAAATTAGCCAAAAATGACTATTCAGTCACATAAAAGAGACTTGGGATCATCTGAGCATGGCCTCCATCATTGGTGGCCCTAAGCTCCCTAGAGCTCCTGAAACTTCAAGGTAGAAAAACCTGAAAAATAATTCTCCAAATGGATTTGAAAATAGTGCCAATGGATTCAGAACATCCAAAAACCCCTAGCTGGGCTTTTTCGGCACCTCATTTGGACAAAAAAAGAAGAAGATAGGCCTCCTGTCATTTTCCTCCTTTAAGGTTGTTGTCTCTGGTTCGCCAAAATGCACCTCTGTGTGAGTAACCTGGCTTCTGGGAATTTCTTGTGCCTAAACCCAGCACACACATCGTTTCCACAAAATGCATGAATTTGTCGCACCGTTAGTGAACCAAGCCCCCAACCCACGGAGGTGTTGGACGCGTGGGTTCCCATATGTCCATGTCCAAGTGCAAGTTAAGGGCTCCATTACAAGATGGTATGAGAGCTTGACAAGTGGTGGGATAAAAACACGTGACCGTTTGAAAACTAAAACCCACGTCCATTTCATGGTTCATGGATCCCGCTCCATGTATGGTTATATGGAAATGTGTGTGCGACCGGGGGCTGGGGCTAAGCCCCAGCCCAAACATGCCCTAAAGATCAATGTATTCCAACTTAAATAGATATAAAATGATATATATAATAAGGAACAAGTGGTGGCGCACCATTTGGGCAGCCATTGCCAAAGCGCTTGGTCTGTTGTGGAGGTCCGGGGTTCGATCCCCACAAAATCCATAAACTTTTAAACAAACAACCAAATTACGGTGCCACGTGGCAGCCCATGCCTGGGCCACGCAGCACCACCCCATTTTCCAACTAAATGCCATGTGTCGAAACATGATTCGTCCACATCTGCCAACTGCCAACTTAGCATTGAAATGTCATCTCTTGCCACATCACCTCTTCCACATAAGCATTTTCATGTATCATGTCGTACACCTACCACGCCATCATGTACGAGATGTACAATCAACATTTTTTTTTGCCTGTTTGGCAAATCGAACAGATCATGATATCTCACTCATCTGATGTACGTTTGACCCTGTTAGAAGCACTTTGGGTTCATGATGATGAGGGCTACGCACTTGTTCATTTTGAGGTGATTTTGAACACTTTCATTTTTGGGCTAAATTTTGACCCCTGGTCCAGATTCTAATCATCCCTTCCCACTGAAAAGCTTTTGCACCCACAAAAGCTGATGATTATCTGCCTGATCTTCAATACTCTTCTTCTTCCAAGTTCTATCAACTGCTTCTACTTGAAAAGTCTTTTTGACAATCGCCTAGATACCTTGACATGCCTTGCACTATAACTGGCTATGTCCCTCAACCACTATTCTCTGGCTGCTGCTGACCCACTATTCTCTTTGTGCTTGGAAGACTGATGAACTTCTCACTGAGAATCAAGTCCCTCTTGTGAACTCTTTGGCGTCAATACAATTCGCTCTACAATGGCTGCAAAAACTTTCCTGTGACATCTTGTCACAAACCAAGAAAACCATCAATCTTGAAAACAAATTTATACAAGACTGAAAATGATGCCAACGAAGTCTTTTTGCTCTTCAATAAAATGGTTGCATCTTGTACTTCATCAAATCACATGGCATTTTCCTGCATCTTGGTGTACTCAAAATCTACTTGCAAGCCAACAGACACCATCGACTAAACATAAGTCGAAAAACATGATCAACACACATAGTTGTCAAGACAACATCAACACAAGTCAAGACTCATTTGAAACACATAGACATTCCAAATGACAAGTTGACATTCATGATACACAACCATGTCACAATCATGAGTCGCTCAGAATGAACTATCACAAAGTTCATTGCTTACACACATACAAAAACACATGCATGTGCATAGCTCTTCAACTCTCCTTCAAGTACTACATAAGTACATAAACCCAAAAACATGTGCGTAAAAGAGTCCAAAATGAAAAGCTATAAATGGCTACAACAAGTTATCATCATACCCACCTTTTACATCCTTCTGGTGAAGTTGTGCAACAAAAATAATGCCTTCAAATGAATTGCATTCACATGCAAACTTGTATCATACAAGTTGTGATAAATCGCTGCAACTTGGCATACTTTCAATAGAAATGGATACATAAGGTTGAAAAGTGCATATACAAACAAAGAAATGCAAGCCTTACTTGTTCAAGAAATCTAACCATTTCTTACCAAGCCAATTTAATGGTGACTTTTTCTGCTGAAAACCGTCTTCTGGTGAATCATCTTGACTCACATCGATGATGGAATCTCCTCTTGCATTATTGTCAGTCTCTTTATCCATCTACTTCTTGTGCTATGCATGAGTGGTTGGATGCAATGTCCAACATTGGTCAATGAGATGACCCCTCTTCTAGCAGTGAGTGCAAATCTTTCACATCCTCTTTTCAAGTTTCCTTTGCTTGGAAAGTTTCCTGAAAGTGGTCAATATTTTCCAACATTTTGAAACATGATGGTTATCTAAACCAAAATATGTACATGGAATGTTTCGTCCGTTTTTACATGCAAATTTATCATGCTTAACATAATCAAAAGCAACTGAATGATAGGCAGAAGTATAACTTGAACATTCACCTTTATCACTTTCTTGAGGAGGTGAGTTGGAAGAGTTACCAACTCTCTTTTGAATACCAACAAAGATGTGCTTCTCTTCATGGTTGTCACAACCCTTTTGTTTCACACATTTGCATTCATCTTGAACACAAACTTTGCATTCTTAAGGGATTGAACTTGCAACAAAAGTTATTCTTGGAACTTTTTCCCTTGTCTCCTCAACTTTGGAATATGTTCCATCTTTTTGTTCATATCAAAGACCACAATACTTGGGTCTCTCCTCAACAGCAGTAGGCTCAAAAATTCCTTGTGCATGCTTGCCTAACCCTCTACGTTCATAGCCCATTTTTAACAATAACTTTGACCCTATTCCTCTAGTGTGATTTTCAAAAACACCAAAGCATTCATCTTGAGAGGAATTTGAAGATAAACTAACATTACATACATCATGTTCATGCATGTATTTGGTAAGGGTTTACTTTGCATAATGGAGTTGAGTCTCCCTCTCATGCAACTTTTTAAGAAGTTGGTGCTTCTCCTCCTTCATAGCCATCAACTGCTCTTGAAGGACAGTGCTATATTTTCTTTCTTCCCACAACTCTTGTACCATATCTCTCATGGTTACAAACTCCTTCAACATATATTTGTCAAATAACTTGGTGAATGAATATGTATGAGAACTATCAATGTTTGAAGCTTCCTCCATCCTTGCAAGATATCAAACTTCAACACAAAACTTGCACAAATACCAACAGCTAAAACTCTAGCTATCAATGGAAATCACATGAGAAAAACTATGCTCTGATACCACCTGATATGAAAATAGGGGGATGACTTGTTTTGCTATGCAAGCACCCTCTACTCCATTAAAATAAACTTTTCAGGACCTTACTCAATGTCTTAGTTATGCAAGAGGTTTTATGTGTCAAGTTCATGCTTCTTTTAAATGTTTATGTGTGAGGTATTTGTAAGGTTAAATATGTGTTTTAAATAAATACACAACACACATATCTTGCAGCAAATATAACCAACAAACTCACAAAAGTAACAAGATGATAAAGGAGTTTACCCCCCAACTGGGCTACATCTCCTTGAGCCTCCATCAATGGACTAGGCTCTCTGGGATTAGCTTGTCAAATATCCTTTTACAAGTTTTTTCTCAACTCCAATGGATTTACTGACTGTACCATTGGGTTTATAATGCATAAAAACCCCAAAAATGTCTAATAGAACTCTGGAAATGGACCATGGCTCATCTGGGCATGACCTCTTCTACTTGTGGCCTTGAGCTTCCCTGAGCTTCTTTGTGGAAAAAACACCTGTAAAAGTCCTTGAATGCCTATGAAACCTATCCCAATGTGTTCAGAGCATAACAATTAGCCAAAAATGACTATTCAGTCACAGAAAACAGACTTGGGCTCATCTGAGCATGGCATCCATCAATTGTGACCCTAAGTTCCCTAGAGCCCCTGAAACTTCAATGTAGAAAAACATGCAAAATAAGTCTCCAAATGGCTTTCAAAACAGTCCCAATGGATTCATAACATCTAAAAACCCCTAGCTGGGCTTTTTTAGCACCTCTTTTGGGCAAAAAATGAAGAAGATAGGCCTCCTATCATTCTCCTCCTTCAAGGTTGTTTTCTCTAGTTCGCCAAAATGCACCTGTGTGTGAGTAACCTAGCCTATGGATGTTTCCCATGCCTAAACAAAGCACATGCACTGTTTCCAAAAAATGCATGAATTTGTCGCACCATTAGCGAACCTAGCCACCAACCCATGGAGGTGTTGGACACGTGGGTTCCCATATGTCCACGTCCCAGCACAAGTTAACGGCTTCGTTATAAGATGGTATGAGAGATTGACAAGTTGCAGGCTAACAACACGTGACTATTTGAAAACTAAAACCCATGCCTGTTTCATGGTTCATGGATCCCGCTCCGTGTATGGTCATATGGAAATGTGTGTGTGACCGGGGGCTGGGACTCAGCCCCGGTCTGGACGCACCCCAAAGATAAACGTATTCCAACTTAAATAGATATAAAATGATATATATAATAAGGAACAAGTGGTGGCACGCTGGTTGGGTGGCCATTGCCAAAGCGCCTGGTTTGTGGTGGAGGTCTGAGGCTCGATCCCCATGGATGCCATAAACGTTTAAACAAACAACCAAATTATGGTGCCATGTGGTAGCACATGCCTGGGCCACATGGCACCACCCTATTTGCCAACTAAATGCCACGTGTCGAAACATGATTTGTCCACATCTGCCAACTACCAACTCAGCAGTAACATGTCATCTCTTTCCACATCACCTCTTCCACATCAACATTTCCACAGGTCATGTCGTACACCTACCATGTCATCATGTACGGATTGTACAGTCAGTATTTTTTTTTGCCTGTTTGGAAAATCGAACAGATCGTGATATCTCACTCATCCGATGTTTGTTTGACCCCGTTCAAAGTGTGTTGGGTTTGTGACGACAAAGGCTACATACCAGTTCATTTTGAGGTGATTCCGAAGACTTTTATTTTTGGGCTAAATTTTGACCCCTGGTCCAAATTCTGATCAGTGTGAGAAAGCATGCATAGGGTATAGTTAAAATTTTGATAGAGTGACATGTTACAGTTCTATGTGAAAGAAGTTACAAAGGGTCATAAGTTTTCAAGTGAAAGGAAACCCTAGTTCCACAAGGTCTATGCAGGTTGTATAACAGATAAGTCGTGTACATATGTGGGCTGCATAACATATAGGGTGCATACATATGCAGGTTTCATCACTATAGGTTGCGTACCTATTGTATTTTTGTAGATACATGTTCAGTTTGGGTATAGATTGATTACAGACAATTGTACATATTGGATATAGGTCAGTGGTACAGGTTGATATAGTTGTACAATAGTATATCTCACTGTGACAGGTTGACAATGGCTCCATTATTCTACTTATACTTTAGGGCGGTTGGATGGGGCAAGGACAGGTGGTTGTAGCCACCCTCTGGTTGTAGCCAGAAAACATAGGGGGTTGTATCCTCCTTCTGGTTGTAGCCAAAGAATTGGGGAATTGGAGCTTCCCTCAGGGTCTAGCCTGAGAAACTAGGGGGTTGGAGCCTCCTTCTAGTTGTAGCTAGAAAACAAAGGAAGTTGGTGCTTCCAATGAATGTAATTCTTCAATACATATAAGAAAAAACATTCTGTGGTTTTCTCCCAATTTGGGTTTCCATGTAAAACACTAGTGTACTGTGTATGTGTGTGATTGTTCATTTATTATTGCTCATTATTGGATAATAATTCTGCATTGATATAACACTTGGATTATTTGGAGAAAAAAGATTATAATTACGCTATTACTGATTCACTCGTCCTCCCAGTAATCCAACATTTAGTCTCTTAATAAATGAGAAACTTTAAATACTTATAGGAATATTCATTCTCAATCTTGTTGGACTGGTGGGTTAGTTTGAGCTTGAGTGTCTTGCTATGAAAGAACGTGCCAAGATTTTTCCAATTTTGTATGATTCCTTGTAGTTTGTATGACTAACTTGTACAACTAATTTAAGATACTTCTTTTATCATCCAAAAAAAATATAGAATGAGGTTGTATAGGATCAGGTGAAGTCATGAATATCACTTAATCAAACTCCAAGAATATAATATAGATATTTTTCTTATTTTAAAATATTCTAAATTTCTATCCCAGAAACGATGCCAAAAATATTTTTTTCCTCGAGATTGTTCTTATAAAAGAACAATGCCAAGGAAACCAACAAGGCCCTTTAAAAGCCTCATCCCACTTTAGTATATGTTAGAAAAATCTAGGAGCTAGAGAGGGTATCCCTTGTAGAATTAAATGTGAAAGGTAGGTGATATTTAAAGAAATAACATAATCAATCAGAATATTCAACAATATCTATGAGGTAAAGGAAGAAGGAAACTTTATCCAATGAATACTGGACTATATCAAATAAAATGAGACGTTAGTTCACTTCAAATCACAAAGAAATAAACCAAGTCATATCACTTCATAATTAAAAAGCGTGTTCTCAAATATCAAGTAATCACAAAAAAATAAAAATAAAAAAATAACAAGTGCTATTACAAAAATATTTCATGAACAAAATTCATATCATATACAGTAGTGAATATGTGCTATATAAGACTAAAAAATACCATTCATATAGATTCTCAATAGAAAGACAATGCGAAGCCAACCGTGTATGTTACCTTGAAAACCATCATTTTAGAATGAATAAACT
This sequence comes from Picea sitchensis, assembly GCA_010110895.2. Taxonomy (NCBI): domain Eukaryota; kingdom Viridiplantae; phylum Streptophyta; class Pinopsida; order Pinales; family Pinaceae; genus Picea; species Picea sitchensis. The sequence goes on from SNQJ01S0011022.1 coordinate 17,528, forward strand.
TCAAAGGAAGATCATTTCAACCTGGAATGAAAATATTCATGATGTAATCAATTGATATACAAAAGAAGTAAAATATACGCATAAACAAAGGTAAAATACTAACATAACATAGATTCCAATAGAAATTGGTACTGGATCTTATTTCAAATTCAACCTAGGATGCTATTAAATATCTAAAAGATCATCATTCTCATGGTATTGAATTCTCAGAAAGAAATGTATTTCTTTCAAGAAAATGTCGACCCCTTTAGAGTCTTAAAAAAATATTTATATAGTTATTTTCTGTAACTGTCAAATAACTTTCTTGAAATCAACTTTTGAAATAAAAGTAAGTGAAAATAGAAAATTATTTATTTCTTTTGATATTTGAACCGCCTTGACTTTTCTTAATTAAAGGTAAATGGCTAATTGTCAGCTCCTTGGTGATAATATTTTTCCCTTTGTGTGTCGTTTTTCTTTGACTAGTCTCAACAACATGAGGAGTCACTTTAATGGCTTGCCTCTCTTCGTCCATTTGAATAATAATTATGCGACGAAATTTTGTCGAGATAATCTTGAATCTGAGGATTTTTTTCCATTCAACATTTGAAGGAAATGGATGGCTCAACATCTTCTTGTATAAAACTTCAAGTTCCATGGATAAATAATAAGTATTGGGAAGTTGGATAGTTAGAAAATCAGTGAACATCATCAAAATAGTAAAATCATTTTTTAGTGAGTTGACAATAGTTTTCCCAAAGAAAACTTCATTTTCACCAATGTCGAACTACATTTCATCTCAACAAATAACCAACATTTGTGTATAGGATTCCTTAAACTGAATCAAAGGATCAATTGACCAAGGATATGGTAAACAAAGTTTTTTTACCTTTCTAAATTGTCTTTTAAAGTTAACTATTGTCTCATGAACATTTTCAATATTTGTAACCAATGCTTTGAGCACCTCCCCCTTTTCTATGACATTTATGACTTTTAATACAATTTCAAATTTATTTGTCACTCCATAATATTTTAATTCTTGATCAAAAAAATAATTGATAAACTCAATAATCTTTTCTGCATAATAAATCTTCTTTTCAATTTCAGATAGATGATTGATAATATCAAACTCTACATTTTTTATGGTCATTTTTTCACATAATTGATATATTTTCAAGTGGGTATTGAATTCTTCCATCACTTGAATAATTTTATTCCACAATATTTGAATAGATTCAACTAAATTTTGTGTACCAATTGTTTTTTCTAATGTGTCTTCGAGAAGCTTAATCCAAATTTTTTTTTTTTAATTAGAATATTTATTGTTTTGGATTTTCTTTCCAATTGTTCTTCAATTCCAGTTACATCATTTTATTTTTTTTTGATTATTTTCTCGTGATCCTGTAGCTAATCTTGAAATAACCATGGGTGATGTTAATAAATAATGATGAACCTGACCTTTTTTATCCACCCCTCGAGAAACTTTCTTTGAAATACTATCCTTTTTAATTTCAATACACTGATTTTTGTGTTGAGAGTTGTTACATTTTCTTTAAAGCATCATTCTTTGCACTGAATTTATCTTTTGATCGATATGATTCAATTAATTATTTAGACTCTGTGAGTTGAAAGTGAAGAATTTTCAACCAATCTTTTAGAACTCTTATTTATTTTTCTTTCTCATCTAGAATAGCCTTGAAATTTGTATTTGACTTATTTCCATTAGTTATTGATGCAATTTTTCCATCCAATTCCTTGAATTTGTTTTCTTTAATTCTATTAATTGTTTTCTCATTGCTCAAATGTTGAGATAGTTTAACAACTGCATTCTATAGTTTCCTTACATTCATTGATGATTGAATCATTCTTCACGATACAATTTCACCATTATTTTTATGCCATTCAATTAAATCAAAGTCATTATCTTGATTTAGATATACTCCCACTTAGGTAATATTATATTATGTTAATCCAATACCTTTGATTGACTCTGGTTGCATGACCCAGAGATTTAATTGATTCATTTTTTCATCAATTGAAGTTATGAACCTTGGTCATAACTCTTGGTTGGCAGCCAAGGTATTAGCCTTAATAACTAATGATCTAGGTGGACATTGGTATAGTTTCATATGATAGATATAATTGAAGAGTTCCTCCCAATTTTTCACCCCACGATATTGAAAGAAGCATACCAAAGATGAGTGGTACATCAGAAATGACGATGTCCATCACAATAATCTTGTTAGGGACTTGAGCTAAATTAACAATCAAATCCTTAATTAGATGAAGACATTGTATTTTATTTNCCATGATATCCTTGGTCGTAATATTATGAGAAGCTCATCAATCCAACATACAATTATGTAAAAACTAATTGTGAACGGTGAGAGTAATGTAGAAAGGAGCAATATTAGTATCTTATTTTTATCTTATTTTTCAAGATGAGGACCTATAAATATTTTTGGTGTTTCTTCATGCACATTAATAGTGTCAGTATTCGAAGCTAAATCAGAATAAAAACTCATAAGCTTTGTTACTTCATTTTTAAAACAACGTATCTTTATTACTTCATTAAAAGGAATTGGAATACGTACCTTGTTAAGTTCAATGATTAAATTGAAAGAACTAGTATTTCGAATGGGTAATTCTTTCTTATATGTTTGAGTCACGGGTTTAACTACTTCCTTTGGCTGTTTTTGTACTTTCTAGATCACCTTCTAACTTTGAGGCTGAACATAATTAGTTTTAGGTCTAAGATAATAATCATGGTGAATTTTAGCTAAAATTGTTTGAGTGAAAGCTTGATACTATTCAGCCCATATACTTTCCATTTCTTGTTCAAACATATTAATATTTTGCATATAGTCATTTATTGAATATTGATGATCATTTTGGGTCAAATAAATATGAGGATCTTCTACTTCTAGCCAATTAATCTGAGGTAGTGCTTTTGATACCTCAAATCCTTTATCTTGTAATTTCATTTCAAAATCCTCAATCATATTGTTACTATCCATTAATGTAGGTTGTGGTGGAGGTTCAACAACCTTTTTTCCTCTATTCAAAATTTGAGGATTGAAATGTTTCCTATAAGGAACATTAGTTTTTCTCGAAAGGTTCTAAATGCTCCAAAATTATTAGAGGATTTGTTGGAGCATTAGGAGGAAGAAGTTTATTAGTAATTTCAAACTTAGTCATCTTACTAGCTAAATATGTAACTATTTTTTCTATTTCATCAATATTTTGATCTTACTTATTAGTAGAATAAGATTCTTCTACTAAGTTGTCTTCTATATTTTTCTTACTTTCATGCTTTTCAACTTTGTATTTTTTTTTACCTGCGGTGACTATATTTATTCTAAATATAAAGCATCGGTTTCCATGGAATCTAATGTAACTTACATTCACTCGCTTAGTAATAAATAAAATTTAGGGTTAAAAGTAAAAGAATATGTAACCTTAGTTTTGGATGGGATTGGTATTACATCTTCAGGAATTTTATTATAAATTTGTTAAATTATTTAGTAAATTCGGAAATGGATTCATCATTCTTTCTCTTTAAAAAAATAAAATCGCTAAGATAGTATTAATGGTCTCTTTTTCAACCTGAGTAATTTAAAAATATTGTTTTCAATTCTTCCCAAGTCGCAATACTATTTACATGCAGATTTCAAAACCATTGGCATGCATCACCTTCAAGGCTTTGCACAAACAACATGAGATATACATATTCTTCTTAAACTCCAAGATTATAAATAAAATCTCGAAAAAAAGAAATATGTTCTTCAACATTGAAGTTAGTTTGATTGTACTTGGGTAATTATTTAAGATACTTATTAGGTAATTTATGTAATTTTTTGGGAAGCACCAAACACTAGTAGTGGGCATTGACCTAATGTTAGACTTGAGGTGGCATAGTTAGTTTTGAGTAAGGTGGTGGATTATTTTCAACATTAGTAGACTTTTTTGAAAAGAGAGGACTTAGGATTGATGAAACCTTTCCAAAAGGAGTTCAAGTAAATCAAGTATTATAAATATCCATCAAAGGATTTTTATCTTTTTTTGACTGGTAGAATTGACAACTCGTGGTTCTCATACTGATGTGATACAGGGTCGATTCCCATCTGCTACCTCTATAAAATCCACCAAAGGAATATTATTGACCAAAGGAGAACCAAATTTTCCCCTACCTAAGGTTTTATATTCGAATTGATTTTCAATATATTATGTTTCTATAATTTCAGTATCTTCGATCTAAGGCGAACATAATGAAAAAGATGCTACTTTTTTATGTTTGTTTTCTTGTGAAGCAAGTTTTTGAGGGTCAGACATAGGGGTAGTATGTGGTGATATTTTCTAAGAATGATTATTTCTAGAATTATTCTCCAGGTTTACTTGATAAGGTGAAGTTATTAAGTAAAATATTTTCAAAATAAAGAAAACTCGAGATTCTACTTCACTCGCCTATTTAGTTAAATGCATGTGATTTCCCAAAAATAAAATAAAGACTTGACCAATATTGCTTTAAATCTATAATGTAGTCCCTTAATAAATGATAAAATTTAAATACTTACACGAGTCTTCATTCTCAATATCGTTGGACCTGTGGGTTAGCTTGAGCGTCTTTCTATGAAAGAATGTGCCAAGATTGTTCCAATTTTGTATGATTTCATGCACTTTGTATGGCTAACTTGTACAACTTATTTAAGATACTTCTTTGATCATACAAAAAAAATATCATGAGGTTGTACACGATTAGGTGAAGTCATGAATATCACTTAATCAAACTCCAAGAAGATAATATAGATATTTTTCTTATTATAAAATATTATAAATTTCTATCTTGAGTAACGATGCCAAAAATATTTGTTTCCTCAAGATTTTTCTTATAAAAGAACAATTCCAAGGCACCCAACGAGGCCCTTTAAAATCCTCATCCCACTTTAGGCTCTGTTAGAAAAATCTAGGAGTTAGAAAGGGTATCTGTTGTAGAATTAGATGTGAAAGGTATGTGAGATTTAAAGAACTAACATAATCAATCAGAATATTCAACAATATCTACGAGGTAAATGAACAAGGAAGCTTTATCCAATGAATATTGGACTATATCAAATAAAATGAGACATTAGTTCAGTTCAAATCAGAAAGAAATAAACCAAGTCAGATCACTTCATAATTAAGAAGTGTGTTCTCAAATATAAAGTAATCACAAAAAAATAAATAAGAAAATGACTAGCGCTATTACAAAAATATTTCATGAACAACATTCATATCATATACAGTAGTGAATACTTGTTATATAAGATTAAAAAATACCATTCATATATAATCTCAATAGAAAGACAATGCCAATCCAACCCTATATGTTATCTTGAAAACCATCATTCTAAAATGAATAAACTTCAAAGGATGATCATTTCAACCCAATGAAAAGATTCATGATGTAATCAATTGATATACGAAATAAGTAAAAAATACACATAAACAAAAGTAAAATATAACATAACATAGATTTTGTACTGAATATTATTTCAAAATTAAGCTAGGATTCTATTAAATATCTAAAAGATAATCATTCTCATGGTATTCAATTCTCGGAAAGAAATGAATTTCTTTCAAGAAAATGTCGACCCCTTGAGAGTCTTCAAAAAATATTTCTATAGTTATTTTTTGTGACTGTCAAATAACTTTCTTGAAATCAATTTTTGAAATAAAAGTAAATTAAAATAGAAAATTATTTGTTTCTTTTCATATTTGGATCACCTTGACTTTTCTTAATAAGAGGTAAATGGCTAGTTGTCATCTCCTTGATGGTCTTTGACTGGTCTCAACAACATGAGGAGTCACTTTAATGACTTCCTTCTATTCGTCCATTTGAATAATAATTTTGTGACGTAGCTTTGTTGACATAAGCTTGAATCTGAGCATTTTTTTCCATTCAACATTTGAAGGAAATGGTTGTCTCAACATATTCTCGTATAAAACTTCAAGTTCCATGGATAAATAAAAAGGATTGGAAAGTTGGATAATTAACAAATCAGTGAGCATCATTAGAATAGTAAAATCATTTTTCAGAGAGTTGACAATAGTTTTCCCAGAGAAAACTTCATTTTTACCAATGTCGAACTACATAACATCTCAACAAATAACCAACATCTGTGTATAGGCTTCCTTAGACTGAAGCCAAGGATCAATTGACCAAGGAGCTGATAAAACAATTTATTTTACCTTTATGAATTGTCTTTTAAATTTAAGTATTGTCCCATGAACTTTTTCAATATTTGTAACCAATGCTTTGAGAAACTCCCCCTTTTTCTATGACATTTATGAATTTTAATAGAACATCAAATTTTTCTATCACTCGAGAGTGTTTTAATTCTTGATTGGAAAGAGAATTTATAAACTCAATAATCTTTTCGTCATAAGGAATCTTCTTTTCAATTTCATATAGATGATTGATGATATATAACTCTGCAGTTTTTATGTTCATTGTTTCACACAATTGATATATTTTCGGGTGGGTCTTGAATTGCTCCATCACTAATTTGATCCCACAATATTTGACTATACTCAACTAAATTTTGTCTATGAGTGGTTTGTTCTAATGTGTCTTCCATAAGCTTACTCCAACGTTTTTTTTTTAATTAGAATATTTATTTGTTTACCTTTTCCTTCCAATTGTTTTTCAAGTTCGGTTACATCATTTTCTTTTTCTTGATTATTTTCTTGTGAGATTGTGGCCGAGATTGAAACAACTATGGCTAATGTTAATAAAGAATCATGAACTTGACCTTTTTTATCCACCTCTCCAGAAACGTTCTTCGAAATACTTTCCTTTTTTAATTTCAATTCAGTGATTTCTCTGTTGAGAGTTGTTACATTTTCTTTAAAGCATCATTCTTTGCAGTGAATTTATCGTTTGCTTGATATGATTCAATTAATTATTTAGACTATGTGAGTTGAAAGTGAGGAATTTTAAACCAATATGTTAGAAATCTTATTTATTTTTCTTTTTGATATAGAATAGCCTTCAAATTTGTATTTGACTTATTTCCATTAGTTATTGATGCAACTTTTCCTTCCAATTCCTTGACTTTGTTTTCTTTAATTCTAATAATTTTTTTCCCATTGCTCAATTGCTGAGATAGTTTAACGACGACATTCTATCGTTTCATTACATTCATTGATGATTGAATCAATATTCATATGACAATTTCACCAGTTTTTTTAATCCATTCAACTAAATCAAAGTCATTAACTTGAGTTATATTTACTCCCACTGAGGTAGTATTATATTATGTTAATCCAGTAACTTGTTTGACTCTGGTTGGATGACCCATAGATTGAATTGATTAGGTTTTACATGAGTTGAAATTATGAGCCTTGGTCATGATAACTCTGGGTTTTCAGCCAAGGTACTATCCTTAATAACTAATGATCTAGGTGGACATTGGTATAGTTACATATGATAGATCTAATTGAAAATGTATCCCAATTCTTCACCCCACGATCTTAAAAGAAGCATACCAAATATGGGTGGTACATCAAAAACGATAATTTCCATCTTAATACTCTTGTTAGGGACCTGGGCTAAATTAACAACCAAATCCTTAATTAGACGAAGACATTATACTTTGTTTAAATAAAATATATGTAGATCTTTATAATATTTAGTAATATGAAGTCCTAACTTTTCCATAATAGCCTTTGCCATAAGATTAAATTGAAAGAACTAGTATTTCGAATGGGTACTTCTTTATTTTGTGGTTCACTCACATGTTCAACTATTTCCTTTGGTTGTTTTTGTGCTTTCTTGATCACCTTCTCACTTTGAGGCTGAATATGATTGGTTTTAGGTCTAAGATAATAATTATGGTGAATTTTAGCTAAAATTGTTTTAGTGAACGCTTGATTCTATTAAACCCGTATATTTTCCATTTCTTGTTCAAACATATTAATATATATTTTGCATATAGTGAGTTATTGAATTTTGATGATCTTTTTAGGTCAAATAAATCCGAGGCTCTTCTACTTCTACCCAATTAATCTCATGTAGTGCTTTTGATACCTCAAATTCTTCATGTTGAATTTTCATTTCAAAATCATCAATCATATTTTTACTATCCATTAATGGAAGTTGTGGTGGAGGTTCAAAAACCTTCTTTTCTCTATTCAAAATTTGAGGATTGAAACGTTTCCTATAAGGAACATTAGTTTTGCAAAAATGTTCCAAATGCTCCAGAATTATTATATAAAACAATTTTGAGGATTTGTTGGAGGATTAGGAAGAATTATTTTATTATTAGTTTCAAACTTAGTCATCTTACTAGCTAAAGATTTAACTATTTTTTCTATTTTATCAATCTTTTGATCTTGCTTATTAGTAGAATAAGGTTTTTCTGCTAAGTGATCTTCTGTATTTTTCTTACTTTCACTCTTTTCAACTTTGTATTTGTTTTTATCTGCGGTGACTATATTTCCTTCTAAATATAAACCGTCTGTTTTCATGGAAACTAAAGTAACTTCAGTTCACTCCCTTAGTAATAAAAAAAATTAAGGGCTAAAAGAAGAAGAATATGTAACCTTAGCTTTCGCTGGGGTGGGTATTACATCTTCAAGAATTTTATTATAATTTTTTTTAAATTTCTTTGTAAAGTGAGAAACAGATTTATCTTTCTTTCACTTTAAAAGATCGAAGTCGGTAAGATAGTATCGGTGGTCTCTTTTTATACCCCATTGATTTAAAAAGATTGTTTTCAATTCTTTCCAAGCCGCAATACTATTTCCAGGTAGATTTTGAAACCATTGTCATGCGTCACCTTAAAGGATTTTCACAAACAACATGAGATATACATCATCTTCTAAAACCCCAAGATTATAAATACAATCTCGAAAAAAGACAATATTTTCTTTAGCGCTTAGGTTGGTTTGACCATTGTACTTGGGTAATTATTTAAGATACTTATTAGGTAACTTATGTAATTTCTGGGGAAGCACCTAAGGTTAGTTGCCCGCATTGACACAATGTTAGACTTGAGGTGGAATAGTTACTTTCGAATAAGGTGGTGGATTATTTTCAATTTTAGTAGAGTGTTTCGAAAAGAGATGACTTAATATTGATGAAACCTTTCCAAAAGGAGTCCATGTTAAAAAAGTATTATAAATGTCCACCAAAGGAATATTATCGACCAAAGGAGAACCAAATTTTCCCATAGTTGGGGTTTTATATTCAAACTGATTTATATATTATGTTTCTATAATTTAAGTATCTTCGATTTTAGGTGAACCTAATAAAGAAGATCCTAGGGTCGTACATAGGGTAGTATGTGGTGATATTTGCTAAGAATGAGTATTTCTAGAATTATTCTCCAAGTTTACTTGATAAGGTGAAAAATATTAAGTAAAATATTTTCAAAATAAAGCATACACGGGATTTTATTTCACTCACCTATTTAGTAAAATGCATGTGATTGCCCAAAAATGAAATAAAGACATGAACAATATTGATTTAACTCTATAATGTAGTCCCTTAAGAAATGAGAAACTTTAAATACTTACAGGAGTCTTCATTCTCAATCTTGTTGGACCTATGGTTAAGGTTGAGCTTGAGCATCTTGCTATGCAAGAACCTGCAAAGATTGTTCCTATTCTATGTGATTCGTTGTAATTTGTATGGCTACAACTGATTTCAGATACTTCTTTGATCATCTAAAAAAAGAGTATGAGTTTGTATAGGAATAGGTGAACTCATGGTTATCACTTAATCAAAATCCAAGAAGTGCATCATCAACGAAGACAAAGTGTTAGTCAATTGAAAAATATAATTCCAGAAGATGCCACTTAGGAGTCGACCACCATTCTGTAACAATTTCCTTATCTTATGCCTTCAGAACCAGGATGTTCTTCAAGGGGGAGGTCATGTTAGGGACCTAAGCTCTAGAACCCGTCATGTATGTAGAAAAATATATTTTCAATGTAATAAAGGATTACATAAATGTGAACAAGTCAATGTAAGAAGACCTAATAGAAGCTTCTACTTCTACAAAGATATTCCTTAGAATGTTCTTTAGAAGATAGAATTAGTATAAAAAAGAGTAGGAGAGATGATAAATATTTGTCTTGAGAATTATTGTAATATACTGTTTCCTCCTTGAAGAGACAAGTGAACATTGAATCCTATCAATATTTATATTTTGTCGTGGTTCTCTACATTTTATTGTTCCCATGGTATTTTATGTAGTATTTTTATTTTCTTCTTAATATAATAGATCTCGCACCTAACAGTTGTGAATTTTACAAGGTTAGTTTATTCATTTATAGACTTATGTTATGTGAATGTTGTGTCCCTTACAATATATTTTCTTATTTATTATTAATGTTATGAGATAAATAGATAGATAGTTATGAATGAGTTATTGTAGGAGACAACTTTGTGCATTCATTTATTCATGAATATATGTTATTAATCCTTGTCATGTAAAAGTTAATTGTCTAGGTGTCATATGATTGAAGACATCTATATTTATTCATTTAATACATTTTTTACTAGTAGTTAGGATATGTTATATTAGATTTTATTTTTATTAGGTTATATTACACACTACATTTTTACATTATATTAATCACTCACACCATCTCATACCAATAATGATTGTTGGGCAAAAAACTAGATGGAACTCAACAGTAATAGTTGTCGGGCGAGAATCTAGATGGAAATCCTATCCAAAATTAAGTATAATTAGTGTCGTTGTCCATTGAAGGCCATTTATCCCATGACGCAATGTTAAACACAAGTGCATGAGTCTTATAAGATATATACATCATAAGTTGTGATAGATTGCTAACACAATGTTTTGAAGTATTTCCAATCATAATGTACTTGGTTAAATACAATATCAAAGACATGATCATAATTTGGTGAAATAGATGATTAGGCCTACTTTAGATAGAGTGATATGTGAAATAATAATAATAATAATTTTACATTTTGGGGCTTTGATGGAAATCTAATCCTATTAAAAAGTGAATTATGTTATGAGGACACTCATCAATCTCAAAATCCATTAAAAAGTGAATTATGTTATGAGGACACTAATCAATCATAAAATCCAAATTGGGACCCCTAAAAAATTAGAGGTGTTCCTTAACAATTTGAAGTTGATTTGTACTAATTTTAATACTTAGAATTCATTTTTCACATCTTTCTTATATAATCACATTCACTCAATGTTATAATTTTTTGAGACAAGGTTATTTTGAAATGTTAATAAAAAATTAATTCATATTTGTTATGTTATTTTTGTAATGTCAATAAAAAAAATTAGTTCATATTTATTATATTGAATATTCTATTGAAAAAAAAAAATGAATTCTTTTGTAAAGAACCAACTTCCAACTTATTTATTTTAATTGTGAAAAATAAAATATGATTTTGGTCTTTCATGTAGAATTACAAATTTAAATACTCATATCAGATGCAATAAATTTAAGAAATTATTTTAAAAAAAAATTAATAAAAATAAATACAAAATGGTGAGAATGGAATTACAAAATTTATTTTATTACAAACAATACAAAATTGTGGTGAAAGTTTACTATTTAAATTTTAATTATAATTATTGTGTGAATGTATATTTATTATGTTATTTTTGTAATGTCAATAATAAAAAAAATTAGTTCATATTTATTATATTGAATATTCTATTGAAAAAATAATAATTGAATTCTTTTGTAAAGAAACAACTTCCAACTTATTTATTTTAATTGTGAAAAAAAAAATATGATTTTGGTCTTTCATGTAGAATTACAAATTTAAATACTCATATCAGAAGCAATAAATTTAAAAATTACTTGAAAACAAAATTAATAAAAATGAATACAAAATGGTGAGAGTGGAATTACAAAATTTATTTTATTACAAACAATACAAAATTGTGGTGAAAGTTTACTATTTAAATTTTAATTATAATTATTGTGTGAATGTATATTTTTCTACACAATTTTGTTATTTTATTTTATTTAAAAAAATTCATTTATAAGATAGTATATATAAATTTGTCTTGAAAGTGTAGGATAATGAGTGATTTAAGGCACTATCTAAATCTAAACCATGTTAAGAATTAATGTGACTCAAACAAAATACTATTTCCTCGTGATTTTAACAACTTGAATACCCATAAATAAAAAATAAACTAGTTTAAAAAAAATATATTACTTATAGATTTTTACCAAACATTTTTATTTCTATAACAACTTGAATACCCATAAATAAAAAACAAACTAGTTTAAATATATATATATATATATATATTACTTATAGATTTGTACCAAACATTTTTATTTCTATAACTATTCTTATTTATATGACTAAAATCATGATATATAACGTTCCTCCTGATAGCCTCTGGCATTCTAAAACAGACTGACTAATTGGGCACATTAACGCGGGGTATATCTTCAAAATTATTTGAGTCGCTCCGGTGAAAGCCGTGTAAGCTAAGGCTTTGAAAGGGTTCCAAATTTGAGTCGCTCAGGTGAAGGCCGTGTGACCTACGGATTTGAAGAGGTTCAAAAGGTTCAAAAGGTTCAAGTAGTCTACGATTTACAAGTTCACATTCTACTTCTCCGTCACGCAGCACGTTGTCATCCCAAACGTTGCCCATCAATCTTCCTTCCCGTAATCTCTGTACCACTTGCCATTTACACTGGCGGCAACCCTCACCTTGTCTATAAGAGCGAATATATATCCACAACTGCTTCTCACCTTCGTCATCATATTCAACACACCAAGTCCATTTCAATACAGGATCAGCCGGCAATAACATCCGTCCAGCTATTATCCAACGTTTATTTGTCGAATCATATCTCAGAATGTGGAATTGCGTCTCGTTGTAAGCTACGAGCAGAACATTTTTCTCAACATTCAGATCGCCCCCGACGTGAGCTTCGATTTTGCTTTCGTTCCATGCTCTGGTATTTAGGTCAAGAAACGAAACATTCTCCGTGTCAAAAACTGAGTCTGACTCAAATAAATACAGTCTGTTCCCCACATGCACAAAAATTGGCCGAGGAGAGTTCACTTCGGAGAGAAAATGTAATTCCGGTGCGCTATCAGTTATTTGTTCCCATACAGGTATCTCTGTTATATTCCAATAAGAAGCTATTACATTGGAATAACGCCCTCTGCGACATCTGCGATATAAATAAAGGTTACCGGCGACCCGGTTTGATCTGCATATATGCAATAGCAAGTCAAAATGATTTTCACTTCTACATACTTCCTTCCATTGCCATAAACCGCTGCCAACGTCTAATGATGGAATTACTAATGATGGAATTCTAATGATGGAATTACTAATGATGGAATTCTAATGATGGAATTACTGCCGAGCAGGCGTTCACTAAAGTACAGCCTTCCGTCAACCACTCCTAAAACATGTTCATCAGCGGAACTTGTGTATCGCCCGCGTCCACATATGGAGGAGACGTTTCTCCATTGCCCATCGAAAAGTTTCAGCACATTGCCGGATTCTCTTAAACGCACATTTCCCCTATAAAATTTAAATTTAAACTTAACTAAATCCAGCAATAAATAAACTATAAATCCAATGATCACGGAAGAATCTTGAGACCCTCTAAAGCGAATGGAGAATAATGAGGAGCTTTGAGTACCTGTGTCGATACGTACGATAATGCACTGCAAGACGGCATTTAAGCGGCTGCTTCAAACGGGTTAGTATCGCAATGCGTTCTCCAATGGGGTCTAATCTGTTTCCGCCTTGTAATCCAATTGCGTGTAACGCGTCCCTCCATGGTCTGCTCAAGGTCATGAGAAGGGGACGGGTGTGCCATGGCATGAGGGGGATTATTTCCGCCTGCACAATGTCATCAAGAATACCAGGGATCAGTGAAGAACCGGCCATGGCGATGGAGTGGACGTTCTTGCAGCTCTGCTCTCTATTGGTTTATATATAAAATATGTTTAGGTTATCCCTTCGTATTCTCGTTGCCCGATGTCCCTTCATCTTTCATTCTTCCCTCTCCTTTCTTCCATCTCCTTGGCAAAAAAGGATCAACCATGGTAAAATCATGAATCATTACTCATGAATAAGATTTTAGTTGGGTCGATCATTCATGATTAAGATTGTAGTTTGCTTGATCATTCTTCAATATTATGTATCATTTTATTGATGAGAACTTTTTTATTAATTACAAAGAGGTATATTCAAGAGTTTTTAGATTATTTGAGTCCAATTATTAAATAAGGACTCTTACAACATCATCACTGATCAAACTTATTTTGATAATTGATAATGATTCTATATGGATGCTCGGAAGTGATATTTGACATACATGTGAGTTTGTGATTATTAGTGAAGGCCTTTAGCAAAGCCTTTAGCAATTGAGTTGTCATAGAAAAAGTGAAGGGCTTTACTCATGGATTTGTTTTAAATTCCTTTTTCAAAGATTGTTTAAGCATAAAAAAAAATATCAATATTTTTTTTTTGGAAAAAAAAAGTAATTTTATTGAGGTAACAAAATTACATAGTCAAATGTCTATGACATTTGAGTAGTAAAAATGTTGAGATCTCTTGTATGTGTTATGTAGAAATGCATAAAACATTTTTAGTTTGAGTATTCAACCATGTTCTCTTTTTTACCATAATCTTGTGCAAAAGTCTCATAGTGTACATCAAAAACATATTAATTGTGTACAAAAATCTCATAATGTACCTCAAAAATATATTGTCCAATATGTCAATAATACATTCAACTTTGTTCAAAATACTATTTGTCTAGTTTGTCACTAAGGGGCATGAAGATATTCGAAAGATCCATTTATGGCCTTTTCAATGACCTTTCATATGGCTCTGGCCAATTCCAAACCAACTTTGGACAGACAATGCGCTTCCTTTTTCTTACTCCTATACACATGAGAGGGAGAAATATGAATGAAATATGAGATGAACTTATGTATATCGTGATAGAGTGGATGTAGAGTATAATTATGTAGAGATGTTGTCACATTCATGTAGCTAATGATAAGATTTGAATCCTCATATGTTAAATATTTGAATAGATTTGCAAATATATTTCAGGAATAGCCCTAGAATCTCAAGAAGAATACACAAAAACATTCACCACAATATTAAACACAAGAAATAATCAAAACCCTTGAGGTAGAGTAACACCATATATTATTCCTTATGGAAGGAATGCACTCTCAATAAATACTTCCTTGTACAACAACAATATTCTTAACCATCCTCCAATATATTGCATACACTTCTTTATATAGCATTCTATATCTTCTAGGAACTTTCTAGAGAAGGAATCTTCTACAAAGCCTATTTATTATATCTAACTACCATAGTGGGTCTTATTTAATAATATAATAGAGCTAGTCCACCTTACATTGAATGGCTCCACTAATAATAGATAACCTCATATATTACCTCCCTAGGTATACTACACCATATACATTGATCGAGAGATATTTTTTCCTTTCTAAAAAAAGTAAGAGTTTTAGAGACATAAATTCACTATAATTATTACTTTTTGAGCCAAATTTGTTGTGAAAGAGTTGGAGTGATTCTCTACACGGAAAAGAATTTCCTTGGAATGCACTTAATAAATCCCAAGGAATGTCCTTATGGAAATGAGTCTCAAATATGCTCCTTGGAGAATGGTCCTTTTGTTGGAGATAAGGTGCGTGTGAGAAGGAGAGGGATTTCCATTTTGAAAAAGAAAATAATTTTTTGCCATTCAAATGCCCCATGAAACAATTAATGGAAGGGCTCTAAAAGAAGTAGTGTTTGGATTTTCTATATATTATATTAAAGAGTTTGAATAGTGTGATAATAAACTATTTTATTAATATATGTGATTTTTTTTATATTTACTCTATTATATTCACTTTATAAGTTTACTGAATTATGTTAATTTTCTTTTTAATATTAAATTTAAATTTTTTTATCATGAATATCATTTATTATTAAATTAATTCAAGATCAATATTCATTATAAACATTTATATTAATCAAAAATTGAAGACACTCTAATATTCTCTTCATAAACTCATTTAATTATGTTAGTTTTCTTTGTAATGTTAAAATTACACTTATATATTATTATTTATTATTATTATTAATTTAATCTTCTTATCATACAAGTTGTAGGTTAGGAAAATCTCAACCCAACCACTAAAATGGCAACAACTAAGGGACAATATACACCATGCCACCTTGATATAGGTTATGCACTTAGAGAGAGACTATGTCACTCTAGCTAGGTGATCCCGATGACCGTAGGGATTTGAGATGAATGGAAGGGAAATAAGAGAAGTACCCCCCTAAAGGACAATGATGGAAGAGGAAAGATGGTTTTGATAACTTGTGTGTGGATGTTTTAAGGTTTTCAATTCTTTGGATGCCTACAAAGGGTGTTTGTACCTTCAAAGAAAAACCACACTTGCATATAGTAATGTTAGGTGGAAAAACAATTTAAGATTGATTTACATAATTGCATTAATAATAAATGATATATATCATCACATAAAAGATAATAAGGATTGCAATATTAGTGCTAAAAATCCAATTGAATAAGAACGAGACAAGCTAGTAAAAACTAATTTACCTCAACAATGATAGAACAAGACTTCAACACAAAACTCCAGGTTGTTAGAAAAAGATAACTACATCAACCTTATGGCTATAACAAACTTTTTGTTACAACAACATTTTTAACCACTAAAACTTGATCAAAGCTTGCCAAAGGATGTCTTGTACTTAGTATATTATGTGTGGAGATGTTAGGCAATTTATAATGGTTAAATTAAGAGTTAATAAAGAGTTTGTTTAGGGTTTTCTACAACCCTAACGGTTGTAGGTTAAATTTTTAACAACAACTAGAAATACCTCGAGAAATCAAACATCCTAGTGGATTAAGTAAGCATTTATAGCATAGATTTGATTCCACCGGGAAAACTTCAAAATCATGAAATTTCATGTTTCCCAAAGAAACAATTTTATATCTCCTATGTAACAAGTGATGACTATACCTTTAATGATTGGATTAATGTAGTCAATCAAAGAAATATCTAGAGGTACTCCCTCCTTGGGGGTGTAAATCCTATTACTCCCTAAGGCAAGTATCTCTACTTAGGGTTTAGGCTAAGAGGGTGTATGCACTTATACTTCTCTTAGTAAATCCTTATTAAATAAACAATAATTAAGTATAAAATGATGGAGGCTAAGGTGGGGGTGTATGCCCTTATACGTCCCACATATCTCTAGAAAAATAACTTAGACTTGAATAAAAAATGATATCACAAAGTAAAATCCTTACCAATTCAAGGAAAAATGCTAAGACAAACCACCAGAATAGCAAAAGAAGATCCTTCCAAGGCTAGAACATCACTTCCACCAACCAATAACTAAGAGATTATCTATACAAAAGAGAAAAAGAGAGAAAATACCCAAAGATAGCAGAAATTTCAGTTCAAGTATCCTCTTAGAAGAGGAGATTTATCTCTTTAAAATGAGATCTTATGATCTCTATTTATACAAAATGTCTCCAAAATAGTTTTTCCACATAATATTAGGATAAACCATAATAATAGGGATCGAAAACCCTAATATTTCCCCTTTTACAAAATAATATTTAACAATTCACTTAAAATTTACTTTTACACAAAAAAAAAACCCTAACTTAAGGTGACATCACCTATTTAGGGGATGTTTTGACACTAGGAGCAAGTTGTTGGTGTTGGAGAAGTGTAGTTAGGCTTCCCAAAGCCACATGTCAATCACACAAGTCATTTTCTTCATGTTTAAAGCCTCATTCTCCTCAAAATATAATTTTCCCAATGAATGGTAACCTCACCACCAAACCCTATCCCCCTTAGGTGACGTCATGCCACCAAAGGTGACATTTTACCTCTTCCAAGAAAAACGTTTGGTATGTGAGGGATAGGTCATGTTCTCCACATTTTAATCTAGTCCTCTGAAGGTTCATCTCTCACATCTGGCATGCATCCCCTTGGCATCGACCTTTGTGCTTCAAGCTCCATGGAATCTCAAGTTAGCCTTGTTCCTCCAAAATTCTCCACCAACTAGGTCCTACAAAGACAAATAAGCACACCCTCCAAGGATATCAATTCAAAATATCATGATAATTAAATAAATTCAATAAATGATCCACCTAAGCATGTGCATCAAAGATTACCCTCTCAAATAATTAATTGCTCGAAGACATTATGCAACTTGCCAAGCTTGGATATGTGAGTATTGATGAGGTTTTTTATTGAGTAGGTCGCCCTTCCTAGGTCAAGGAGTGTTTCCCAAGTGATCCTTTTATAAGCCATGTAAAGTGGATGAAGTGGTTAAGGATCAAGACTCATTCGGTATGGGGTTCATGACATATAAGGGGTTGTAGTGTCTCATTCATGGGTGCCTTTGTAGAGGGTGTGTGGCACCTTCGTTTCCAATGAAATTATTCCAATCCCATCATTTTTCCATTCTTCATCTATTTCATAATATAAGGATAAGTTGAAGGCCACTGTCCTAGCGTGGTGTCGAGATAATTATACTGTCAGCCAGAAATACCTAGCAGAAATGAGATGGTTGGCTCTTAATGGTACCCCCTTTCTCTCATCTATGCAATTGGGAGCCATTACCCTAGCTTGATGACCATATTATGGCAATGTAATACCACTAGATATATATGATCATGATAGATCGTCTCGTGATGAGACCTCCTATCCTGCAACTAACCCTTTAAGCATTCATAATCATATTTCTTGTGGGTCCCCCTTTTCTTACATATAAGTGTTTCATCGCTTTCTTGGGTGATCCCTGGGAGAAGCATATGGAAAGTTTATAAGTAGAATTTTATCTTTTACCCAAAAACAATCCCTCTGGGCCTTCAACCCCTTCTTTCCATTTAATTAGGGACAAGCCCTTCTTGGGTCAATACACCCAAAATCCCAAGAGAGAAGGAAATGGAGGGTTTAAATGATGAAAATTGGTAAGTATGATCATGAATGATGCAATGGATTTTCAAGGGATTTATCAGTAGCAAACTCATCAAAAGGAAAGACCACTTTCTAGGGGAAAATGTCAACCACCAAGGTGAAGCAGGGAAAAAGGAATAATGTACAATAATATGTCATGAAACATAAAGTAGTATAAGATACAATATACTCAAATGCCTGAAATATTTAAATGACACTGACCATAATACCTCACATGTACCTCATGGAGCAAGGCCCATTTCCTCCCCGAAGCTAGCAGGTGTGGTGGATGCTATCTGAAAATATGGACCTATGTGGTGGTGAAAAGGGTATCCATATGTGAATGTGTACACTCATGGTCATGTAGTCTCTCGACACTCCATATTTGCAACATGAGGGCTTTGAGACATAATCTATTTAGTTATCCCACAAAATGGGGATAACATCTGGCTCCTACTTGGGGACATGTGCTTGTCGTAGAGTGCATGAGAACCGAAAAATATCCTAGTAGAACTATTCCTTAAAAAATTCATATAAAAGCATCATATCATCTAGGGTGTAGATATTACACTTTATCTATATATATAGAAATAAAAAATGAAAACTAATCTAGAAAATAAAATTTTGACGTTTTTTCAAAAATCCCTAAACTAAGCATGAAATCAATATGCAAGTAGATAAAAATGAAAATTAAATGCATCTAAACTAATATGAGAAATTAAGATTCAAATGTAGGGGAAATAAAGATGACCTACCTACTTACCTTAGGCCTTGGGTCCTTGAAGATCAAGTGATGGATGATGTTAGGTGAAGTCATAGAACTAGTGCAATGAGTTGATCATATCATCAAAGTATCTCCCCCTATTCTTAATCATATAATACAACAAAGATAAGTCAAAGACATAATAATCATGAGTATAAACACACATATAATTGATCATAAAATAAAATTCATGGAGATGGGTGGGAGGGATGAAATCCTTCTACAAAGAATATCTGCCATTGTGATCATGCAAGGAATCCTGCCTGAAATGGTAGCCACAAGATCAATAAATCCATCTCTGAAGGGGGATACTATATATATATACGAAGGCCCATATTCATCCCCCTCAACATGATACCTACTTATTAAAGACCAAGCTGGACACAGTGTAATAAGTAGAATGACTCCCCATTTGAGTACTTTCTCCTCGAAAAGTGGATTCATAGGAAGGAAGATTCCAACCTCCTACCGTAAGATTTGTTTGATGGATATGAATCCCACAAAACGAAGAGGGGGAATAATGAGTTAAGACAGAGGGTGGAAAATATGAAGACATGTCTGGCATACCATGAGAGAAATGATTAGAGACCCAAGGCATTGACTGAGCATCATAATTTTGCATACCATTATGAAACACAGATGGATTCGTCCCCATGAAATGAGTGAATGACATGGGGAAGTTATCATTAAATGAGGGAGCCAAAGGGACTCCACTATCCATGATAATGACAACTCAAGGCACCGTATAAAATCATAATGTCAACTATTAATCAAATAGAACACCCAAACTAATCAAAGGACTAATATTCACACAAAGAAGATAAAGTGGCTGAAAGGGACCTCCCTCTCTAAAGTAGGTATGCCTCACCCAAGAGGGGCCTGAGACTCCACTGCTAAATATCGAAGGAAACATAATCAATTATAAGGGCCCTCATGGGCTTAACAACCCGTCAGTCAGATTCCCCTGAAGAGGTAATCCTCCATAAAGGTTGTGTGTTGTTCAACCCTTATCTGACCTAGGGTACCTGCAAAGCAACCCCTGCAAGTAACCTATGTGGTACCTAAGTCAAGAAACTGAGAAACCAAAGTATAACCGATGCACAGGAGAACATTCGTAAGTCAGGTCCACCATATGGGAAAGGTAGAAGATCCTAAAACCTTGAAAGCACTGCCTCTCACAGAGGTAAGGGCACTAGAAAGATCCCCATATATGAATAGATGCCTAGAAATAAATTTGATGCTAAGAAGGTGTAGGGGGGATATCCCTCAAATGACCTGACGCAACCTTATTCTTAACTCTGGTGTAAACGAAGCCTCCTGATATTACCGATTATACAATGGATTTCTCCACTCCCTTAGTGATCCAAAAATGGATCTTGACACCAAATGGGTCCAGGAAGGCCTAAAAATCAAAGTGTTCAATATGGCTTCGAAATAGATTTGTGCATAGGCCTCATCGATACAAACCCAATGCAACTTGAACGGGATCAAATGAATGTTGTATGCAACAGATATCGCAATCTATTCATTTTTCTAAACAGGCAAAATTTGATGATTGTGCAGTCCATACAGTCTGTACATTGTTGATGTGCCATGTAACGTCCCCGAACATCCATGTCAGGCGATGCTATGCTAGAGAATTTTTTCATTCTCTCTGCGGAACATACTGTAACATACCCAATATCCAACTGAGTTATGCAACATAAATTTTTCGAACTGCATGTAATTAAAATATATACACATAGAACTCTCGCGAAAGAATTAAATATAAAACGTAAATAGACAAATACATCTGTAAATACATGGAGTCACACTAAAATAACAGTAAATATATACATGCAACATATACAGGAAATACCCATAAAAATAAACACAGTTATAACCGCACATATGATAACCCATAACAATAAGTACGTAAATAACAATGGAGCATGTAAATTTATGACACAATTGGCACTTATATTGGTAAAGATGTCACCAACTGCATGCAGACATTCCACGAACCTGTCAGCCTTAGACCACATTGTTCATCACTCTCAACACTGATTCACCCCTGAGCTAGGACTAAAATCCACCTGGGTAAAGGGATTCCTAACCAGGCTAAAGGCTCATAGACAACAAGAAAGACTCCTTCACAGGTGCCAACTCAAACTAATATCCTATAGTCCATCATTCCCCACATTCCTATCCCACCCCAGGAAGTGTGCCCCTTCTCTTCTCAATAGTCCTTTGACTGCCCCACTCCCTTTTTGGGCTTCAGCAACAGGCTAGACAGGAAGTCTCCAAGACCTGTAGTTGTATTTTAGCACCTTCAGGAAGTCAATTCCCAACAACTCTCTCAACTATAGATAAATTTATCACGGGCCTAACAACCTGCTTCTTCAATATCCCACGGGCCTGACAACCCGCTTATTCAGTCGAGCTCCTCAGCTAACCAGCTACAAAAATAGGTATGGCTATGGATACGAGTTCAGGTATAGTCATGAAGATATGGAGGATAGCTCCATGGGTGTGTGAATTATCATGGATGATTGACTGGATGATTGAATGATGGCAGGAATGATAGATGGAATGACAGAAAAGATGGGAAAATGAACTAAGTCCCAACAATATGTATGCATGTCCCCAACTTGACACTTGTCATGTTGGGAGCTACTTTGGCCGACTTTTAGCCAACTTTAGAACTTATGATAAAATAATTATCCATACTTTATGATTTAATAAATATTAATATAATATTCCTTTTTGGCTTAAGATCCCTAACTTAGCCGTTTTCCTTAACTTTTATCCCTACCTTTTCCCTAACTAGTGGAGTTTAGTGCCCCATCTCTTTTATCGTGGTCGGTCTATGCATAGTGATGTATTTTATATTAATTATGAGACATATACAAAAATAGTTGCACTGGCCTTTAACATCTAGGCCCTCTGGCCTAATCAAAACATAAGCATGCTAGCTTATAATAGCTGGATCACCAGCCTATAAAACGTAGCATATACACAAAAGGCTACCGAGCCTCAAATCACATGCACTTATGTTGTTGCGCGTAGTATCCTGGAATGTGCAAACTTCCTCATTTTATTGTGCAGTACATGCACGCACTATGCCATGAAATGTGCATATCAAAATGATATCAAAACAACTCACGATATTAAGTACACTTTCATTTACATTACAATTGGGTTCGGCCTAGGGATATTATATGGAAGCTGACTATATAGGCCGTATGACCGTACAGTGACATGGTAGGTATAGTGGCATGTTGACTGGGAAAACACGTAGGAAGACACGTGGTCAAATTGGGATTTGACATATGGCATATTATTTGGTGAATAACATGGAGCCACGTGGCCCAGTCTTGGGCTACCATCTCACACCCCTCCATTGGTCAGATAGTTTGGGAACAAAAAATTATGGACTCCACCAGAGTTGAACCCATGACCTTCGGTTCAGGTCGATGCGTTTTGGCAGGGCTGGGCTACAAGCCTGCCCACATTGTTACTTATACAATATAGTGTAAACATTATATTTATGTTGCAATGTATGTCATGTTGGCGGAGAAAAGGGTTGGGGCCTAGACCCATCCCTCAATGCGTCACCATATACCATTTCCATATGTCTGCTTCATATCACCTTTGGTGCAAATTTTAGCCTCGTTCCAAGTGTTCATCTCGTGATCTATGCTCTATTGCGATCACATGTTACTACCACATGAACTATGGCTTAGGCCTCAAAAACTATAGCATGGATTCATGGGTTAGTGTCGGTCATCCAGGATAGCCCACTAACCAAGGCGCATAACCAATATTTTACCACCAGGGGCTAACAGTTATGGTGCGTGGAGACTTAGCCCAAGGCCACATGGCCACAACATACGACTAGGAGACAGGTTCGGAGGGGGGGTAAGAAATCAGCACCAGACCAGGGTAACATGGAGGGCGCGTAGATGACTAGGAGCCATAATATAAGGGGTTGTGCCCTAATTTTGTCCCAAAGTGGGTTTTGTAACTTTATATTATGATTTTTAGTGATGTTTCAGCCAGTTTTGGGAGATTTTGGCCATTTTTGGAGGATATGGAGCCCTTTTTGAGGCCATATCTTGGGGGTAAGTTGGTAGTTTGTTGCCAAATTCAATACTATATAAACCAAACATTCTTGGAATCCTAGAGGAGGTTCAAAACAGATAAATTATGAATAATTTAAAAGCCAAATCCATTTTTATGCAGGGAACCCATTGAGGAGAGCATCTTTGTGGGCCATTTCTGGGAGCTTCGTTCATCCGTTTTTAGTGTCGTCGGTTTTGATGGCTTCTTGAGATCTAGAAAAACATATCCAAATAATTTGGTAATCCATTCAGAACTTTTATGATGTACTTTTTAATATTTGAAAATAAATAAGAAATCCTCACCCACTGAGACAAAGTCTCAGAGACGTAGGCGAGATTGTTGAACTCCGTTATCAAACTTTGTGTTCTAGTTTGTTGCTCCTTATGTTTGATTTCTAATCTTAATTTTTTCTTGTGGCTTCTATGTTAAACCTTTAATTCTTCCTCTTTCATCAATTTCCTAAATGGTTAATAAAATATTTCTTTTAAAACTCAACCATAGTCTTTAAAAGATATTTTTGGATCAAGTGGTATCAAAGCTAGTTGACAGTTGGTTTTTGAGTTTGCATGATTACCAGGGAAAATATGAATCGTGGTGAAGATGAGCTTGTTGAAGAGAATCTTGATATTGTATCGAGAAAGAGAACTTTTCAAAGTGAGAAGATGGCATCGGAAGAGGGACTTTCTCATGAGGAGAAAGACTTTCAAAAGACTTTCTTTGCCATGTCGGAGATGATGAAGGTTCTATATGAGGATTACTTGGAACATAAGAGACCGATTCTAGGTGAATCTTCAAAGGTCAAAAGTGAAGAAGGAGAGGATCCTCCTAAAACCCCTCCTTCACCTCCTTCTTCTCCATCAACGTCTTCTTCTTATTCAAGTTAAAGTTCCAAATCCACCGCAAGAAAACATTCTCATAAACATAAAAATGAAATTCCTTTACTTAAGATTGATGTGAAGTTTGAATTACCCATGTATGATGGTGAAGTCGATGTAGAGAGACTTGATAACTAGGTCAGACAGATGGAGGTTTATTGCAGTGTGCAAGAAATCAAGGATGAGGCAACTCAAATCAAATTGGCCTCGCTTCGACTTGCGGGAACAACACTCATTTGGTGGCAAAGAAAGTTGCAAAATGGCACGCAACAAGTGGGTAATGTATTTCCATCATTGCAAGCTTTTGTTTCTGCACTTAGAAAAAAACATTATCCTTTGGGTTATAAAGAGAAGTCTTTAATTGAATGGCAAGGCCTTAAACTAAGAAATGGACAAACAATGCAATAATACATAGATGGATATCGTAAAATGGCATTAATGTTGGACATTCCATTACATACCCAAGAAACTCTTATGAAGTATATAGGAGGTTTACCTTCAAATATTCATAACACTATATTTATGTTTGGACTTACTAATATTGATGAGGTTTTTGTTCAAGAAACATACATTGAGGTAGGGAAAACAAGAGTTGGTGTATCGGGAGAATCGTCTTCAAGAAAAGAGGACAAAAGGAAGTGGAATGGCAAGAAGGAAAATTCAGTGGAAAGCCCTCTTGCAAGAATTGCAAGAAAGAAGGGCATGATGATGACCATTGCTCGAAATTGCATCTCGATAAGAGACCGAAGTGGTTCAAAGAAAGGAAAGCGAGGAAAATAGTTGTAGCAACAACACGACCAACAAACTTGGGATCGGATTTGGGGGATGAATCTAAAATATCAACGATTGGTTCGACAGGTAAATTTTGTGATGAATTTGATTCTAGAAGTAAATTGTTTCATATAAGGGTCATTATGAGGCATACTAAGGTCGACACATTGATTGATAGTGGATCTCAATCTAAATTGATTTTAAAGGAAGTGGTTAAACAATTGGGATTAAATACTCAGATGCATCATAAACCTTACTCACTTAAATGGATAAGAAATAATCATAAATTGCACATAACAAAGAAATGCACATTCAAGTTTGAAATTTCATTTAAGTTTGTGGATGACGTAACATGTGATGTGGTGCAACTCAATGAATGTGGAATGGTCTTAGGTAGTCCTTATTTGTATAATCGCAAAACAATCTTCTATAGGGAACATAATCAATATCACTTAATGAAAGAAGGAAAGGAATATGTTGTACATGCTCATCACTTCAAAGAAAATGAATCTCTTCAAAAAATGGAACAATTAATAAAGGAATATCATACAAGAAACACACCTATAATTGTCCCAAATCAAGTAATCTATCTTAAGAAAGAACAATAGATGATTGTAGAATGGAAGATCAATCACACTTTTATTCAAGATAAGCTAATGTCCTGCAAGTATTACAAATATATTAGCTCATTTGCAGTCATATTTCTGATGTTATCATTAGTAATGTTGTCAACATTAATGGTAGTGGCTTTAGTAATATGTGATAGAGTAAAAGTGGCTAACAATATGCTATCAGTTATCATGGTTGTTTTACAGTTGATCTTGATGAGACAGTTGCACAGGATAGAGTTTAAAGACAATGAACAATTGGGATGGTCTATCCCATAATTGATGTTTGTTTAGTATCCTTTTGGAGGACCAAAAGGTCTTAATGGGGAGGATTGATCCAAAAATGGATCCTGGAACCAAAATGGGTCTAGGAAGGCCTAAAAATAAAAGTTCTCAGAATGGCTTCAAAACATACGTGTGTGTAGGCCTCATTGATACGAACCCAACACAACTTGAATGGGCTCAAACGAAAGTCATATGCGAAATATATCACTATTTGTTAGTTTTTCCACATAAGCAAAATTTGATGACTGTGCAGTCCATATAGTTCATACAGTGCTGACGTGGAAGCTAACTGTATAGGTCATATGGTTGTACAATGATGTGGTAGGTATAGTGGCATGTTTACTGGGCAGACAAGTAGGCAGACAGGTGGTCGAATTGGGGTTTGACATGTGGAATATTATTTGGTGAATAACATGGTGCCATGTGGCCCAGTCTTGGGCTGCCACGTGGCACCCCTTTGTTGGTCAGACAGTTTGGGAAAAAAAAATTATCGACTCCACAGGAGTTGAACCCATGACCTCTGGTTTGGGTCGGTGTGTTTTGGTAGGGCCTGGCTACTAGAATTCCCACATTGTTACTTATACAGTATAGTGTAAACATTAT
The DNA here is from genome assembly GCA_010110895.2 of Picea sitchensis. Taxonomy (NCBI): domain Eukaryota; kingdom Viridiplantae; phylum Streptophyta; class Pinopsida; order Pinales; family Pinaceae; genus Picea; species Picea sitchensis. Next base: position 44,528 of record SNQJ01S0011022.1, read on the forward strand.
ATTTATGTTGAAATGTATGTCCCATCGGTGGAGAAAAGGGTTGGGGCCTAGCCCTAGCCCCCGGTGCATCACCATGTACCATTTCCACATGCATGTTTCATATAAAATTTGGCATGGATGCTATCCCTGGTCCGAGTGTTCATCCCATGACCTATGCTCCGGTGCGGTCACATGTTACTACCACATGACCTATGGCTCGAGCCTCCAAAAATATAGCATCGATTCATGGGTTAGCATTGGTCAGTCGAGCTAGCCCATTGACCAAGGTGTGTAACCAGGGTTTTACCACCAGGGGCTAATAGTTATGGTGCGTGGAGACTTATCTTGAGGCCACATGGCCACAACATACGACCAGGAGCCAGGTTCGGAGGGGGGGCAACAAGTCAGCGCCATAACAAGGCCACATGGAGGGGGTGCAGGTGACCAGGAGCCCAAAGATGAGGGGATGCACCCTAATTTTGGCCCAAAGTGGGTTTTTTAACATTATATTATGATATTTAGTGTTTTTTCAACCCGTTTTGGGAGATTTTGGCCATTTGTGGAGGATCTGGAGCCATTTTTTAGGCCAGATCTAGGGGGGGAGTTCGGAGTTTGTTGTTAAATTCAATTCTATATAAACCAGAGGTTCTTGGCAGCTTGGAGGAGGTTTAGAATAGAGAAATGTTGAATAATTGAAAAGCCAAAGCCATTTTTATGGAGGGAAGCCATTGAGGAGAGCATCTTTGTGGGACATTTTTGGGAGCTTCGTTCATCCATTTTCAGTGCCATTAGTTTTGATGGGTTTTTGAGATCTAGTATAACACAACTAGATCAATTTTTGATCTATTTGACACTTTTATGATTTAATTTTGAAGCTTTGAATAGAAATAAGAAAGCCTCACCCACTGAGACAAAGGCCCAGAGACATAGGTGAGATTGCGAAAATCCGTTATCAAACTTTGTGTTATGGTTTATTGTTCCTTATGTTTGATTTCTAATCCTCATTTATTCTTATGGATTCTATGTTAAACCTTTAATTCTTCCTCTTTCATAAATTTCCTAAATGGTTAATGAACTCATGCTTTTAAAACTCAACCATAGTCTTTAAAAGATATTTTTGGATCACTTAGTCAGACAGGTATTTTGATTTAATAGACTTGGATAAGTTTACTCACAAAATCCTATTCCAAGGCTCTAAATCCTAAACTAGTTTGTGCACCCTGGAAAATAAAATATTTACTAATCAATTTTAAATTATACCGTTAATTTTAATGGCCTTGCTTACTCAAAAGGTGTGGTCATGAAACTAGTGATATTATGAATCAACAAGTAAAATAAATGAATATGAATACAATGCAAAGTCCTAACTTCAATTTCGAATAAATGATATGCTTTTCAAAAATGCAATTTTCAATTCAATTATGCAATTCTAAATAAAATGCAATCTTTCTTTACATGCACTAAGATAAATGACAGACTCAAGAGATCAAAATGTAAATCAATGTAAAATGCCTAATATTTTTTAATTTTCTATATAAAAGAATGAAAATGAAAGGACTAAACATCAACTTGATATAAAGACTGTACTATGTATAGACAAAGACAACCCAAGTAAGATATCAAGGAGAAAAACACCCAGCCCAAGGTGCAAGGATAATCAAAATTAAAAGATGATGAGAAAGGCACCACCTAAAAATTCAACCAAAGACAGATTTCCTGTCATTCACAGACACTTAACAGTCACCATAGAGACCCAAGAAGACTCATCAATCATCAAAACCTATCTAGCAACCACCAAACCCAACAATCAAGCAATGAAAGTTGATGTACGCGACAGTTCAAGGGAATAACTTGTATGTAAGAAAGTTGCAAAAATAGAACAAATGTATGTACATGTTGTCCCTTGGTTATGGAAGCAAGCAAATATCAAGGAAGAAAAGGAAAAATGTGAATTTCATGAAAGACACAGTGATTGATACTGGGTCGAAGTGAGCAAAAGAGCAGAAAAAAACAAGCGAAGTAAGAAAAAGAAAGTCGTTGGACGAGGAGATCGAGGATGACAGATCAACAAGGAAGATGGATCGTCGACAACTCATCAAGCGGAAAAATCCATTGTTGGATGCTTTGGAGCACCGTGTAAGAAGGAAAGAAAGACAGGCTGGAAAAGCCCTAAAAATGGGGGTCAAGTTGACCTAGGGTTTTAGACACCTAGGGTTTTGGTATCTAGGGTTTTGACATTTAGGTTTTGGCCTAAGGATGTCAGCGAGCTACTGTAATGTATAAATAAAAACCTCGATGAGGGAAGAGGGTTGGTTCTAGTTTTTTTGTTGGCACAAGTGATTATTGTTGTGTGAGAGAGAAGTGCTAGGTGTAAGTGCCTTCTGAGATTGTAAGATCTTCAGCTGGGTGTGGAGATCAATCCTGCAACTAGGTGTGCAGGAAGGGGAGAGACAGAGAGGAGAAGAAAAAGAAGATATTATCTCTAAGAGCGCAGACAAGAATTGTATGATTCATATTAATATATTATAAAGAACAGTTATGTGGATGTAGCCCTAGAGAGAGGGTGAACCACGTATATCTTGTGTTGTGTGTGATTGATGCTTTGTTCTTTTCCATTTGATATACTTCTATTCCAATGTTGTGTTAGATCTGATAGATAGTTGTGTGGAGTAGATATGAGCTGGTAAGTGATATATAAATGTTGTATTGTTCTTGTATTAGATCCACTTGGTATTCCCTTTCATTGTATACATCATTGTCCTACAACCCCCCCAAAACTTCTTTGGGTGAGACTGCATGTGCCTCATAGGTGTTTCTGAAAGGGCCAATAGTTAGGGCTTGTTGGTGCGCTCTTGGAGTTGAACCCTGGGTCTTCCCGTGTGCCAACAAATGATTCAGTTGTCAGGGAAAGAATCTTCTTAAGGGATCGCCAAGGTGGTTTCCATCAAAGACAGTGATTCATAAGTGGATAGAGGAACAAGAAAGGGACTTCATTGAATCCCAGAACAAGAAACCTAATATTAGTACAGAGGATTGGGTAGGAAAATATATATTTACTGATATCCATGAAATTTTCTTTGGAGGAATCCATCGAGAGATATATGGGTGGTTAGCTAGGTTAGAAGATACCCAGTTTGAGATCATATCTAGACCTTATATGGTTTGGACATCAGCGTTGTTCAAGAAGGTAAAGAGAATTGATAATGTCGTGTCACGAGTGGTAGATCACTGGTTTGATAGCACCATTGGAGGGTACATCACTGAGTTTGTTTTTGACAAAGTAGATTCATATAGCCAAGCAGAGAGATATTTCTTTAAGGGACCCAAAGGAAAATTTTTACACTTTCTAAAGTTGAGGATCAAGATGCTATTGCATGAGAAGAACATATTGAAGATATAGTAGTTGGTTAGATTGGAGAAGGGTAATGTTCAAGAACTCAGACAGTGACAGCGACACAGAGGCTGGATGCACGTGTAGTGGGAGAGCGTTCAGAGAATTTCCTCTTGAGAACTTGTTTAAGAAGAACTATGGGGATGAGGGTTTCTACAACAGAGAAGAGATAGATCTGACGGAGGAAGAGCATCCAAAACCCACTAGGGAAGAGGAAGGGAAAGTTGAAGAACATCGCTGGGAGGAGCTAGAAACTTCAAGAACTACGTAAACTGTTGAAGTGAGTACTATTATTCCTCCTGTTGATTCAACAGTGTTAAGAAATTAGAGTAATCATAGTGACCACATCATTTAGAGTACTATCACTAGTAGTCCACCACATACTCAATCAGGAAACCTAGGAATATTGTAACAACCCTAGTTAAATAGTTACTTAAGGTTTATCAAGTATAGTTAACTAAATAATTAACTGCCCTAATGTGTATTAGTTAAATGATGATTATTTATTAATAATATTATTTATTTATTTATTTATTGTTTAATATATGTTGATTAATTAATTAATTAAATAATTTATTAATTAACACATTTAATGTTTGGATAACAAATTAAAGGCTTAATAACTTTTAATTTATTATTAGAAAACTTTACGTATGAAGGGAAAGGGCATTGAATGGAGGGATAAGGTATTGAATGGAGGGACAGGGTATTGAATGGATGGATAAGGTGGGTGGCATTAAATGAAGGTAGGAGGCGGTGAATGGGAGGAGGATATGAAGGGGCAGAGGCCTTCGGGAGAGGACTTGTGAAATTTTTGGGAGAGGAAACATTATTTTGAGAGAAGGACTATATTTTTTGTTTGGTATTTTTCTGGTTTGGTCTAGAGTTTGGGTGGACTGTTACAGGGGTGCACCAGGTTGCTGGGATTTTTGGGCTTGGGGGCCAGGAATCCTCACGGAATCCTAGAGCTAGGGAGTCAGATAGGCTCTATTCCTAGTTGGAAAGGAGGAAAGATTCAGTTTTGGGTAGAGTTTGGGTAGAGTAGCAGAGAGGACAACCAGAGATTGGGGAATTAGCATCAAATAGAGGTATGTATTTTAGTGATTATGTTGTGTTACGTGATGGCTATGTGATTTATGTTCATGATGTTAATAAATTTAATTTCTGCTGAATAAATTATGGTTAAATATTGAAGATTAATTTGTACAGAATAACATTTATCTGCTCTCTATTTGTTTTACTTGTGTTTTATAAGGCTCTGTGGGGACAGAGACCTTAGAAAGATCTATGGTAGATGAGATGAGGTTACCCACCTTTAGAGGAGATGGATCTAAATACCCTGAGTAGCACTGATTTCTCCGCGACGCCATGTAGAGTATTAAGAATATCACTGACGAAGCTGTCAAATGAGCTCAGTTCAGTACTACCCTAAGAGATCACGCACTAAGCTAGTACATGAAATTTGTCCAAGGAGCTACACCTAAACCATTGAATTCCATTAAGACTTCACTAATTTTTAAATTCAATAAACCCAAGTCAGAATCACAGTGCATTACAGAACTAAAAGAAATCAAGCAGAGAATAGTTGAACCCATGTGGGAGTTCGATCAGAGATTTAAGACCTTGATAGGCCATCTGAGTTTTCAAATATGAGATGAGCAGAACAAGGAATGGTTCATTGTTGCTCTCTTACCACACATCAGAGTTCCTTTGATGCAATAGAATATTTCTTCGCAGGTTGAGGCATTGGAGATCGCAATGAAGTTAGAATAATCCCCTATGGGAGAATCAAGCTCAGGTATGAGTCAAATCTTGAGTCAACTAACAAGTTTTTCTTTGTAGGTCGAAGATATAAACAAAAACAAGGGGAACGATAAAAGAGAAGACATCTGGTGTGTCAGATGAAAATTAGGAGGCCATGACAAGGAGCATTTTCCCCTATTTCATGAATACTTGGCCTCTGGAGCTCTGAGTCCTTTGAAGAAATTCACCCTACTGTGGTGCGAGGTATGTATAAAAAATTCAAGTTGAAGTACAACAAGAAGGAAATGCTACGTAGTATAATTCTCCGGGAAGAGGAAACTTCAACCCTCGCGGTGGATTCAGAGGAAGAGGAAGAGGAGGAGATATGGGTCAAGTACGAGGCAAGATCATCTGTTATAACTACATGCAACCATGACACTTGGCAAGGGACTGTCATATCCCTTGCACTACTTGCATCTACTTCATCTCATTCGAACATGTTATAGAAGATTGTCATGTGCTACTAGTCAAACTTCAGGAGAGACGAGGACCTCAGTAGAACCCGCAAGTAAAACTAATATATGTTGAACCTTGCGGAGAAGACCCTAGAGTCACTATTATCACTAGAGGAGGCACTATTATAGGACAAGACAGAATGACCCAAGGAAAGAATACATAATAATCATGAGTCAGAAAAGATGATGAGAAGACACAAACTTTTGATGTAAAGAAAGAAAAACAAATATTTGAGGAGGCAATAAAAGAATTCATGGGAGATCAGGGTTCTTCATGAAAGACATGACCATAAGTAAGAGAATATGGAATGCCTCTATCATTCGATCAGTCTGCTATGCCAAGAGAAGGAAAAGAGGTAATAAATCTCATGGAATTTTTATATACTTGTATTAAGTTGATTCAGGATGAAAGCATTGTCCAAGAGCTACAAACGTTAATCAGATAGTATGAGTTAGGAAAGATACATCCCTTACTGAATAGATCAATACACCAAGTCTAAAAATGGATAAGTAAAAATAAGGAACTACACTTGAATGCTCAAATTGGAGAGTATGATATAGATTATGTGGTCGTCAACTTAGGGTCATAAATCAATGTCATGACGAAGCATACATGGGCACTGATGGGAAAATTGAAGTTGATATATTCCCCTATCAGGATTAGGATGGCCAATAAACAAGCTATAAGCCCCTTTGGAATATTGAAACATGTCCCTGTGGACATCGATGGAGTAAGGACATATGCATATTTTGAGGTGATTGAGATAGTTGATGATAGTTGTCCTTACCCTGCGCTATTAGGAATTGATTGGGATTTCAATAATTCCACTGTGGTTGATTTAAAGAAAAGAAAAATGACATTTGAAGGAGAGGGCCTTAAGTTCATTGCACCCTTGGATCCCGATTAAGTTCAAAGATACACAGAGCCTATCAGAGAAGAAGATCATGCATATGAACTGGAAAACATATACAAATTAACAACCAAACAAAAGGATTACATTAAACCTACGATGGATGGGAACCTAACTTGGCGAAGTGACAATGCATGTTCATCAGATTCAGAATAATCACCAGAGAACTAGCAGAACAAAATCCATGATGTATCTACAAGGAGATCTGCTAGATTAACCATAGAAGTTCGTTGGATCGACACAACAATGAGTAACTTACCCACCTTTGATGGTCTGAATCTTCTAGAAGCATTCTTTTCGTACCTTGAAGAAAGTGTACCAACATAACAAATACCATTGGCATTGGACGAGGCCTTGAAAGAAACTCCACCAAGGTAGTGGGGGACACACAAACACAACATTATAGACTGGGTACAATGTCGCACCTTGATGACAATGCGGTTCCCAGAGCAAGTAGAAGGTTGTGAAGTTAGATACAGAGGTCGGAGCTACCCGAAATACCATGTGTGAAGATGCAACGAAGCCTTGAGCAGTATTCCTTAAGAGTAGTGGGTGCATAAATTCATCAACACATTGGACACAACCCCTATCAATTGGTACCTTCAAGAAGAACTACGCCTCATCACTACAGATTGGGAAGGTATGACCCAAAACTTTGTAACTACCTTCTTATTTGAAAGCCAATATCCTACAATGGATCAAGTATTATAGATTGTAAGATAGAAGGTGTTCGAGGAGGAACCTAGCTTCCCTTTGAAGCAAGAAGAGGATGAATGGACTGCGCCTCTTCAGAAACTACAAGGCTGTTACAATATCAATGTTGATGAAGACGATGATCCTAGGAAGGTGAACATCACTGAAACATAAGGCCAAAGAGACATAGAAGTACCAGGAGTTGAGATACCTTTCATTGGAAATCTTATCAAGATCAAGAAAGTCAATATTGGAATAGATCAAACAATGAATCTTGCCAATGTTGAAGACTATTGGGACACTGCCACTATTGACAATATTACAAAGTTACTGCATGAATATCAGGACTTGTTTCCAACCAAGTTCACTGATATGAAGGGAATTAAAGATCCTATGGGAGAGATGAGGATCCCTTTGAAACCAGATGCCAGACCAGTCAAACAGAGACCTTATAGATTGAACCCTAAATATAAGGAGAAATTGAAGATTGAGCTCAACAGAATGCAAGAAGTGGTGATCATAGAACCTGTCGAAGAGTCATAATAGAATAGCCCTATGGTCGTACAAGACAAGAAGATAGGAGAGATAAAGATCTGCATAGATCTCAGGAAGTTGAACAATTCCTATTTACATGACCCATTCCCTAAGACATTCACTGATGAAGTGTTAGATAATGTAGGACGCCAGGAGGTATATTCTTTTACAGATGGATTTTCAGGATACCATCAGATCTGGATTGCCAAGGAAGATTGCCACAAGACCACATTTACAAAAAAATGGGGATCCTACCAGTATATAGTGATTCCATTTGGCTTGAAGAATGCACGAGCCATCTTTTCCAGGGTGGTGGTCGATGCGTTTAAGGAGTTTTTACATAAATTCCTGGAAGCATATTTTGATGATTGGATTGTTTTCATGATTTTGCAGAATCATATTGAATGTTTAAGACTAATGATGGATAAGTGTAGGCAGAGTCAGATTGCCTTAAAACTAAAGAAGTGCATCTTATTTTCACCCTTCAGAGTATTTCTAGGTCATATTGTTTGTAAGCAGGGATTGCTAGTAGATACATCCAAGATTTCCATTATAGTCGATCTACCCCCTCCTACCTCAATCAAACAACCACACATTGCACTGGGACACACTGGATACTACAAGAATTTCATTAAGGACTATGCATAGATTACAACACCCATGGAGAATATTTTGAAGAAATACTGTCAGTTTCACTGGACACAAGAATGCCAGCAGAGCTTTGACACACTGTAACAGAAAATGGTTACTACGCTTGTTCTGGTTTTTCCATATTGGAGCAAGGAATTCCACATACATGTCGATGCATCTTCCATTTCATTATGAGTTGTGTTAGCACAACCAGGAACATGAGACATCGACCATCCGTTAGCCTTTTCTAGTAGGAAGCTATCAAAAACTGAGACTAATTACATCACTACTGATAGAGAAGGGTTAACCATGGTGTATCCGCTGCAGAAGTTTCACCACTACTTGCTAGGAGGACACTTTAAAATGTTTACTGATCACTCCACGTTGAAATAGCTAGTCAACAAGCCAGTTTTGAGGGGGAGAATATGAAAATGGATTCTATTATTTCAAGAATATGATTTTGACATCATGGTTAAGCTGGGAAGAATGAACAAAGGTCCTGACCACTTGTCAAGATTGGAACATAGAAAAGAGCCTACTAGTCTAGAGGATACACTTTTGGATGCACAATTGCTAGCCATTAGAAATATTGATGATCACTTCATAGAGATAGTCTAGTTCTTGTCAACATGAATGGCACCTACTGAATATACAATCACCCAGAAGAAACAACTAGTAGTGCATGCTGCAGTCTTTTCTCTCGTAACTGGACAACTATACAAGATAGGACCTGATGAGATATTAAGGAGGTGTGTTATGGAGGCAAAGAGATCATTTATCCTCATCAAATCTCATGAAGGCATCACCGGAGGACAGAACGCAGGGAAATAAACTACACAAAAGGTTCTTAGAGCTAGCCTTTTGTAGACTACCCTATACAGAGATGCTAAGGACTATTACAGAGCCTGTGATGTATGCCAAAGAGTTTGGAAACCATACAGAAGAGATGAAATGCCTTTATCACCACCGCTGACCCAACAAGAATTTGAGAAATGTGCCATTGACTTCATAGGACCTATAAACCCACCAGGAAAGTGCACATGAGAAAGGTACATAATCACTGCGACAAAGTACTTGAAAATATGGGCTAAAGCAAGAGAAGTTAAGGACTATAGTGCAACTACAGGTGCGTGCTTCATATTTGATGACATCATAACCAGGTTTGGATGCTAGAAGACCCTTATGAGTGATCAAGGCACACATTTGATAAATAAGACAATTGAAGCCTTGACTGAGGAATTTGCATTCCACCATCAAAAGAGCACGCCTTACCATCCACAAGAATATGCAACAGTTGAAGCATTCTGTTAAGAACCAAATATCAATATAGCATAGAAAAACCTCAGAATAAGTACTCAACGCCTTGGAAAAAAGATAAATTTAGATAATAAGCCTCTTTGAGGGGGCAAACTCCTTATGCCCACATAAATGTACAATTCCAAGATGATTCCAAATGAAAATATCTCCTTGGTATATATAGGAGACTAGGAGGTATAATTACAAATAATGGAATAAAGCCGACATAAATAAAATTACATTACTAATGTAATATGCCCCAATTAAGGGGTAATGAGCCAATATTAAGGCTTAACATGCCCCTCCGCTTGAGACAAGTGTTGCTCGCAACGCTTGAGTAACTCTGGATGCTTCTGTATAAAAGACTCATCTTCCCAAGTGGAATCGCCAGCTGATAGTTTCCTCCATTTAATGAGATACTCTAAAATGGATCTATTCCTCAATTGGCGAACTGTTGTGACAGTGATGGCTTCAAGCTCCAATATGATTTTTATTTCCTCGTCAAATTCTGGCAATATAGTTTGAACTGGGATCTTGTCGCCTATAACCTTCTTTAAGAATGAAACATGGAAAACTGGGTGTACTCATGAATATGCAGGCAACTCCAATTTGTATGCCATAGTACTAATCTTTTGCAACACCTTATAAGGGCCATAGTATTTTGGTGATAATTTATTATCCTTTTTGGATTTTTTGAGGGACATCTGTTTGTATGGTTGTAGTCTTAAAAACACCCAATCCCCTACTTCAAAACTTATTTCACTATGATGTTGATCTGCTTGTTGTTTCAAGCGATTTTGTGCCATGGTCAGGTTCTCCTTTAAGATTTGAAGAACTTGTTGTTGATACTCGATGTGATCTTCCACTACTTGAATCTTAGATTTTTCTTTAAGAGAAGAAGTGATGGAAGGAGGGTGGTATCCATAGAGTTCCATAAATGTTGTCATCTTTGTTGTAGTATGAAAGGAAGTGTTATACCACCATTCTGCCAAGGGTAACCATTTCAACCATTGTGTTTGTTTATTAGAGACAAAGTAAGGAAGGTAGCCTTCCAGACATTTATTCACTATCTCAGTTTGTCCATCAGATTGAGGATGATAGGATGTGCTATGAGCCAATTGAGTACCCAAACAAGAAAATAATTCTATCCAAAAATGTCCAATGAAGATGGGATCTCTGTCACTTAAAATAATCTTTGGGCTACCATGTAGTTTTTGAACTGTCTCCATGAATGCGGTGGAAACTGTACTAGCTTTGAAGGGATGAGAGAGTACACAAAAGTGTGCGTACTTGGTCAGTCTATCAATAATCACCATGATGACACTCTTTCCTTCAGACTTCAGTAACGTTGTGATGTAATCCATGGAAACCTCCTCGCAGAGCTGACTTGGGATGGATAATGGTTGTAAAAGACCTGGGGTCTTAATTGTTTCCACCTTATTTTGTTGGCAAACCGAACATTCTACCACAAACCTTTGAACAGTTGTTTTAAGGCCATCCCTAAAAAATACTTTTTGACTCTATGGTAATTTTTCAAAAATCCTGAGTGCCCTCCTACTGGAGAGGTGTGCAATTCCAATAATACCTTTTGTTTGAGTTGGGAGTTCTTACATATATATAAGCGATCTTTGTACCATAGTGAATCATTTTTCCATATAAATGTATATGATGCAATGGAAGCCTGTTGCAACCTTTGAATAAGAGTCCACACTTTTTATTCATTCTTCCATTCATCCCTTGCTTCTATTATCCAATCAGGTTGGATGATCGAGATAGCACAGAGAGAGTCCTCAACATATTCATCCTTTCTTGAGAGTGCATCTGCCACAACGTTTTTCTTCCCCTTTTTATAGACGACTTCAAAATCATAACCCAATATCTTGGTTACCCATTTTTGTTGTTCTTCTGAAGATAGTCTTTGTTCCAAGAAGTATTTAAGACTATCATGATCTGTTTTGACCTTCAAGTGCCTACCTATTAGGTAAGGACGCCATTTCTTTAATGCATGTAGTATTTCCATTATTTCCTTCTCATAAATGGGTTTGTGTAATTACTTTCCCTTGAGTGGTCGACTTTCAAAATCCAGGGGGCTTCCTTCTTGCAATAGGATAACACCAATTCCATTTTCTGAGGCATCACATTCCACAATAAAGGTTTTTGTGAAGTCTGGAGTTGTCAAGACAAGAGCTTTGCACATCACCTCTTTAAGTTGTTCAAAAGCTTTATTTTCCTCTAGAGTCCATGAAAATGCATCCTTATTAGTTAGTGACATTAAAGGTGCTTCTACTCTTCCATAGTGTCGAACAAACTTGTGGTAGTAACCTGTCAAACCCAAAAATACTCTAAGATTCTTCAATGTTTTGGGAATCAGCCAGTCCATCATGGCCTTAATCTTGTTAGGGTCTACATTAACACCTTCCTGAGATACAATATGACCCAAATACTCTACCTCCTTCACTCCAAAGAAACATTTGGATGGTTTGGCATATAGTTGTTTCTCCTTTAGTAGTTGTAACACCTTGTCAACATGTTGCCCATGATCCTCCCAAGACTTCCTATAGATTAGTATATCATCAAAAAATACTAACACAATTTTTTTAAGGAAGGGCTCTAAAATGGAATTCATCAACCCTTGGAATGTGCAACGTGCATTTGTAAGGCCAAAATGCATGACCAAAAATTCATAATGGCCTTCATGAGTTCGGAATGTTGTTTTTGGGATATCTTCTTCCTTCATTCTAATATGATGATACCCTCAATGAATATCCAATTTTGTGAAATAGATTGCTCCATGTAGTTCATCTAACAATTCAACAACGACGAGAATAGGAAACTTATCTTTAGCACTGATCTTGTTGAGCTATCTATAATCTGGACACATATGCCATGAGCTATCTTTCTTGAATACCATTACCACTGGTGCAGAGTAAGAACTTTGACTAGTTCTAATAATGTCAACCTCTAACATTTCTTCAACCATGCTCTCAATTTCACTCTTCTGGGCATAAGGGTATTTGTATGGCCTGATGTTAGGAGGAACACTCCCAGGAATTAGGTGAATTTCATGATCATGATTTCGAGTGGGTGGAAGACCTTTGGGAATATCTTTAAATACTTTGGAATTATTATCAATGATCCCTTGGAGATCTTGAGGAATAGATGGCTTAGATGTTTGAACATCTAGTGAGCATAGTTGTGCAATAACACCTTGATTCCCCTTTTTCAATAATTTTGTCATGTCATTAGAGCTTATCACTTACTAGGTTTCCCTGTGATACCTCTTAACTCAATTTATTTTCCTTCCAATGCAAATTTCATGAAAATTTCTTGAAAATTAAAAGACACTATTCCTAATGATTGTAACTATTGGATTCCTAGTACAACATCAGCACCACCGATGGGTATAGAAATCATTGACCTATTCATTACATATTCCCCCATAGTAAGATTGCTTATTGCATTTTCCTAAGAAATTGATAGTTCCTCCATCTGCAATCATTACTTGAAACTCTGGCGCTGGATATACAAAGAAATTGAGAGCTTTGGCTAATTTATAGTGAATGAAATTATGAGTACTTCCAGAATCAATTAGGACTATTACCTTTTTCTTTTTTATATATCCTTCAATATTGAGGGTTTGAGGAGTGCTAATTCCAGCCAATGCATTACATGATATCATGGGAGTCAACTCTTCAGACGAAATTTCTTCTACGCTTTCATCTTGAGATGGTTCTTGTTCTTGTTCTTCTTCCTCTTCACAATCTATGTAAAATAATTTCTTCTCATCACACTTATGTCCCTTACTGTACTTGCTGTCACAATTAAAGCATAAACGTTTTTCTTTTCTTTCCTCCAATTATTGAGGTGTCAACCTTGTAGGTTGAGGTGTTTTAGAAGAAGGAGCATTATTCTCTATATAGATGTTGGGATTGGTCTTTCTAGTAGCCATAGCCATCTTTTTACTTTCAACATTTCTTGCCACCTTAAATGCAATCTCCAATGATTTGGGTTCCCAAAGGAGAACCTCATGTTGAATGTTATCCTTTAAAGTTCCTATGAATTATCAAGTGCTTATATGGAATATCTGTTACCTTTATATTCAATCTTTGGAAGTTTTGAATGTGCTCTGTAACTGAACCCTTTTGCTTGAGATTTATCAATTGGCTAAAGAAGGTATTTCTCCTTGTATCCTCATAGTGTGCTATCATTTCTTCCATGAAGATTGTCCAAGTGATGAGTGATTTGCGAGAATAAAGCCATCGATACCATACAAATTTATTGGGTTCTAAATATAAAGAAGAAATTCATACCTTTTGTGTATGTGGCACATTATGTAGATTAAATAATTGCTCCATATGAAGTATCCATGTGATTGGGTCTTTGCCATCAAACTTCCTCATATCGATCTTAGGAACGTGGTTGGTCCTCAAAACAAATTTGGAATTTCTCCATTCTTCATTCACCTTCCTTGTGTCCTCATCATGAATTTCATGGGATACATTTTCACTTTCAAGTGTCCTTTCTATTATGAAAATTTTCAATCCTTCCATGATATCCCATTTTAAACCCTCCATCATCTTTTGTAGTTCATATTTTGTTACTGTTTTCTTTTGTAAATCATTTATGTCCCTACGCATTTCTTCACCTTCATCAAGAGTCTATGTAGGATTATCTAGAGAGTTATTTTGTGTAGAAGTTACCTTTTTGGGTGGCATGTTGGCCAAGTATCACTTTTGAACCTTGATTTTGAGGTTGTTCTTCTAGACAATACTTATTCAGTTGTATCTCCAAAGTTTTGGCCCTTTTGGGTATGAAAATTTATTTTTTGTAGTTCTATAATATTTCTTCTCTGCAATTCTACAGGTTTTATCACAATTGGATGTGCCAAGTGGAATTTACGGTAACTTCCCCACAACTTGCTGATTTTTTGCCTTTCTAGGACATATCACCTGTATAGCATGCCCCGCACAAAATAATCGATATAAAACTCTGAAACTCATACCACAAATACTAAAGACTGTCCACTATCTAATGAAACTAGTATCACTCAATTTGGATACTCTAGGAAGAAGTTATTATTGTTTTACCTGGGACACCTTCTTGAGACTAGTCAATAGGACTAGTTAGATACCCTATATTCCACAGGGTGTATCTACAAATGTAAGATGACACGGAAGCTGAATTTTTTACCACAGATACCTTACTAATTTTTTTGAATATCATCTGGAGTTCAGGGTCTGAAATGTTACAGAAAACTTTTTATAGCGAAAATTCCACAATGAATCAGTTCAAGATGATTCTAGAACCCTATATTTCACAGCGAGTATCTATGAAATTATAAGGCCTCGGGAGTTGAAATGTTAACCCAACATACCTTGATCCATATAATAAATATCCTCCAAACCGTTCTTTCTGAAACGTTGTAGAAAAGAAGTTATAGCACAAATGCCAAGGTGTCTCTGATGTAGCAGCAAAAGCCCAAGACCTTGAGCTCTGATACCATATGTTAAGAACCAAATATCAATATAGCATAGAAAAACCTCAGAATAAGTACTCAATGCCTTGAAAAATAGATAAATTCAGATAATAAGCCTCTTCGAGGGGGAAACCTCCTTATTCCCACATAAATGTACAATTCCAAGATGATTCCAAATGAAAATGTCTCCTTGGTATATATAGGAGACTAGGAGGTATAATTTCAACTAATGGAATAAATCCGACATAAATAAAATAACATTACTAATGTAATATTCCCCAATTAAGGGGTAATGAGCTAATATTAAGGCTTAACACATTCAAAAATATCTTGGAGACAACGCTGATGGATATTTGCAGTGTGAACAGGGATGACTGAGATTTAAGAGAACCAACAATACTATGGGCCTATAGAACCATTTTCAAGAAGCTAACAATGAAGACCCCTTTTAAGTTGGTTTTAGGTCTAGAAGTCATTGTCCCAATGGAATATTTGGTACCAATCCTAAGAATCATTTCCTTTATAGGTATGGATGGAACTGACATTGTTCAAGAGAGGCTCGCGCAGTTGGTCGAGCTAGAAGAAGACAGATTTATTGCAAGATTCCATCATCAAGTACAAAAGGACAGAGAGAAGGACTACCATGATAGGAACATCAAGAAGAGGGCATTTAAGGAAGTTGATTTGGTATTGGTATATGACAGCAAGTTCATGAAGCATCCAAAAAAGTTCTGAACGCATTGGCTCAGACCATACGAGATTGCCTATGTTACAAAAGGAGGAGTTTCACAACTGAATACTTTGAATGGAGAATGGAAGGAAGGGTTGGTGAACAGGAGCCGATTGAAATTATATTATGAAAACTAGATTCCTCGTGACTCTTAGTAAAAGCATGAAGAAAAGGGTATAGGTACCAGGTGTAGTTTAAACTAGGTACCAGACACAGAAAAGATAACCTACACAAGGAAGGGAGGCATGGAGCAGAAAGAAAAGGCTTCCCTACACAGTCTGAAGTCGCAGCAAAGCAAAAGGATTAGATATGAAGTGCTTCGGGATGATTCACGGGTGAGTGTTGGGGGCCTTTTGGACCTTGGTTATGGAAGAAAGAAAAGATCAAGGAAGAAAAGGTGAAATGTGAACTGCACGGAAGACATAGTGACTGATACTGGATCGAAGTGAGCAAAAGAGAAGAAAAAATAGAGCAAAGTAAGAAAAATCAATCTGTTGGACGAGGAGATCAAGGATGACAGATCAATAAGGAAGACAGATCATGGAAAACTCAACAAGAAGAAAAATCCATCGTTGGATGCTTTGGAGCACCACTCGAGAAGGAAAGAAAGACAGGCTGGCAAAGTCCTAAAAATGTGGGTCAAGTTGACCTAGGGTTTTAGACACCTAGGGTTTTGGTATCTAGTGTTTTGACACTTAGGTCTTGGCCTAAGGACATGGGTGAGATATTTTAATGTATAAAGAAGAACCTAGATGATGGAAGAGGGCTGGTTCTATTTTTGTTATTGGCATGAGTGATTATTGTTGTGTGAGAGAGTAGTGCTAGGTTTAAGAGCCTTCTGGGATTGTAAGATCTTCAGCTGGGTGCAAAGATTAGTCATGTCACTGGGTACGTAGGAAGGGGAGAGACAGAGAACACAAGAAAGAGGATCTTCTAGCTAAGAGCACAGAAATGAACTGTATGCTTCATCTTAATATAATATAAAGCACAGTTCTGTGGGCATATCCCTAGAGAGAGGGTGAACCACGTATATCTTGTGTTGTGTGTGATTGATTCTATGTTCTTTTCCATTTGATATACTGCTATTTCATTGTTGTGTTAGATCAAATATATAGTTGTGCAGAGTAGATATGATCTCATAAGTGATATATAAATGCGTTATTGTTCTTGTATTAGATCCACTTGGTATTCCCTTTGGTTGTAAACATCTTTGTCCTGCAACCTCTCCATAGCTGCTTCAGGTGAGACTGCATCTGCCTCACAGGTGTTGTCGAAAGGGCCAGTAGTTATGGATTGTTGGTGTGCTCTTGGATTTGAACCCTGGGTCTTCCCCTATGCCAATAGTACATGAATGTCAAGCAAAAACCCATGTATATGTGTCAAAACCTAGCTAGGCTAAGGAGAAGGATGAAAAACGCAGATTCAGAGGGAACATATTCTGTGAAGAAATCATACGACAAGAAACACAATATGAATGAGATAAATCTAAGGAGAAAAACACTCCAAACCCCGAAAAACAAGATTTTATCCCTAGTATGGTTGCCAATTCTGTTATGAGGAAAATCTCTCTATGGCTAGGGGTAAACCACAATAGACAGAAATGACTGCAGAAATCAATTGTAATCTAAGGTATGATATATAAACAAATTTTATAACAAGACAAGTTAATGTTGGATCATGTTGTCATTGGTGCCAAAGGTTTGATTGACTGATGTCAAAGGATTGATGTCAAGTGATTGATTGATTTCAAGGGATTGATTGATGCCAAAGGATTGATTGATTGATTGATGTCAAAGGAACAATGTCTTAGCATACTAATGTAATATGTATTGTCCTTGAGGTGAATGGATTAATGTCAAGTGGAATCATAGTCATATGATTTCATGCATAGATGAAGTTGGATTAGTGAGTTTTTATTGATATGTGATGCATAAATGAAGATGTATCAATGAGTTGTCATTGATATGTGATGAATATATGAAGATGGATCGATGTAGTTTATTTGATATATGATGCATAGTTTGTTTGTCTTATTATTGTCTTATCATGGTTAATAAGCAGTACAAATGGATGAACTCCAAAGTGCTTCTCTTATTTTGAAATCCCTCACACGAAGATGCTTTGTGGTTGAGTTATCCTAGAAGTATGGTTAGAGAACCCATGCTTATATGTGGAATAATGAGATGAAGATCAGTGAATTTGTTAGTGAAGCTATCCTAAATGGATAGTGCTTGTCATGCCATTTCCAGTGGTATGTGTAATGTCACTTAAATCCTCATGGTTTGAGAGTTATGTCCCTGTGAATATGAAGGACCTTCATATGTTGGCTTGAATCCCCAAAAGGTCAAAGAAGTCAAAGTTCTTGAAAAGAATAAATCATTATTTAAATGATAAATTAAAGTAACAAAGTTAAGGAGGATTATTTAAATGATAAAGTGAAGTGGCAAAGTCAAGTAGGACTATTTAAATAATAAAGTAATGGAGAAATTTCTAATTATGGAAAGTGGTTAAAAGTGAGTTAACCCTAAAATGAGAAAAATGGATTAAGTGACCTAGAAGATGCTTCTAAGAAAGCCACTTGGAGAGTATTAATAAGAAGAAAGGGTCTCTTCTATATGATATATATTGAGCATGAATTGAATATCTATTCTGAGTGAGAGGAGATCTGGAGGATCTCATGGATGCATCAAAGTTTTGGTAAGTTTTGGAAGTTCAGAAACCCTAGTTTATGAGGTATATGTGGGTTGTAGTGAGCCAGGGAGAGTACATATGCAGGATGAATGAGGACAAAGCACATACAGTGGATGAATTCATGAAAACTTGTGCGTGAGCTAGTGCCATGTTATTGAAGACTGAATCAAGTTCTAGATCTGCATTTTATGGGCTCAAATCTGCAATAGAAACTTTGGTATGGTTACATTGTTGTCTTTATGGATACTCTTTCTTATTGTGTGGTGAATTCTTAAGGAATTCTTGGTATGGCTATTGTGATTTCGCTTATGTTGGTTAATGGAGTGAGAAACACTCTTATGATTCAGTACTAATATGATTGTTATAGTATGTTGATTTCTTATACATGATTGTGTAGCATTCATATTGTATGGTTGAGGAGCATGCGTAAGTTGTTGGAGAGATTGGATGTGTTGTGATTGGTTATGGGTGATATTGTATAGTGAGATACAAAAGATAATGTTACTGAAGGTTCTAGAGGATCTGATCTCATCTTGAAGACAAAACCCTAAGTAATTCAGAAGTGATACACATGTTGTAGTACAGATTGGCCACATACATACGCAAGTTGTACTACTGATAGGGAGTGTACATATGCGTGTTGCACTACCAATAGGTTGCGTACCTGTTGACAGATTGATATATGTTGAGGATTTTTTCCTCATCTCAGTTGGTGCTGAGGGTGTAAGATGAGTCTTGCAATATAGAGATGATGCTATTATAGAGTTGTACTATATTCAGTTGTTTCTAATAACCCAAGGATTGTAGTCCGTAATAAAAATAAAATTGTACATACATCTTGTGTTCTTTGTGTTCCTTGTGGTGATGAATTATTGATGATATATGTTGTTGATGCATGTTCAGACTTAACTAGTTATAAATGACAAGAGTAAGTAATGAATTAATTGGTGATTGCTAACTAAGGATTTTTGTGTAAAGGGAAGTTTGGGGAAAGACCCCTACTCTGTTCAACCCCCCCCCGCTCAGTGTAGTTGGTGTGTCCAACAATTGGTATCAGAGCGAGCCTTCACTATAAGCCTTAACAAGCTTGGAAGAGATCTATGGACACACAAATGGATGATGAAGTTCCAATCCTTGAGAGTTCATTTGAAGGAAATGGGAGAGGGTATTTAGAAGGAAACCATTGGTGGATCAGTTTCCCTAAAGAACAAGTCAAAATTTGCAGCTCAAAGGGAAGGAAAGAAGAATGATGCACTGGCTCTCAAGACCATTCTTAGTGGACTGTCAAGCTCTATCAAATAGAGCATGGGACAATGCACTCCTGACAAGGATCTATGGATAAATCTAGAGGAGACATACCAAAGCAAGAAGAAATATATTGAAAACAACTCCATCAATACCAATAAAGGTAAAGAATCTCCAAAAAATGTTGGTTGCATTATTTCTAAATATGATGATGTTGGAAAAAATGAAGATCTTGAAGACATTTAAAATGAAGGTAAAGAATCATGTGATGATGTTGGAGAAAAGGAAGATCCTGAAGACATTTAAAATGAAGGTAAAGAATCTCCACAAACCCTTCATTGCAACAATTCAAAACGCGATGATGTTGAATATTTCTCTACAAGTGAAGAAGAAAATCTAGAAATAGTTTGTATAGAATCAATTGATTGTTAACCCATGGAATAAGTAGAAGAAAAACTATCAGATCTTAAAGATAAAGTTGAAAGGGGTCTATATGAATACAACAGTGACCATTACTATATAGACTATATCCATCTTTCGGATAACAATAAAAAGTTTCTTAAGAAGATTCAAAGGAACATCTTGCAGTAAAAGGAAATGCTCAAAGAACAAGAAGAGAGTAAAAAGACTCAATTAGAAGAAAAGGAATAAGATATCACAAGACTAAAGAATGCAAAAGAAGATAAGAAGATAGATGATGAAATTAGCAAAAGTATTGAAATTGTTGTCCATCTCAAGACCCAAATTGAAGAAGCCAAAAGGATAGAGGAGATATTGAAAAATCAAGTAAATGAAAAGGAATATTCATGTCATAAGTTAGAAGCTAAAGTTATTGATCTTAGAAAGAAAGTGGAGAATTCAAAAAAAATCTTGAATATCTCAACAATCTTGAATGAGATCTTGGAAAGCCAAAAATCACCAAAAGATAAATCAAGTCTTGGATACAGGAGAGAAGCTACAAATGTTGAAGAAAGCACCTCAAAGAAACATGAGGTAAGTCCCTCACTCTCAAAGGATGAAGACAATGTTGCAAGTCAACCATCTACACAAGGAAACTAAAATTTCAAAAGAACAAAGCAAGGAAGACATCAATAAGCCATCTTTAGACCTCAATAGGGATGGACACAAAAGTAAAGGTATGAAAGTGTTTTTCATGGAAAATGGTATTCATGTAATGAATATGGTCACAAAGCTTTGGAATGCATATCTTATCCAAGGAGACATAATGGAATATTTCATAACACCGTAAGGAGTTGGATATGTGATCAAGTAGAACACATTTTTGTTCACTGTCACACCATGGGATGCTACAGCTGTAGTGGTTTTGGCCACAAATCCCAGGATTGTTGGAACACAAGAAGAGAGTCCATGATGAGGACCTCATATAGCATGACTAGAAGAAGGAATGAAGTTAGGAAGGGAAACATTTTTGAAAAGATGAAATCTCATAGATCAATTTCTGAGAAGCAAGGACACCTTCAGAAGTGGGTGAAGAAGACTGAACAACCAGAGAAGAATGGAAGCCTTAAAGGAAGCTCAAGTGTGTCATATTCAGAAGCATATGCAAGTTACAACAGTAATAGTAGCGTACATACTCAGGTTGACCTTGAATAGGTCACATACATATGTGATTTGTCTATGCACCAAAACATGTATATGTGGTAAAGTCTTGGGAAAAGGATTATGCACATGGGTTGCAATTTGATGTGATGGTATAAATTGTGTTGCAGGATCTCACATTGTTTATTACAAGATGTAACATGGTTTGTTGTAGGTGGTAATGATTACATTATGGAGTACATATTTGTATTTATTATGGTGATATATTTTTGAGTCATGAAAGACTATCTTGGATGCATGGTACTAACCCTTGAGTATGGATTGAGGAATGTGTTATCACTCCAAGAAACCCTTTGTGGTTGTAGACCAAAGTTGATTGGTAACTTAAGAATATGGTAGATTTGGTATGCTTGGAACAATAGGATAACTCAATAGCTAATCAAAAGGACTACTTCATACATTCGAATAAGACAATGCTTTTAGAACTCAATGATTAGACAACAAAGTTTGAATAGGAGATGAAGAATACTAGTCTAGATAACCAAATACAACAATGTGCAGGGTCATACAAGATAGAAAGAAAACCTTTAGTTCAAGTTCATGAGCTTAATAAGAAGATAACAGTTCTTAGAAGCTGAGCTAAACTGAAATAAAGTACAGAACGATGAAAATATGAGAAAATCTGTCATTGAAAACAAAAGAGGATTTTGATTCTATTATCAATAAAGAGTCTAGTACAATAGCCAAAAGATGTCTCTTAGATTGCCTCCCTGTCTTTCTTAAGTCTGTATCTTTATAGATTTACATCACAGTTCTCAGATCCTAAAACAATGGATCTGATATTCTAAAAACAGAAAGTAAACTGTATTTACAAAAAACTAGGAAGAGATCCTCAAGATTAGGTCAATCCATATCTAAGAATAGTAGATTTCTAATGAAGTGAAGTTTTAGCCTCCCAAGGCTATTTGATTTGGTCCTCCAAAGATAAAATTGGAATTTGGTGAAGTGTGCAAGAACCATTTTCTGCCTTTGAAAAAGAATCCAAATGTAGTTGAAAAACCTCTTTTTGACCTTATCCCTCAAAACTAGCCTTTGAATCAGACTTGATAATTCAACAACTCTCCATTTGAAGTGGTTTCAAACCATTCAAACTCAAAAAATCCTGATCTAGGAAAAAGTTTGGTTATTATGGCCGTGACAGGCTTTCACCAGCTAATTTACCCAAAATTCCGCTCCTTAGCTGGTGAAAAGCAAAGCTTTCACCAGCGAACTAGCAAAATTCAAGACGGGTTAGCTAGTGAAAGTGAAATTTTTTTTAAAATCAAATTTCTGAGTCATGGAGAGTCTGTTTTACATTCTTGAATAGTCAATCAACATCTAGAAATCCTAAGCTTTCCAATAGTGCTTTCAAATCTGCATTTGGAGCTCGGGAAGCTAGTCAAATTTTCCCTACAATATTAGGCATCATTCTTTAAAAAAAATGCCAGTGCATTTTTTATTACTAACATCTGGCTCCAACTGGGATGGAGACCTCCCTGTGAGGTCTCCAAGAACCTGGAAGGCCATGTGCCTTTAGTATTGGGCATGGAGTCATTCAACCTTTGCAATTTATCATCTGGCTATTTTCCAAAGTTTGTTGTTGTCTTTCCCAATCTTCTTTATCTGTAGCATGTCTTCTTCAAACTCCCCTGGAAATGTTGTTTGCACATTGATGTGGCATATGTTGTGGAAATATCTTCATTAAGAAGAAAAGTGTTGAACATAGGCAGGATGGTGAGATATGTAACCATGGTTTTGAAAATTCTAGGATAACTTCAACCTTGAAATGAGAGTATTGCAGGTAGCTATACTCCAAAATCGCTTTGCTCCAACTTAATTTTCCAAAAATTTATTTCTGTGGTTTCACCAGCTAATTCCCCTTACGATCTGCTAGTTAGCTGGTGAAAGTTTTGCTTTAAACCAGTTAACTGGTTATAATTTTTCTCTTTGCACTGGTGAAAGCTCTGTCTTTGGCCAAAAGAAACCTTTCATATTCAAAACTGTTGTTCACCAAAAACTCAGTGTTCTTTTGATTTATCTCCCTGCAAATTTACAACAACCTATCATTCTTTAGTCACTGTCAGATAAACTAACATCCATGTCTGTACTACCATGGCCAACAATTTCATTAGTCGTAGCAACAACATTCTCCTCATCTTCTATAATTTCTTTTGCCACTTCAACTTCTTCTTCACGCTCTTACTGATCCTCTTCTGATTTCCTCTTTAGTTCTTGCTCAAATTGATGCCATAAATAGTCCTTGCTTATATCTTCCTCAAATGAATGATCAATAATGGATTAAGAGGTAATTAGGTCCTTTTCTTCCTCTCCATCGAGTTCATGGTCTATATATTCTTCACCAGGGGGAGAAGAATATGAAAGATCTGATCCTCTGCCCCATGTTGAATTTATATTGCCTTCCACACTAGATTATGATGAAGTTTCACTTTCTGTTGTTTTTATATCACTAAAGTGCATAATAGTAGACTTGGCACTATCATTGCTTTCACTCATGAGAGCCTTCGATTCACCTCTTGCTGGTGATGATTATGTTGTTGTGGATACTGTATGATGACAAGCACCCGTGCATGACCATATTGAATGTCC
Source organism: Picea sitchensis (assembly GCA_010110895.2). Taxonomy (NCBI): domain Eukaryota; kingdom Viridiplantae; phylum Streptophyta; class Pinopsida; order Pinales; family Pinaceae; genus Picea; species Picea sitchensis. The sequence goes on from SNQJ01S0011022.1 coordinate 68,568, forward strand.
AAGAGATGGCCTGGTGTAAACATCAACTTGTGCCATAGTTTGTGCTTGTCTCATAACAACCTGAGTGTTGTTTGAAATTGGACGCCAGATTGCACTAGACCTTGCAACTCTAGCCTTGCTAGCTTTAGCAATTGATGGTAACTAGGATCCTAATGCCGTCGCAGAATGATAAATTGTACTAATAAACCTTGTTCTTTCAATCCGTTCCCTAAAATCATTTACCCATGCTGATGCTGTGACTTCAGCACGCAAATCATCCATAGAAGTAGCTGAGAATGTAGGCACAAGATCAGAACCATTGATGACAGAAGTAATGACGGGCTCGCTTGACTCGACCAAATACCAAGTCATATAGGCAGCTGGAGTGAGTATTCCAACAACAGACATTACTTTTATCACACCCCAATTAATCTTCCCATCATTGAAAACTATGATGGTCAAACCCTGAAACATCATAGCCAAGAAGATCTATAAGCGATGAAAGCTATGATACAAGTAGAAGAATGTTTGTTTTTCCACAAAGTGGGTTTTACCAATTCGGTGACTGTCACTTGAAGCCTTAACTCCTTTCTTAGGTTTAAAGAAAAATGGTGCATCCTTGTGCCATGGCCAACCTAGCTCAAAACAATTAAGGGACCAAAAATACTTATTGAAATCATCATAGTTCCGCCATGCAGAATGTGGTTGTTTACCATTATCACAAATTGCTTCCTCTGCTGCCATAGTTTCATATAATGGAATGATGACTTGCTAAAGAAAGGATACTCCAGCATCGCTAATGCAACTCTTGGACGGTTGTGCTAATTCTTTTCACAATATCTCTTACAGTTTTCTTACCATATGATGAAATATGTGACAGATGCACTCAGGGAAAAAGTGAACATTTCCAGCTTCCCCCCAAATCAAGTAGTATAGAGAAACTAAAATCAACTTTTTTATCTTCTGCAATACTTCCATGTTATTCTGAACATGCATGCCCAAGTAGTTGCACCATTTTTTATAATTATCCAAAGATTTATCAAACACCGTGTGGATTTCTTCTTCATCCATCTTCGGTTCAACTTCCTCAGGGATACGAAGGCGAGCTTGTGCATGTGAAAGCAAGAGAACAATATATTCCCACTGGTTGATCACCAGGGATGATTTTAAGGATGGAAATTTATTTTAAAATGTGGAAACCTTGGTGAATCTTACTAATCCTTCATATGCCAAGTATAAATGTTTGGCGATATTTTTGTAAAAACATTCAAATTTCTAAGGATTTTATATAGTTTTTATAAATTTTTGGCGATTTTTAAGGTAAAATAATTTTATCCTATAGAATTTGGGCGAATCATTTTTAAAATAGAGAATCTCTTTTTTGGAAAACCATGGAAAATTAGCCCATGAGAGAAATTTAGCCCCTAAAATCATCCCTGTAATGATCACATTGTCTTTCTGAAATCCAAAAATATATGGTAGAAGATCCAGAATATCCAAGCTCCGCATCTGAGGCATGGGATAATCATCAGACAACCTTGGCAAATCTATAGAATAACTTAATGTTGAAATTGCAGCCTTTACCTCTGGAAAATAGGTGATAGCATTAGCCACCACAGGTGCATCTAATGGTACAATGTTCTAAGCAACTACTCCTTAATTCATCATTGCATCTAATTCCATTACTTTATTCGTGGCTCTGCACTCCTGTCTTCTTGAAAATATGGAACAATCATGATATCTCCAATTTGATGGCAGATGTCTTTGAAGGGTAGAATTTGATTGTTTCTATTGATGCTCTGCCACCTGTCTTCTTATCTTCGACTATCTTCAATCATTTTATTTACCACTGATTATGTGCCTCAAAATCTGGGATATACACTCCATTATTGGCTAGCTCTTATACCTGGTCATGGAGATGTACTAAGAGACACATAACAGTGAGATGAAGGATAGAGATGTATGGAGGATAAATATGAAAGACCAAAGCACCATATAACTCTGAATCTGAAGAATTCCATGCATAATTTTATGGTCCCTCGGTGCTAAAGAGAAACCTTAGTAATCATGGTGCGAGCTGTGAGTTATTTTAGACCGTTATCTCGACACTTGTTTTTTGATCTGTTGATAAGAAACTTGGAGAACCTCAAATATGGATCTAAGCATTTGTATATGGATTTAATGTGTTGCATGGCATGTAAATTTGGCTTGTGAACTTTGAATTTGTAACTGGACCTGTAGATATGGAAACTTGCAAAATTATGTGCACCTGGCTCAAATAACACAGACAGATCGAAATCACATGAAAATATTATGGGCAGCTTCCTGAAGACACATGTTAGTGGATCTTCTTCGTGAATTAGACTCGTGGCTTGGCTCATGGCCTTGGGCCTGTGGGTTCCCCCAAACTTTAAAAAACCATAAAACCCGAGGCCTGGTTTGTCTTTAGAAACTCCCAAAATAGAATTTGGTATAAAGGTTTAGGGTTAGAATATTTAAAAGTTCACATTTCTTTTTTGATGAGATTTTTTAATTATAAAAGCAAAGGCTAGGATTAAAATGAATAACATTTTATTTTATTTTTATTTTTGTATTGCAGATAATGCCAAAGACATTTTGGAGCACCCAAAGGAATTTGGGCAAGAGAGACTAAATGGAGCTACATGAAGAATTTGAAGTCATTTGACCTTTAGAACTAATCCCCTGCAAACCTGTAGCCTGAAAACTTGAAGCCTGCCTATAGATTGCCTGTTTATTCCACAACTAATAACTGAAAGGATTTGACTGCTCGTGTGGGGAGCTTATTTTCTTTCCTACTCCTACTTCTTAACCAACTATTACTGTCTCTTATTAAGTGAAGTCATGCTTCCAATGAAGCCATGTCAGGAAATGATTTATTGACATCGTGCTAGATCTTTCCCCGAAAAATAAAGGAAGCCATATCATACAAAAAAAAGGTTTGAAAGGATGATAAAGACAATCTTCTTCTGACAAAACTATTTTAACATCCATGCTTCTCATAGACTCTAAATAGTCAGCAAAAGGGTCATTGAAGTTATGATGAAATACCTCTTTCAGTTTCTGATCCAACTGACTGCAATGTTGTTGATTTCTTTCACTGGTCTTAATGCTAGATGTAGACTGCTTAATCTCTGTTGGAGGAAAATACAAACTCAATTTCTGATCATAACCTTTCTGCTCCTCTTCACCATCACTTTCTTTGTATCTACTGCAAACCTTTAGTTCCTGCAAATCTTGAAACTGTAGGCTGCCCTCATGATCTTCTGCAAATTTGAAAATGCCACTTGCTAATTTGTCAATCTGCTCAACATCTTGAAAGTTTTTAGAAGGAATAATCTGATCATCATCTTTAAATATTTCAAAAGAAACAATATGATCATCATGACAATCATCTTTAATAGATGAATCTGATACAATGTTAAGGGCATCCTCATGGCTATCATAATGTGGATCAACAATTTCTGGATACTGAAGAGTATTCTCTATAGCAGCGTACTCTTCATGAACATCTGAATCATTAGTCGATAAATGAAATTCATGACAACATTTCAAATAGAGAAGATCATATCGAAAAAGTTCTTTACAAAACACATGAAAAGCAGCATGGAAATCTGCCAAAGAGTTGATACTGGCATAAGGCAGAGACCAGTACCAATCACAAGCAATTCCCTCTAATGAGAAATAGAAGAGCCGTATATCAACATCCTCATGCACAACTTGCAACCGATGCATGTAATCATGAAATTCCAACAAATGTTCAACTGGAACTTCCCACTCTTCTGCTCAAAATCTAGGAAGACTATTTTCCCATTCATCTCTACTAGGCACTAGATTAGGGAAGCCAAAAATACTTGAGAAATTGCAAAATGCATACCTCTTTGCTAAGATCTGATTCATTTATATACCAATGAAGTCACCAACAGATCCGTCCTTCAAGGAGTCGTCACTGAATTCGTCCTTCATGGAGTCGCCAGATAGATGATTACAACCAAAGTAGTGTCCAACCTTTGTCTATCATCAAAGATCAGATCTATGTCGTCTCCCAGGGAAGCTGAGCTTCGATCTCCTCTCCCCGACAACGACGCTAATTTGTTATCACTCCAAGAAACCCTTTGTGGTTGTAGACCAAAGGTGCTTGGTAACTTAATAATATGGTAGATTTTGTATGCTTGGAACAATAGGATAACTCAATAGCTAATGAAAAGGACTACTTTATACATTCGAATAAGACAATGCTTTTAGAACTCAATGATCAAACAACAAAGTTTGAATAGGAGATGAAGAATACTAGTCTAGATAACCAAATACAACAATGTGCAGGGTCATACAAGATAGCAAGAAAACCTTTAGTTCAAGTTCATGAGCTTAAGAAGAAGATAACAGTTCTTAGAAGCTGAGCTAAACTAAAATAAAGTACAGAATGATGAAAATATGAGAAAATATGTCATTGAAAACAAAAGAGGATTGCGATTCTATTATCAATAAAGAGTCTAGTACAATAGCCAAAAGATGTATCCTAGATTGCTTCCGTGTCTTTCTTAAGTCTGTAGCTTTATATATTTACATCACAGTTCTCAGATCCTAAAACAATGGATCTGATATTCTAAAAACAAAAAGTAAACTATAGTTACAAAAAATTAGGAAGAGATCGTCAAGATGAGGTCAATCCATATCTAAGAATAGTAGATTGTTGATGAAGTGCAGTTTTAGCCTCCCAAGGCTGTTTGATTTGGCCCTCCAAAGATAAAATTCGAATTTGGTGAAGTGTGCAAAAACCCTGATTTTCTGCCTTTGAAAAAGAAGCCAAATGTAGTTGAAAAACCTCTTTTTGACCTTATCCCTCAAAACTAGCCTTTGAATCAGACTTGATAATTCAACAACTGTCCATTTGAAGTGGTTTCAAACCATTCAAACTCAAAAAATCCCGATCTGTGAAAAAATTCGGTTATTTTGGCCGTGACAGGCTTTCACCAGCTAATTTACCCAAAAATATGCTCCTTAGCTAGTGAAAAGCAAAGCTTTCACCAGCTAACTAGCAAAATTCAAGACGAGTTAGCTGGTGAAAGCACAGATTTTGTTAAAATCAAATTTCTCAGTCATGGAGAGTTTGTTTTACGTGCTTGAATAATCTATCGACATCTAGAAATCCTAATATTTCCAATGGTGGTTTCAAATATGCATTTGGATCTTGGGAAGCTAGTCAAATTTTCCCTACAAGATTAGGCATCATTCTTTAAAAAAAATGCCAGTGCATTTTTTATCGCTAATAGAATGTTTTTTTGAAGAACATTGTTGGTTATGATAGTGAAGTTATGGTACCTTGGTTATGTGATATATCTTGATGATGCTAGCTAGATATTCCATTGATTTTTTGAAGCATGCTACCAGTACATGTATTGTTGTATGCTCAGTATTTGTTGTAGTGAATGGAGGATTGACGTTGATTAGTTGGGGTACATGTCTGGTAAATATTTGAGTTTTATTGATATATCTTATGATGTATTATTAGAAGAATATTTGATGGATATCTTGGTTCATGTATTTTCATATGTTTGGACTACATCTTGGAACATGTAGTTGGTGAGTTGATGTTAAGAACCAAATATAAATATAGAATAGAAAAACCTCAGAATAAGTACTCAACGCCTTGAAAAAGAGAAAATTTCAGATAATAAGCCTCTTCGAGGGGGAAGCCTACTTTTACCCCACATAAATTTTCAAGTACAAGATGATTCCAAATGAAAAGGTCTCCTTGGTATATATAGGAGACTAGGAGGTATAATTACAACTAATGGAATAAAGCCGACATAAATAAAATAACATTACTAATGTAATATGCCCCAATTAAGTGGTAATGAGTCAATATTAGGGCTTAACATGCCCCTCCCCTTGAGACAAGTGTTGTATGAAATTCTTGAGTAACTCTGGATGCTTCTGTATAAAAGACTCATCTTTCCAAGTGGAATATTCAGCCGGTAGTTTCCTCCATTTAATGAGATCCTCTGAAATGGATCTATTCCTCAGTTGGTGAATTCTTGTGTCAGTGATGGATTTAGGATCCAATATGATTTTCCCTTCCTCGTCAAGTTATGGAAATGTAGTTGGAACTGGGATCTTGTCGACTATAACCTTCTTTAAGCATGAAACATGGAAAACTGGGTGTACTCGTGAAGATATTGGCAACTCCAATTTGTATGACATAGTACCAATCTTTTGCAACACCTTATAAGGGCCATAGTACTTTGGTGATAATTTATTATCCTTCTTTGCTTGCTTGAGGGACATCTATTTGTATGGTTGTAGTCTTAAAAACACCCAATCCCCTACTTCAAAACTTCTTTCACTACGATGTTGATCTACTTGTTGTTTCATGCGATTATGTGCCATGGTCAGGTTGTCCTTTAAGATTTGGAGAAATTGTTGTTAATGCTCGATGTGATATTCCACTGCTTGAACCTTAGATTTTTCTTTTAGAGAAGAAGTGATGGAAGGAGGGTGGTATCCATAGAGTGCCATAAATGGTGCCATTTTTGTTGCAGTATGACAGGAAGTGTTATACCACCATTCTGCCAAGGGTAACCATTTGAACCATTGTGTTTGTTTATCAGAGACAAAGCAACGAAGGTATCCTTCCATACATTTGTTCACTATATATGTTTGTCCATCAAATTGAGGATGATAGGATAAGCTATGAGCCAATTGACTACCCAAACAAGAAAATAATTCTGTCCAAAAATGTCTAGTGAAGATGGGATCTTTGTCACTTACAATAATCTTTGGGCTACCATGTAGCTTTTGAATTGTCTCCATGAATGGAGTGGAAATTGTACTAGCTTTGAAGGGATGAGAGAGTGCAAAAAAGTGTGTGTACTTGGTGAGTCTATCAACAATCACCATGATGACACTCTTTCCTTCAGACTTCGGTAACCCTGTGATGAAATCCATGGAAACCTCCTCCTAGCGCTGACTTGGGATGGTTAATGGTTGTAAAAGACATGGGATATTAATTTCTTCCACCTTATTTTGTTGGCAAACCAAACATTCTACCAAAAGCCTTTGAACATCAGTTTTAAGGCCACCCCAAAAACAATCCTTCTTGACTCTATGGTAGGGTTTCAAAAATCCTGAGTGCCCTCCTACTAGAGAGGTGTGCAATTCCAATAGTACCTTTTGTTTGAGTTGGGAGTTCTTACATAAATATAAGCAATCTTTGTACCATAGTGAATCATTTTTCCATGTAAATGTATCTGATGCACTGGAATCCTAATGCAACTTTTGAGTGAGAGTCCACACTTTTTTTCATTATTCTTCCATTCATCCTTGCTTCTATTCAATTGGGTTGATGATCGAGATAGCTTACGGAAGGGCCTCAACATATTCATCTTGAGAGTGCATCTGCCGCAACATTTTCCTTCCCAGCACGAACAATTTCAAAATCATAACCCGGTATCTTGGTTACCCGTTTTGTTGTTCTTAGAAGATAGTCTTTGTTCCAAAAGAGTATTTAGACTATCATGATCTATTTTGACAGGTTACTACCACCTATTGTAGGCCCGAGGAAAGCCATTTCTTCAATGCATGTAGTATTTCCATCATTTGCTTCTCATAAATGGGTTTGTGTAAGTCATTTCGCCAGTTGGTCCAACTTTCAAAAGCAGGGCCTTCCTTCTTAGGACCAACACGAATTCCATTTCTTTCGAGGCATCACATTCCACAATAAGAGTTGTGAAGAGTGCAGATTGATCGAGAATATAGGACTTTGCACATCACCTCTTTAAGTTTTCAAAATATTGATTTACTCTTGAGTCCATGGTATCAGCCTATGCTTAGTTAGTGTTTTTAAAGGTGATGTTATTCTTCATAGTACCAAACAACTGCGGTACTAACTGTCAAACCATTTCACTAAAAGATTCTTCAATGTTTTTGGGAATTGTCCAGTCCATCATGGCCTTAATCTTGCTAGGGTCTACCTTGACACCTTCCGCAGCGATACAATATGACCCAAATACTCCTACCTCCTTCACTCCGAGAAACATTTGGATGGTTTTGGATATAGTTTTTGCTCCTTTAGGATTTGTAGCACCTTGTCAATATACATGATCCCAAGACTTCCTATAGATTGGTATATCATCAAAAAATACTAACACAAATTTTTCAAGGAAGGGCTTGAAAAGTAGATTCATCAACCCTTGGAATGTGGAAGGTGCATTTGTAAAGGCCAGGCACGTGACCAAAATTCATAATGGCCTTCGTGAGGTTCGAAATGTTGTTTTGGGATTATCTTCTTCCTTCATTCCTTCATGAGTTCGAAATGTTGTTTTTGGGATATCTTCTTCCTTCATTCTAATCTGATGATACCCTGAACGAAGATCCAATTTTGTGAAATAGATTGATCCATGTAATTCATCTAACAATTCATCAATAACGAGAATGGGAAAATTATCTTTAATAGTGATCTTGTTGAGCTCTCTATAATTTGAACACATACTCCATGAGCTATCTTTCTTGAATACCATTACCACTCGTGCAGAGTAAGAACTTTAGCAAGGTCTAATAATGTCAGCCTCTAACATTTCTTCAACCATGCACTAAATTTCACTCTTTTGGGAATAAGGGTATCTGTATGGCCTAATGTTAGGAGGAACACCCCCAGGAATTAGGTGAATTTCATGATCATGATTTCGAGTGGGTGGAATACCTTTGGGAATATCTTCAAATAATTTGGAATGCTTGTCAATGATCCATTGGAGATCTTCATGAATAGATGGCTTATATGTTTGAACATCTAGTGAGCATAGTTGTGCAATAACGCCTTGATGCCCCTTTTTCAATATTTTTTTCATTCCATTAGAACTTATAACTTTACCGGGTTTCCCTGTGATACCTCTTAACTCAATTTATTTTCCTTCCAATGAAAATTTCATGAAAAGTTCTTGAAAATTAAAAGCCAATGTTCTTAATGATTGTAACCATTGGATTCCTAGTACAACATCAACAACACCCATGGGTGTAGAAATCATTGGACTATTCATTACATATTCCCCCATAGTAAGATTGATATTATTGCATTTTCCTGAGCAATTGATAGTTCCTCCATCTGCAATCATTACTTGAAACTTTGGTGCTGGATATACAAAACAATTGAGAGATTTAGCTAATTTATAGTGAATGAAATTGCGAGTACTTCCAGAATCAATTAGCACTATTACCTTTTTATTTTTGATGTATCCTTCGATCTTGAGGGTTTGAGGAGTGCTAATTCCCGCCAATGCATTACACGATATCGTGGGAGTCAACTCTTCAGAAAAAATTGCTTCTACGTTTTCATCTTGAGATGATTCTTGTTATTGTTCTTATTCTTCTTCCTCTTCACAATCTATGTAGAATAATTTCTTCTCACCACACTTATGTCCCTTACTGTACTTCCTGTCACAATTAAAGCATAAACCTTGTTCTTTTCTTTCCTCCAATTGTTGAGGTGTCAACCTTATGGGTCAGATAATCCTCCATGTGAATGGTAGACTTATCATAGAGCTAGATACCAGGAAATTCTGGGTTGTCCTTTAGACAAGGAGGAAAATTATTAACATAGTCATAGGGTCGGTCAGGGTATAGCCCTAATGACACGGGGTCCTCTTTAGCCAGGAATTTGTCAATTTCTGAGTCTGAATCTTTTCTCAATTCAATCGTGTTGATTGTGTGTGCATGGGGTTTTGTTTTATTTCGAACAGATCGAGAAATTAATCGACCAGCTCTTTTGTTCTTGAAATTGACATCAATACTGCCTTTTAGCTTCTTTCTTGTAGGTTTCTTAACAGTTTTAATGCAATCCTTTGGATGTGTAACCGGTCGGTTGAATGACATTAGGGTAGCTCAAGGGTTCATTATTAGGGGAAAAATCACAAGCCTGGAGCAGTGGGGAAGAAGTCGTAGGGTTAACAAGGGTTTCCACAATGATCGACTTATCTACCTATCCCAACTCATGGTTGCCAAAACCATTTTGTGTAATGAACCCATCCCAACAATCATTTTGTGACTGTAACTGGTGCATGAGGATGATTTTAAGAAGGCCATGATGAAATAGACTTGAATCTAACCTCTGTTTCCTAAACCGTTTACCCATCTTATACATACTTCTGAGCAGTTAGTAAGGCATATTCAACGGAAAACCAATAAAACTCATAAGCACGCGTAGATTATATAGGAAAACAAGTCTGAATCGTCCCTCACATGTGATGAATTGTTTCACTACAGCAAGTAAATCATGTCACCTAGGTTTCAAAAATGAAATTGGCATACCTTGATCACAACTGGTTATTTTTCGTGAGGTAAACAGTAAATTCCACAGGACCTCCTCCACTTTCGCATTTTTGAACCATTTCTAACCAACCGTTGGTAATCCCATGGCTTAGCTTAAGAACGGTTATGTTACTTCCACTTGTACATCACCGATCTTTACCCTATAGCCATCAGAGGTTAAGGCAAACTCTTGGGCGACCTGAAGGTTAAAACCCTAAAAATGTTCGATGAACAAATGCCAATGATGGAATTACGTTTCTCCATTGCCCATCGAAAAGTTTCAGCGCATTGCCGGATTCTCTTAAACGCACATTTTCCCTATAAAATTTAAATTTAAACGTTGTCCGGAAAGACTTAACTAAATCCAGCAATAAATAAACTATAAATCCAATGATCACGGAAGAATCTTGAGACCCTCTAAGCGAACATTGAGGTTATAATGGTGAAGAATGAAGAGCGAGCATTTGTTTCCGCCTTGTAATCCAATTGCGTGTAACGCGTCCCTCCAGGATCTGCTCAAGGTCATCAGAAGGGGACGGGTGTGCCATGGCATGAGGGGGATTATTTCCGCCTGCACAATGTCATCAAGAATACCAGGGATCAGTGAAGAACCGGCCATGGCGTTGGAGTGGACGTTCTTGCAGCTCTGCTCTCTATTGGTTTATATATAAAATATGTTTAGGTTATCCCTTCGTATTCTCCTTGCCCGATGTCCCTTCATCCTTCATTCTTCCGTCTCCTTTCTTCCATCTCCTTGGCAAAAAAGGATCATCCATGGTAAAATCATGAATCATTACTCATGAATAAGATTTTAGTTGGGTCGATCATTCATGATTAAGATTGTAGTTTGCTCGATCATTCTTCAATATTATGTATAATTTTATTGATGAGAACATTTTTTATTAATTACAAAGAGGTATATTCAAGAGTTTTTAGATTATTTGAGTCCAATTATTAAATAAGGACTCTTACAACATCATCACTCATCAAACTTATTTTGATAATTGATAATGATTCTATATGGATGCTCGGAAGTGATATTTGACATACATGTGAGTTTGTGATTATTAGTGAAGGCCTTTAGCAAAGCCTTTAGCAATTGAGTTGTCATAGAAAAAGTGAAGGGCTTTACTCATGGATTTGTTTTAAATTCTCTTTTCAAAGATTGTTTAAGCATAAAAGATTATCAATATTTTTTTTCTTAAAAAAAAACAAAAACAAGTAATTTTATTGAGGTAACAAAATTACATAGTTAGATGTCTATGACATTTCAGTAGTGAGATCTCTTGTATGTGTTATGTAGAAATGCATAAAACATTTTTACTTTGAGTATTCAACCATTTTTTTTTTATCATAATCTTTTGTAAAAATTTTATAGTGTACATCAAAAACATATTAATTGTGTACAAAATATATTGTTTAAGCATAAAAAATTATCAATATTTCTTTTCTTGAAAAAAAACAAAAACAAGTAATTTTATTGAGGTAACAAAATTACATAGTTAGATGTAATTTCAGTAGTAAAAATGTTGAGATCTCTTGTATGTGTTATGTAGAAATGCATAAAACATTTTTACTTTGAGTATTCAACCATTTTTTTTTTTACCATAATCTTGTGCAAAAGTCTCATAGTGTACCTCAAAAATATATTATCAGATATGTCAATAATACATTCAACTTTGTTCAAAAACTCAGCATAGATATTATTTGTCTAGTTTGTCACTAAGGGGCATGAAGATATTCTAAAGATCCATTTGTGGAACTTTGTTCAAAAACTCAACATATATATTATTTGTCTAGTTTGTCACTAAGGGGCATGAAGATATTCGAAAGATCCATTTGTGGGCTTTTTAATGACCTTTCATATGGCTGTGGCCAATTCCAAACCAGCTTTGGACAGACAATGTGCTTCCTTTTTCTTACTCCTATACACATGAGAGGGAGAAATATGAATGAAATATGAGATGAACTTATGTATATCGTGATAGAGTGGATGTAGAGTGTAATTATGTAGAGATGTTGTCACATTCATGTAGCTAATGATAAGATTTGAATCCCGATATGTTAAATACTTGAATAGGTTTGTAACTATACTTTAGAATAGCCAAGAATACACAAAAACATTCACCACAATATTAAACACAAGAAATAATCAAAACCCTTGAGGTAGAGTAACACCATATATTATTCCTTATGAAAGGAATGCACTCCCAATAAATACTTCCTTGTACAACAACAATATTCTTAACCATCCTCCAATATATTGCATACACTTCTTTATATAGCATTCTCTATTTTCTAGGAACTTTCTAGAGAAGGAATCTTCTACAAAGCCTATTTATTATATCTAACTACCATAGTGGGCCTTATTTAATAATACAGTAGAGCTAGTCCACCTTACATTGAATGGATCCACTAATAATAAATAACCTCATTCTTATTGGGTACCTCCCATATTACCTCCCTAGGTATACTACACCATATACATTGATTGAGAGATATTTTTTCCTTTTCTAGAAAGAGTAGGAGTTTTAGAGACATAAATTCACTATAATTATTGCTTTTTGGACCAAATTTGTTGTGAAAGAGTTGGAGTGATTCTCTACACGGAAATGGATTTCCTTAAAATGCACCATCTAAGAAATCCCAAGGAATGTCCTTGTGGAAATGAGTCTCAAATATGTTCCTTGGAGAATGGTCCTTTTGTTGGAGATAAGCTGCAGGATTTCCACGATGGAAATGTAGTGTGAGAAGGAGAGGGATTTCCATTTTGAAAAAGCAAATAATTTCTTGCGATTTAAATGCCCCATGAAACAATTAATGGAAGGGCTCTAAAAGAAGTAGTGTTTGGATTTTCTATCTAATATTTTAAAGAGTTTGAATAGTGTGATAATAAACTATTTTATTAATATATGTGATTTTTTTATATTTACTCTATGATATTCACTTTATAAGTTTATTGAATTATGTTAATTTTCCTTCTAATATTAAATTTAAATTTCTTTATCATGAATATCATTTATTATTAAATTAATTCAAGATCAATATTCATTATAAACATTTATATTAATCAAATATTGAAGACACTTTATTATTCTCTCCATAAACTCATTTAATTATGTTAGTTTTCTTTGTAATGTTAAAATTACATTTATATATTATTATTATTAATTTAATCTTCTTATCACACAAGTTGTAGGTTAGGAAAATCTTGACCTAACCACCAAAATGGAAACAACTAAGGAACAATATACACCATGCCACCTTGATATAGGTTCTGCACTTCGAGGGAGACTATGTCACTCTAGGTAGGTGATCCCGGTGACCCTAGGGGGTTGAGATGGATGGAATGGAAATAAGAGAAGCATCCCCCTAAAGGCCAATGATGGAAGAGGAAAGATAGCTTTGATAACTCGTCTGTGGGTGGTTTAAGGTTTCCAATTCTTTGGATGCCTACAAAGGGTGTTTGTACCTTTGAAGAAAAAAAACACTTGCATATAGTAATGTTAGGTGGAAAAAAAAGTTAAAATTGATTTCCATAATTGCAGAAATAATACATGATATATATCATCACATAAAAGATAATAAGGGTTGCAATATAAGTGCTAAAATTCTAATTGAATAAGCACAAGACAAGCTAGTAAAAACTAGTTTACCTAAAAAATGATAGAACAAGACTTCAACACAAAACTTAAGGTTGTCAGAAAAAGATAATTGCATTGGCCTTATGGCTATAACAATTTTTTTTTTACAACAACATATTTAACCACTAAAACTTGCTCAAAACTTGCCAAAGGATGTCTTGTACTTACTAGATTATCTGTGGAGATGTTAGGCAATTTATAATGGTTAAATTAGGAGTTACTAAAGAGTTTGGTTAGGGTTTTCTACAACCCTAATGGTTGTAGGTTAAATTTTTAACAACAACTAGAAGTACTTGGAGAAATGAAACATCCTAGTGGATTAAGAAAGCATTTATAACATAGATTTGATTCCACCAGGAAAACTTCAAAATCATGAAATTTCGAATTTCCCAAAGAAACAATTTTATATCTCCTATGTAAAAAGTGATGACTAGTACCTTTAATGATTTGATTAATGCAGTCAATCAAATAAATATATAGAGGTACTACCTCCTTGGGGGTGAAAATCCTATTACTCCCTAAGGAAAGTATCTCTACTTAGGGTTTAGTCTAAGAGGGTGTATGCACTTATACTTCTCTTAGTAAATCCTTATTAAATCAACAATAATTAAGTATAAAATTATGGAGGCTAAGGTGGGGGTGTATGCCCTTATACGTCCCACATATCGCTAGAAAAATAACCTAGACTTGAATAAAAAATGATATCAAAAAGTAAAATCCTTACCAATTCAAGGAAAATGATAAGACAAACCATGAGAATAGCAAAAGAAGATCCTTCCAAGGCTAGAACATCACTTCCACCAACCAATAACTAATATATTATCTATACAAAGGAGAACAAGAAAGAAAATACCCAAAGATATCAGAAATTTCAATTCAAGTATCCTCTTAGAAGAGGAGATTTATCTCTTGAAAATGAGATCTTATGATCTCTATTTATAAAAAATGTCTCCAAAATAGTTTGTCCACATAATATTAGGATAAACCACAATACTAGGGGTTGAAAACCCTAATATTTCCCCTTTTACAAAATAATATTTAACAATTCACTTAAAATTTACTTTTACACAAAAAAAACCCTAACTTAAGGTGACATCACCTATTTAGGGGATGTTTTGACACTAGGAGCAAGTCGTTGGTGTTGGAGGAGTGTAGTTAGGCTTCCCAAAGCCACATGTCAATCATACACGTCATTTTCTTCATGGTCAAAGCCTCATTCTCCTCAAAAGATTATTTTCCCAATGAATGGTAACCTCACCACCAAACCCTATTCCCCTTAGGTGACGTCATGCCACCAAAGGTGACATTTTGCCTCTTCCAGGAAAAATGTTTGGTATGTGAGGGCTAGGTCATGTTCTCCACATTTTACTCTAGTGCTCTGAAGGTTCATCTGTCACATCCAACATGCATCCCCTTGGCATCCACCTTTGTGCTTCAAGCCCCATGGAATCTCAAGTTAGGTTTGTTCGTCCAAAATTGTCCACCAACTAGGCCCTACAAACAAAAATAAGCATGCCCTCCAGCGATATCAATTCAAAATATCATGATAATTAAATAAATTCAATAAATGATCCACCTAAGCATGTGCATCAAAGATTACCCTCTCAAATAATTAAGTGCTCAAATACATTATGCAACTTGCCAAGCTTGGATATGCGAGTATGGATGAGGTTTTTTATTGAGTCGACCCTTCCTAGGTCAAGAAGTGTTTCCCAAGTGATCCTTTTATAAGCCATGTAAACTGGATGAAGTGGTTAAGGATCAAGACTCATTGGGTATGGGGTTCATGAGATATAAGGGGTTGTAGTGTCTCATTCATGGGTTCCTTTGTATAGGGTGTGTGGCACCTTCGTTTCCAATGAACTTATTCCAATCCCATCATTTTTCCATTCTTCATCTACTTCATAATATAAGGATAAGTTGAAGGCCACTATCCTAGTGTGGTGTCGAGATAATTATAGTGTCACCCACAAATACCCAGCAGAAATGAGAAGGTTGGCTCTTAATGGTACCCCCTTTCTCTCATCTATGCAATTGGGAGCCATTATCCTAGCTTGATGACCATATGATGGAAATGTCATACCACTAGATATATATGATCATGATAGATCGGCTCGTGATGAGACCTCTTATCCTCCAACTAACCCTTTAAGCATTCATAATCATATTTCTTGTGGGTCCCCTGTTTCTTACATATAAGTGTTTCATCGCTTTCTTGGGTGATCCATGGGAGAAGCATATGGAAGGTTTATAAGTAGGATTTTATCTTTTACCCAAAAAAAATCCCTCTGGGCCTTCAACCCCTTCTTCCCATTTAATTAGGGACAAGCCCTTCTTGGGTCAATATTGCCAAAATCCCAAGAGAGAAGGAAATGGAGGGTTCAAATGATGAAAATTGGTAAGTATGATCATGAATGATGCAATGGATTTTCAAGGGAGTTCTCTGTAGAAAACCCATCCCATGGAAATACCACTTTCTAGAGGAAAATGTCAACCACCAAGGTGAAGCGGGGAAAAAGGAATAATGTACAATAATATGTCATGAAACATAAAGTAGTATAAGATAAAATATACTCAAATGCCTCAAATATTTAAATGACACTGACCATAATACCTCACATGTACCTCATGGAGCAAGGCCCATTTCCTCCCCGAAGCTAGCAGGTGTGGTGGATGCCATCTGAAAATCTGGACCTGTGTGGTGGTCAAAAGGGTATCCATATGTGAAAGTGTACACTCATGGTCATGTAGTCTCTCGAAACTCCATATATGCAACATGAGGGCTTCGAGACATAATCTCTTTAGTTATCCCACAAAATGGGGATAACATCTGGCTCCTACTTGGGGACATGTGCTCGTCGTAGAGTGCATGAGAACCGAAAAATCTCCTATAGACCTATGCCTTCAAAAATTCATATAAAAGCATCATATCATCTAGGGTGTAGAGATCACCCTTTATCTATATATATAGAAATAAAAAATGAAAACTAATCTAGAAAAGAAAATTTTGACATTTTTTCAAAAATCCCTAAACTAAGCATGAAATCAATATGCAAGTAGAGAAAAATGAAAATTAAATGCTTCTAAACTAATATGAGAAATTAAGATTCAAATGTAGGGGAAAGAAAGATGAAGATAAAGTGATGGATGATGTTAGGTGAAGTCATAGAACTAGTGCAACGAGTTGATCATATCATCAAAGTATCTCCCCCTATTCTTAATCATATAATACAACAAAGATAAGTCAAACACATAATAATCATGATTATAAACACACATATAATTGATCATAAAATAAAATTCATGGTTATTGGTGGGAGGGATGAAATCCTTCTACAAAGAATATCCGCCATTGTGACCATGCAAGGAATCCTGCCTGAAATGATAGCCACAAGATAAATAAATCCATCTCTGAAGGGGGATATTATATATATATGAAGGCCCATATTCATCCCTGTCAACATGATACCTACTTATTAAAGACCAAGTAGATATGAGAGGTCCTAAGAAGACCTCATGATTTCCCTGAGAAGAGGAAATGAGGTAAGGGATAGGATCAAGTCTAGGAAGAGAAAAGTGTTCCCTATTTATCTTCAAATACCTGTAGAAATCCTCGCTATGAAAGTTCTTCCTCTTTGTACAATGATCCTCTGATCACTCTGAGGTGGCCATGTCCTGATGTTCCTCCAATAGTGAGAACAAAAGGGGATGAGAGTGCTTGAATAAATTTGTAATCATTTCATTATCATGTGTTGGAGCATGCATTTTGGGGAGAAAAAAAAACCGAGGCATATTGGATTAAGAAGGAGAGAGAACCATGTTTTGAGGAAAAACAACACACGGGGTAGGATTTGCGGAAATCTGACGGAGATGTGGAAAAACCTATCAATTTTAGGGTTAGGGTTTTGGAGTGTAATGTAAGGGTTTTTAAACGAATTTTGTAGTATAAATAAGGGAGATAGAAAGTAGGTTGAGAAATGGAGATCTAGGTCTAGAGCGAGAGAATTATCACATATTTAGTATCTTTTTGGGTCCTTGGTGACTTTTGAGTCTCTATTTTGGTGAGATTTGTGGAGCTGAGATAGAGTCAATCAAGAGATGTAGTTGAGGGTTAGCTCACAAGATGTCAATCTTGGTGCGATCATGGTCCACCTCACTACTCTCTATTGTGATGTAATGAGAGCATTATCATTTGATGAAGAAGACGAAATAAAAGAATATATTTTTGGACGTAGTCTGAGGGGTAGTGAACCATGGTAAACTCTATGTGCAATGTTTCTGAATTTTTTACTATTTCTTCAATTATGATTGAATGGTTAGATAGATAAATGAAGGGTTTCACTTACAATGAGCATTAGAATAGATATGTTAAATAAATGTTATGAATGAATGAATGAATAGATATGATGAATACTAAAATAGAATGCATGGTTAAGTAGAAATAACAAGTAAGAAAGAACACCCCCCAATCGCTTCCATGACTATATACACCTGTGTCTTATAGTCACCCATAAACCATCTCGGCTGAGACTATGATGTGCACTCTATGCATGGTATAGCCTTCTAGTTTACCAGAAGAGCCGATGGTGATAAGTGTTTTGTTGGAGAACTAAGGTAGAACCCAGGTCATCCCATACGTCCAACAAATGGTTATGCTATCGGTTATAACTCAGAAGAATATATAGGAAGGGTTTTGGTGAAGGATACATAGTCGTAGAAAGGGATGTTCAGGCCAAGGAATCCAATGAAGCAAGATATTGAAAGATGGTTAGAGACAAATAAGTTGGAGTTCGTGCAAAAAGATATTAAGGGTTCCAGTTATACACCATGCAAGTACGTGCGAAGGTATGTGTTTACTAATTTGCATGAACAATATTTTTGTTTCTTTCCAGAGTTATTACATGAGTGGTTCTGAAGGTTGGAGGATACCCATGTGAATAATCTGATTAGGCCAGTAGTGTGGACTGCTGAAAATATCATGTGATTAGAAAGGGTTAATAACAAGTTCACTCGTAGTGGATTTGAGGTTAGACAATATTATTGTAGGGTTTATCACTGATTTTTCAGTAGATACAACAAAGTCATACACTGTTGTAGAGTGGGATTTCTTAAGGGAAGCCAGAGGGAGGTACATTAGATCTCTTTACACATCGATCAAGATATTATTACATGATAAAGGCGTGATGACCATGGAATCAGATAGCTATATCACTCTTCGCACATGAGGGAGTTGGGGGAAGCACTAAGAAATATATGAGAAATGGAGAAGGCTCTGGAGAGTAGCCAGAAGGAGGAAGCAATGGACCCCATCATCATGGATGATGAATAGATCATGGAAATCATAAGGAATGCAGGAGTGACGCATAATGGACGAGCCTACTAGTATAAGATGAATAATAAGAAGAGGGAAGTAGTTGAGCAAGAAAACTTGGACAACAATGAGAAAGAGGTAGAGGATCTTCACGCCATAGGGTAGATTGAGGATATATTGTGCGCCACATATGAGAGGAAAACTAGAGGTCATCAAGGATTATTTTAAAGATGAAAATTTGTATTAAAATGTATAAACTTGGGTTAATATTACTAGTCTTTAATATGTAAAGTGTAAAATATTTGGCGATAGTTTTGTAAAAATATTCAAATTTATAAAGATTTTATATAGTATCTATAAAAATTTGGCAATTTTTAAGGTAAAATGATTTTATTCTATGAAATTTGGGCGAATTGTTTTTAGAAAAAATGGAAATTAGCGAATCGTTTTTGGGAAGACCATGGAAAATTAGCCCATTTGAGAAATTTGTCCCCTAAAATCATCTATGGAGGTCATGTGTACAACATAGAATAAGGATATCCATCCTATATCTTAATTAGTGTGGAACCCACAACCCCATGTGCGACTAAGACAACTCAAGAAGAAAAAGTAGTTAACCAACAAGTAATTAATGGTAGAGTAATTTTTTTGGGACGTGGGTCCAATAGCAGAAGTGTAAGTTCAACAAGTAGCAGTCAAGTATATACACCGCGTGGATGTGGTCATTCAACAAATTTCACAATGCCACGAAAAGATCCAACTATTAGGTTACCATAGTTTTGAGGGGACAGGTTAGATGATACAAAAAAAAATGTTCATTTGTGAGAAGACATGGGAAGAAAAGTAGATTACATAAAAGGATACAAAGGTTGAGTAGTTGGAAAACACTTTTAGATATTGCACATTAGATTAGTACATGGGTCTCTGAAAAAATAACCCAACGGGAACACCTACAATTGTAGTAGATGTGAAGAATCAGTTAATAAATGAATTTCAAAAGCCAAGCTCAAAAGATCAATTTATGAATAAAATGATAGAGATTAAGTAGAGACTAGGAGAATCACTATGGGAATTGGACTAGAAGTTCAAGAGGATAAAAGGTAAGTTAAATTACACTATTATTGATACATAGCATAGGAATTTGTTTGTTAATTATTTTTTGCCACACTTGAATTATCCTTTGAGACATGCATAAATTCCAAAGTTAGGCTGAGGCTTTGCAAGAAGCCTTACACTTAGAAGAAAACTAGTACAAGAATACAGATTAGGTTGTGGAAGAGATAAAGAAAGATATGAAGAACTTAACATTGTAGTTGAATCAGAACAAAGGAAAGGAGAAAAGAGAAGATGTCTAATGTACAATGTGTAGGACAAAAGACCATCACAAGAATGAGTGTCCATTATTTTCACAATATATTGGACTTCGTATGCCAAACCCTTTAGCTTCAGGAGGATTATGGTGTGAGATTTACAAAACACATGGGAATTATCCCTATCATTGCCTCCTCATGTAGAAGTACCAGACAATACCAAATAGTACATTTTGTAACTTTTGTAAGTCATTAGGACACAAAGACAAGGATTGTAGAACCTTGGAGATGATAAAAGAAAGGATTGTAGATAGATACAAGGTGCATGATGAACATGTAATATGAAAACATGTGCAACATTCATGGTATAACACTTCACAGTAACCTCAGTACAATATCGCACAACAGTTCACAACACAACCAAAGTATAATGCATAGCAATTTGAAGGGAAAAAACAGTATAATCTCGCAAAACAATGAAGAACACCACCATAATACAATAACCAACAGGGAAAGTATAATTAAGGACCTCATTATAACACATGATGTAGAGATAATCAAGGCAATAGAGAAGGATTCAAAGGAGGAGGTCATGGAGGAAGAGGGTTTGGAGGAGGTCGAGGACTAGTAGTGTGTCATAAATTTCAAAAACCAAGGCATTATGCAAGAGACTACCCACAACTACCTACAAAATGTATGTATTCTCGTGCAACAGACCATGAAACAAAATATTGTCCTACAATTTTTATAAATATTTTTGCACTCTCGAAGTAAATTGGCACAGAAATTTTACCCAAATTGTTTCAGTTGTAACTTTCTCATACGAGCTCTATTTTGTGCCTGGAGTAGCTCATTGGAAATTTGTCTCTGATTTCTTTTATTTAAGCTATAAAGACATAGTGTTCCAATGGTAAACTCCATTTTCATGGATTTTGATTTCCTAAAAATGTTTTTCAAGTCCTCAAAATCAACTCGCAAGTTTAAGACCTTCAAAATATGAAAATTTCATGGAAAAATGGTCGTTTTTCTATTATAACATCCTTTAAATCTATGTTTTCGATCTCAAATAAGGTGAAATATCATTCATTGACCAACTAAATCTTCCTTAGGCTCACATATGAATTTCCACTGTCAGTCAATAACTTTAAACAATCTGGATCGTTGATTCGAGATCCATTAGCGCTCGACAGTTGGAATTTTCCTTTGAACATACACAACAATTTCCCAAAAATGTCGACCCAATCATCTGCGATTGGCCCTCTCCTTTGCAAAATTATTTGCAATACATCACTAAACTAGGAAACCTAATCATCAACCATCAATCATTGGTTATTTTTGTTAGCAGATGAAAATCCTTACCAATTTGGTCAATCTGATCATCGACCATCCTCGATAGTTATTGTCATATGAAAAAACTTCTCTAATTCGTTTCACCCAACCATAGACCATATACCATTTTTGATATGATGTGGAAACTATGTTGATGTGGCATGACACATGAACATTGACATGACATGGCACATCATCCTAAGGTGTCAACTTGGTCAACGTTGAATGGCACGTGGATGTTGACATGGCATGGCACATGGATGTTGACATGGCATGAAAAATCATCCTCAGGTGTCAACTTGGATGATGTCGCATGACACATGGATGATGAGATGGCATGACACATCATCCTTCTCATTTCTTCATCGACCATTGACAATTTTCCCTAGGTGACCCAGGCACTTTGTTGAATTGGCCGACCTAATCTTCAATCATCTATGATGAATGATTGCTATTTTAGACCAATAACCTTGCTAAAACGATCAACCCAACCATTGGTGGTCGACAATTTCTGTTGGAAAACAAAACACTTTTCCAAATTTGTGGACTCAACCATCGGTATTCAACAATTTTTGTTGGCGATTGAAACACTTTGCCAATTTGACTCACTCGCCCGTTGACCATCACTGAATTATATTGGCCAACTCCAACACTTAGAAACTTTCTACCAAATACTAGATGAATTTGGGTGTTTGATCATTCATTCAAAATGATCTTGTTCATTTGTCTGCTTGACCTTGCTAACTACGAAAACCTTATAAGTTTTTAAATCTACTACAAAGAATCTGAGTTGTTGATCTCAAAATAAAATGTGATTCTGGTCATATTTCTATCATACTTCTCCCAATTATACAATGGTCATTAAAACTTGAATTTGAAACTTTCAAATCAAATTTCAATCCTGCAACTCTACACATTAACTCCAATAAACCTCTTAGACAGTTTTGAGGCAATTAATTCTTGAATTTCACTCACAGATTTGGAGGTTTTGTTGTAACTTTATCAAAATTCATTATAGATTGAAATATGTAACAATGAATTATACTAAATTCACATTGGTCTTTGTCCCATACAAGTCCAATGTTGAACCAGAAGATCTGATACCATAATGTAACATACCTTAGTTCAACTAAGGAACATTATGAGTGAAAAAAACAAATCAAGATTTCTTTGTGAAATAATTTCATGTAGCTTACCATCTATAGGTCATACACCAATTTAACCATTGGATGATACCATCATTCCAAATAACAAAATATATTAAAAATATGAATTCATCTAGTAAGAACACAACAAACGCCCAACATTCATATACAACATTTACAAAACAAAATAAACATAATAACATAACATAGAACTTACCTATTGATAATTAACCAACTGGTTGCATATGAAGGAATAACCTCCCATCCATAGGCGATACTGTCCATTTTATTTCAACAACATACCAACCCTAAGAAGAGGCTATGAATTCACAAGGAGATCCATCCATCTAGCTATCCACTCTTCACACAAAACATCCCTAAACCTAGATTATACTCCTACAAAAGTTCCAATACAATAGTTCTATCTTCCCCACAACCTGCACAACCCAAGGAATATACCCCTTACATTGGTCACAATCCCTTAGGTTGTACCATTAATTTATTAGGGCCTCTAGTGCACTCGGTTGGTGAGAGATCTCTCATATGGAGACTCTAGGAACTCTCAACTGCTTTAGAATTTTTCATAGTAGCCTTAACAAGGTTGTTGAATAATTTTCTCAACATGAAAACACATTATAGTATTACAACCCATTTGTTTGGCACACAAGCCTCTTTTCCAACATAACCATAGTGCAATAATGGCTTCCTTCAAGCACAACATGCTTGACACTCTTCCCAGCACTCAACTCCCCTCTTGTTGCCTGAAATATTCATGTAAAACTTGTCCCTTTATGCATATTAATTTACTTTCTTCTCCCTTGCTTTCTTGACTCTCACTCTACCCAAAGATGATTTTACTTCATGCCATACTCTCGAATAACTATGAGATGTGAATTCTCACACCCACCCTCTTACATAAGTTTAATGATTCACTTTGGGAACACTCAACACTAGTTTACAAGGTTATACACAATGGTATTAATAATAAATTTAGGAATGTGGGTTGAATTCATACCCATGAATAATTCCCACTTGGACCCCTCTCTCTTGCAGAATCATAACCCCCCATTATTTTCATCCCTCTTGTAACACATCCAATGATTATCATCTTTATTAATTATTTCAATATACATAATATACAATTTGGCCCCTGACCACATTGAAATTAATACACGCTCTTCACCCCAACACATCGTCTCACCAACCTAATTCACATTTGTACAATTTACATTATAATTTTTCATGCTTAAAAATTGTATGTTATAGTTACTCTCATCTAATTAAGTAAACTCATAACTTCCACGAGAAGTAATAAATGAATGTGATAATATAGTGAAATCCTCCAATGAAGACTATATCCATATTCCCAAATATATCCTAATGCACCAACCCATGCTTTTCAAGCACACATGCCTAAAACAAATCAAAGGAATCTTTGAGATAATTTCCACAAACAATATTCTTAATCCACAACATCCATAATTATTTTCATAAAATTATCACATCCAACAATGCCACAACATGATGTTTGATGTGTTCAATCTTGTTACTAATTTGGGCTTGAGTAGCCACATTCAACTCACACAATGTTCCAAGAAAAAACCATAGCCCCTCGAATCAATGTACAACTTCCTTTAAAAAAGATTGGATTGATAGTTACATCAACCATTTGTTTCTTGAAATTATGTTTCATTACAATATGAGTAAATGTTACACAATAAGACTCTACTTCATGAATATTTCTTTATATTGGACTTTTACACTACCTTATCTCATAATTTCATAAAAAACGTTACCACAAGAAATTTTTTTCCTCCATCTAATTATTCATAATCTATGAACCACTCCCTATGAAGAGTTATGTAGAATAAAAATCCAAAATCAATCACTGATGCCTCACGGATACTCGTTAACAAAACTGATTAAGGGAGATACATGGTTCCCTCACAATTAGAATTCCTAGCATCCAACTCCTCATGTTTCCTTGTTTCTCCTCGAAAGTATAATCCTTGCATTCACTTTGATGGAATCACCAATTGAAAATGTTTCCATTGTTTTTTCTTAACCATCAAATATTTAGATGCTATGTCACCTACCATAGATACCATCACAAAGTTTCATTGAATACAACTAACTCATAAAAAATTATTGTTGGGACATCACAAAACTATCTTGTTTGAGATCCTTAACTTGGTCAATTAGATTTATCTATATCTCTAATCAAGACTTCAAATATAATCATTAGCAGCCCAAGATTCTACAAAACGAGTTTCCTTAGCTTAGTGACAAAGGCATCCCCTTGAAATCAAGAACCATTATGATTCTAATTTTTAAACATTGAGAGAAACCTACAACAAATGGAGAAAAACATACAACACAAATATATTCAAGATAACTATGAAACTTAAAATAATTGAATATTTGTAGGGAACGAGCACACATCGCAATAAATAATTTTTTTTTTCAATGGTGACAAATCATTCTTCACCTTGTTGTTTTTTTTTATCTTTTATAAGTATTGTCATAGAAACATCTAGGTTGCAGGAGTTTTTGCAATGCAATAATGTTGGAATCATAGGTACAAGTGTTTGGAAGGGATAGAAGTTTCACACAAATTTATGGGAACCAATAGGTTGGGAGTGACAATATTATATATTTGAAAAATATTAAAAATAGTTTAAAAAAACAAATTTAATCTTAATTATAACAGATAATACAAACTCACAAACTTAATATTAATCTATGTTGACATGCTACACATTAGGACTTTACTTCAATGCCAACTGCAAAGTGCCAAATGTTGGTTGTATTATACATGATGGACCAAAACAAGAGGCAAAATGACGAGTGTTTCCACTTCTTTGGGGCCACAAGTCAAGGGTTATTATGAAGCAATGTTTCAATACTTCTCTATAAGAAAGGAGCTTCCTTAACCTCCATGCATAGTAAACGCTAAGGGAACTCACTCACAAGCTACCTTTTCCATGGGCTTCAAGTTCCTAAAACATGTACATGCTTCTAGAGCCATTTCTATCCAAATTGCCACATTTTGTACCAATTCCCTAGACCCCAAAAATGCAAAAAAAATGGGAATGAGTTTTAGAGGTGTCAAAAGTTTTCATGCAACTAGGATGGTAACAATGTTTCCCATAAAATCAAAAATACAATTGGATGTTCATAGCATCCACATCTCTTCTCACAGATAGCTACCACCATTCAAGCAAGTTGTTTCAGTTCTGCAGTTTTACAGTTTCACCTTATTTCATTTACTCAATAGAAGATGTCGTTCATTGGATATTTGGGTTGTTCTCTATATTTCTTTGTTTATCGTATTCAGTCTATTAATTAGTTCTGTAGTTTTACAGTTTCAACTTATTTCATTTATTCAATAGAAGATACCTTTCACTAGATATCTGGGTTGTTCTCTATATTTCTTTGTTTATCGTATTCAGTCTATTAAATAGTTCGTTCAATAAATCTTGATCATGCAACCTACCATAGATACCATCACACATTTTTATTCAATACAACTAACTCATAAAACAATATTGTCGCGACAACAAAAAACTATCTTATTTGAGCGCCTTAACTTGGAAAATTAGATTTATCTATCTCTCTAATTAAGACTTCAAATCCAAGCCTTAACATCCCAAGATTCTACAAACCAAGTTTCCTTAGCTTAGTGACAAAGGCGTCCCCTTGAAATAAAAAACCACTATGATTCTAATTGTTAAACCTTGAGACAAACCTACAACAAATGGAGAAAATCGTACAACACAACGATATTCAAGATAACTATGAAATTTTAACCTTGAGACAAACCTACAACAAATGGAGAAAATCATACAACACAACGATATTCAAGATAACTATGAAATTTTAAATAATAGAACAATTGTAACGAACAAGCACATACCGCAACAAATAAGTTTTTCTTTCAATGGTGACAAACCATTTTCCACCTTGTTGTTTTTTTTATGTTTTATAAGTACTTTCATAAAAACATATAGGTTGCATGAGTTTTTGCAATGCAAGAATGTTGGAATCATAGATACAAGTGTTTCGAAGGGATAGAGGTTTCACCCAAATCTATGGGAAACAATACGTTGAGAGTGACAATATTATATATTTGAAAAATATTAAAAAAACGTTAAAAACAAATCTAAACTTAACTGTAACGGATAATATAAATGCACAAATCTAATATTAATCTATGTTGACATGCTATACACATTAGGACTGCAAAGTTTCAAATGTTGGTTGTATTCTACATGATGCACCAAAACAACATACAAAATTATGAGTGTTTCTACTTCTTTGGGGACCGCAAGTCAAGGATTCTTGTGAAGCAATGTTTGGGAACTTGTCTATAGGAAAGGAGCTTCCTCAACCTCCATGCATATGAAACGCTAAAGGGAACCCACTCGGAAGCTCCCTTTTCCATGGGCTTGAAGTTTCCAAAACATGTACATGCTTCTAGAGCCATTTCTATCCAAATTGACACATTTTGTACCCATTCATAATATACCAAAAATGCAAAAACATTAGAAATAAGTTTTGGAAGTTTCAAAAAATTTCATGCAACTAGGTTGATAACAATGCTGCCTATAAAATCAAAAAAACAATTGAAAAGCAAATTTACTTCTAAAAGACTACACAATCTAAAACTTATTTACACATTCCATATACAAATAAAAATTACTAATTACTCACAATATCTTAACATATACTACATAGTTTATATCAAACATTTCACTTATCATTATTCAAATGATTAAGGACAATGTCATATCAAACATTTCACTTATAATTATTCAAACGATTTTATATCAAACATTTCACTTATCATTATTCAAATGATTAAGAACAATGCCATACATTTCACTTCTCAATAATGATTAAGGACAATGTCATAGAATGTAAAGGAAATATTTATACATCACATTATTTATAATAGTGTTCTTTATAGATGTGTTTGGCATCTAATAGCTTTATGTATTATGTATACATTTTTTATTGTGTTAAAATTTAATTGTATATTAACTTTTTAAAATATATAATTTATTAAAATATCTTATTTATTTCACTAAAATATATTCTACATTAACATATTTATGACATATTTGAACACTGATATAAATGATAATAATCAAAAAAAAATTAGTTTAAACATTCTATCTTTTGTTTTTTTTTCTTTTATTTAGTTTTTATTTTGCTTTAAATTAGTTGAGGAATGGTTAAAATTTGAGTGACTAAATTTGTATAACAGAAATGCTCCAAAAAAATTTCAACAAACTGTATTTATTTATACATACAAAAATACAATTTAAACAACAAAAAAATAGCCATTTCAAACCAAATTTACATGAACATTCCTAGTTAAAAAAACCTAAACCTAAAGATAGAGCACTTAGCCAACGCCATAACGAAACGGTCTTACATATTGTAATGTGTTAAAGAAAAGTTTCAATAACATTCCCGTTGCATCTTATAGGTGGCCTCGTAAAACAGACCGATTAACTAGGTTATGGTATACTGGGCACAATGTCACGGGGTATATCTGCAAAGTCAGTTGAGTCGCTCCGATGAAAACCGTAGAACCTACGAACAGATAACGTCGGAGCATTTCCGTTATCAAAGGGCTCAAGGGGTTCAAAGTATTGGTCCAGTGGTGTGCGATTGACAAGCTCACATTCAACTTCTCGGCCAGGCAGCACGACGTCATCCCAAACTTTGCCGATCATTCTTCCGTCCACTAACCTCTCTACCACTTGCCATTTATACAGGTTGAAATCCTCACCTGGCCTATGAGAGCAAATATATATCCATAACTGTTTCTCACCTTCGCGGTCGTGTTCAACGCACCAAGTCCATTTCCATATATGATGAGGCGGCGATAACATCCGCCCAGCTCTTATCCAACGTTCATTTGACGAATCTTATTTCAGTATGTGGAAATGTGTGCCATTGTAAGTTACAAGTAGAAGATTTTTCTGAACATTCACACTACCCGTAACGTAAGAATCGACTCTGTTATCAAGAATTAATATCACTAACAACAACCACATTTATGTAAAAAATAGTTGATATAAATAATCAACTGAATTTTTATTTGTTTTTTTTTTTTTCCACGGGAAAGTTTCTCGTTTATATTCATCAGTATATAAACATTTTACATAGCAGCCATTACATAATTCGTCCCGGAGACCCAGCAGGGTTTGACCTCAAGACCTCCTCCCAACACTTGTGCTGTCTCACGGGACTCTGAATTTTTATTTGTTGCTAATTGAAGATACACATAACCACATTTATGTAAAAAATAGTTGATATAAATAATCAACTAATTTTTTATTTATTGCTAGTTGAAGACACACATGCATGAATAAACACAACCATTAATATATTTATACATTTTAAAACTATTAATTAAATATTATTTAGTAATTATTTATTAATAATCAAACAATTATTTATAAATTATAAATTAATTTAACAAAACAAAATAGTAAATTAATAAAATTAATAATAAAATAAGAAGCAATAACAAAATAAAATAATTACAAATAAAAATAATACATATAATAGTGAGGTAATAACAAAATAAAAGAATTATTAAAATAATATATTAATAATGCAAAAATATATTTATAATGTGAGTACATTAATAATGTATAAATACATATGGTTTTTTTTCCACAAAAAAATTTGCTTTATATTCACATAGAGATATAAACTTTTTATTACATAAAAACATTCTCTGATAAACCCCAAAATAGTAAACCCCAAAATAGTTGAGAAGAAATTCACTAGATCGGTAGATACAACTACACAACAATAGATGTTAGCAAAGTCCAACCTATCTTGTAACCCCAAAACAAGACTGCGAGTAAACTCATATGCCTATAACAAGGGAAAAACAAACTAACACAAGCTAGAAAAGATCTATAAACATATGAGGGTGTTCATGTTCCCCAACACATTGAAAATATTCAATTTTTCTAGGGGGCATAAGAAGTGCCTTCTTAGAAAGGCTATTCGCAGAAGTAATTTCTTCTTGATACACATGCTGAAAGGACATAACATGGAAAAGTTTTATAAGTTCTAAGATTCTGTCCTTTGAGCACTCCAAGGATATGACCTGTAGATGACCCTTGTCGATCACCCAATCAATAATAATATTTGAGTCACCCTGCACAAAGAAATCTGAAATGTCAAGCCAAATAGCTAGTGTGAGAAGTGCACATGCACGTAGCAACTCCGCTCTGGTATTGGTTCACGAACCACAATTGAAATACCATTTGAAAATTATGTTCTCGTTGATTCAGATGACCCCTTCAGCGCCACTATTATGACCAGATGCACAGATCGAACCATCAAACCATCCATCCATGCACCTTACGTCAAGTTTCTTTGGCTTACTCCTTACCTACTTTGTTCTTATAGTCAGGTTGTATTCTCTCAAAATAGAGATAGATACGATGGCCACCTTTTGGACTGATGGCTTCCCATCCTCAAAGATCACACAATTCCTTTCCATCCATATATTCCAACAAATGAAGGTTCAGAGAGTACGATAGCTTGTATTTTGATTTGTCCAAATCTTAAAACACTCAGGAATAGTATTACTCGATCAAAGTCTCGGGAAATTTAATGTCTATTTTTCTCTAACCCAAACAACATTGGAGAAAGGACAACCAACAAACAAATGGAACTTTGTTTTTCATTCCTTCTTACACAAAGAACAATAGCTCGGGCCTACAAAACCCCTACGCATGAGATTATCCCATGTAAGCACTTTTTTTTCCATGACGAGCCATGAAAATAACTTTAATTTTAGAGGGAAAACCGAGGACTAGAGCGCCTTTCTCCGCCCTCCAATCAAATAAGAATACTTCTTTTTTTCAACTACCTCGTATGCATTTTTTACAGTGATCCTGCGCGAGGTATCACCTCCGATCCATTTAAGAACATCCGGTCTTATCTGAATTTGGATACTGTTGTTAATAATCGCCCTTCGATAAGCCTTCCATTCCTCTGCTAAGGCCCCAACTAATTCCAATTCCTCACTCGTAACCCAATTGGACCCTATAATGCTAGATCGAGGTGCTCGGTGAGCTTGAAATAAAAAATGGACTCCTCACTAGTTTAATGCCAAAATTAATTCTTCAGACGTATGTGTCACTTCTCCCATACCAAGAATCTAGTCTTTCCCAATCAGAGTCGAGGTTCCTGATCCCGAATACCAAACAATCTAATGCATCAAAGTGTATAATGATATCTGAATATATTTCCATTTTTATGACCCTGAAACTCCAGATATCGGAACCGATCGTAGCCAATGTTCCACTAAGAAAGAAGATCGGCATTTCTCTTTTATAACCCAATGCCAAAGGCCCTCCACCATTAGATCCCTCCAAAGGGTGTTTGTCGCCGTAGCACGGCTAAAACTAAACATATTCCGCAGTCCCCATCCTCCATATCTCTTCGGACAACCTATATGCTTCCATCTACACAAATGAAAGCCTTTTCTTTTTATTTTCCCGTTCCAAAGAAAGTTGTAGACGACTTGGAGAATTTTGTGGAGAACCGAAGAAGGAATGTTTTCCAAAGCCAACCAATAGACGGGTTGGCTTTCCTCGTCAACCACTAACATCCTGTTTCTTTTAGTCTCAAGTACTTTCAAGCAAGGAAAAGGATCAATAGTTGTTTGATGTTCTAGACTCTCTTTGATAAGAGTAGTGATTTCTTCTTCTATCTGATCGTAGGTCTATTGTTATATTTTTTTCTTAACCGCTATCCACTTTTTAACTATAGATTTTATTCTACATAAATTCCCCACTAATCTGGTTTGCACCCCAACTCCCAAGGTATCTTGCTGAGCATTTCACTCTTCCCTACCAAGATCACCAAATGACTCATCTTTCACAATGCTAGATTAAACTTAAGAGGATAGTAAACTAACTTAAATCCATAATCCAACTGGAAGAGCACTAGGGCATGGTCAGAAATGAACGTAAGTTCGACCCAAGATCTAAATAACACAGAATCATTTAGAAGCTCTGTTGAAACATATACCCTATCTAATATTTTTTGAATTCCATCCACCCCAATTTTACAATTGCGCCAGGTTGGTACAACCTCGGCTGGATTGACATCCACTAAATGATGTATTAGTAAAATATCTCTAAAAAAGGTCACTTGTGGGTCAATCAGAGTCGACACCCCCCAAACTTCGTCAACTCCTGCATAAAATTTTAAATCTCCCGCAAGTATTAGATTACTCATATCTAAAAGTCCTTTTGCTTCCAGATTATCCCAGAAAAGTCTGCGACCAATACACGACCCATACACATTAATCATGCTAATTCTTCTTTTATCACGGATATGAATACCTATTAATAAAATTCCACCAGCACAAAAATAAGGTTGAAGATCAACAATGTTGGAATTCCACGCCACAAGAAGTCCTCCTGACTTCCCCACAGAGCTCATTTCACTATACATCCAGCTAGGACATAAATATGACATAAACTTCCTGGATTTTTCTTCGTCAACTAGAGTCTCCTCAAGAAAGATTATGTCTCGTTTAGTGGTGGATAATAACCTTCGCGTAGAGGGAAATTTAAGGGGACCTCCCAACCCTCTGATATTCAAGGAGAGGAGAATCATGATTTAGCCCTAGTCAGGGCTTTCATGCCTCTAAGCACCTCGAAATCGATAGTTGAAGTAGAAGGTTTGTCTAAAGTAGACGAGCTAAGCTCGTGTTTCTTCAAAGCACTCCTAGTTTTAATAAGAGATACTTTTGAAATCAGACACCTTGACCAGGATAGTTTCCTACCATGCTCTGATATGTCAAATTTCAAGTCATGACTAGTGTCGCGGCCCGAGTTAATATAATATTTCGATCCCCAAAAGGTCTGTAGAGGAATCAGGATGGTATTCTCCCGCAGGGATGGGATTAAGGAATCAGCCACAAAAACGAATGACAGATCTGAAGTAGGTAATATAGAAGAATGTAAATACTGAGTGTTCAAATCCAAGGAGGAAGGATCTGAAGGGGCTATAGGCGCGAAGACAATAGAAACATTAAAATACTGAGGCATAGTCTGATCATCCCTACAAATGGATACTCCCTTGTCTATCCGGTCCACCACCCTCTCACAAACAACCAACGAGAGTTTATGTAACAAAACAGATTTTTCCAAGTAATCTTGTTCCCACAAAGGGAGCTTAAAAAAATGAGATGGGCAGTAAGTTTTAAGCTTACCAATCAGGGAGTTCGTGGCGTCGTCCAGAACCTCATCCAGTCACTCAGTCTCACAGCCACCCATCGATCCCTGTTCCTCCAACCTCTCCTCAATATAATGCATGTCCTTTGTACTCAAGTCCAGATCATCTTCTGCTTCAGAGAGACCATACCCATTATGATAGTCTTTCCTTAAATGACTCGTTCGCCTGCAAGTGGTACACCTAAATGGTAGATGAAGATAATCCAAATGTTGGACCATAACATGGCCTCATCATTCTAGTTCATTGGAATCCGTCAAACCGGCATGTAGGTATACTTCTATAGGAATTTGAGACAAACGTTTGTGTGTCAAAAGAAGACATGCTTCATCAATCTTTAGAAAGCGACCAATAATATTGCCTATGGTCGATAGTGTAGTTGTGTTCCAAAGGTTTAGTGGCAACCCTCAAAGTAGCACTCAAACATGCCTGAAACTTAAGTACTCAGTTGCAGGGTCTAACTAAGTCCTCCAATGTTGCAGCATTAAAATTCCCCCCTTATAGTCGTAAGACTTATTTAAGATGCTCTCGCCATCCTCATAGATCTTGAAAATCAGACCAAACCACCCACTAGGAAGAGTAAAATAAATTGGAATATATCCTAACCGAGGATACCAAGCCTCCTTCATCCAGTCTGAAAAATAAAGTTTACACTTGGTCTTGTAAGCAAATCTACCTACCAAGGCACGAAGTGGGAGTTGACACGTCTCTTATAGACCAATATCCATGTCAATGACAAGGAAACGTCGTGTTTTATTAGGCTTCCAAGCTTTTACAGTCTTCCTTGGTATAGTATCCTTTAAAAAATCAGCTCCACGCAGAGTACTTGTCAAGAAAGGATCATTAGTAGTCTAGGAGTGCACCTGATTATTACTTCTCCCATTCTTAGGAATACCTGTAACAAAACCCACACCACCTAGATCCTGGTTTGTTACCATAGGCAAACCACTTTCTGTAAGAGTCTGAGATGGCTTATGGCTAAAATCAACATTGCATGAGTAAGATTCCTTTGTAATACTCGGAGAAGATAGATTTGGAAGCATGTTATCCAAGGGTAATAAAGGATCAACTAAATGCCTCTAACTTGGCTTTATTTCACATAGTTCATCTACAGTCTTGAAAATACCCTCTCGGTCCCATTCCTCCTCATATGATGCAGCCATTAAGCCATTGACCTCATACTCCATCCTAGAAGCTTGGCACCTTAACAAATAGTTTCTAGCTTTGAACCTTCAGTCATATCACATTCTGTGGGTCTCTGCCTCTAATATATCCCAAAAAATTAGGTAATAAAAGCTAATAAAGGATGCCATATTATCACATAGGTAAGACACAAGTTGATACGAATAACTAATCCGTGGACCCCCCCCCAATGGTTTAATCCAAGAAGACACCTTCAAAGTGATAACCCGTATAAATACATATGTACAAAATGCATTAATGCGTTAAAGATTTAAAGAATTACAACATTATATTTAAGTATTAATACAATAAAACATTATTTATACAGTATTAAAACATTAATAAAGTAATAAAATATAAAAAAATACATTAATACATTGTTGTGATAAATCATTATTGTACTAAAGTATTAATATGTAATTTAAATAATACATTAATGATATATAATTAATGTATAAAATAATAAAGGAATTAATGTGTTAAATGATTAAATGTATTAAATATTAAATAATAAAAATATAATGTTATTTATAAATTAACTTACTAAAACATTAATTTAAAATGTAGTGTATGAATATTAATTAATTAGTAAAAGGATATTAAAGATTAAAGTATTAGTTAATTATTATATAATATGAATAAATTAATAAAAAATTAAACTATTAAAAATAATACATTATTGATATATAAATTAATGTATAAAATAATAAATACATTAATGTGTTAAAAGATTAAATATATTAAATAATGAAAATATTAATGTGATTTATAAACTAAAATTTTAAAACATTAATCTATAATTTATAATGTATTGTATATTAATTAATTAGTAAAAATACATTATATATTAGTGATTAATGTATTAGTTAATT
>SNQJ01S0011022.1:113415-164153 GCA_010110895.2 Picea sitchensis
TGATTGTATCAATGAAAACATTTGTTAATAAACATTAATAATATTATTAATAACCATTAATAATAGTTTATATTATATTAATTTCTAATATCAATAATGTGTTATTAATACATCTAACACTAATTTTAATAGGATATGTTCATACATTACAATATCATAATTGACATCGTTAATTTGAATAGGATATGTTCATGACATTGTTCATATTAAAAGTTATTATTAACTAGTAATAAAAATTAATACCCTTATATATTATTAATCACAACATTTTACAATATATTTGATAACATTTAACAACATTAATTTTAATGACTATATTAATGATATTAATATTAATAATATGATTATTAATAATTAATATTGATAATATTAATGAGATTAATTACTATTAATATATTAATATCATACTATTATAACAATATATATAATGTCCACTAAGATCGAATTGGTTTATGAGATTTAAGAGGGTAAGTGATTACTTCTGATTCTTTAAATCTTTGTTTCTCTGCACTTAAAGTATTAAGAGAAGATTTCCAAGATTACCATACTTTTTTGGTGTTAAGAGGTTAGAAAGGTTGGTAGTGTGACAAATATTTTGAAAATGAGATCTAGTATGGGTATAGGCTCGACAATCCAAGAGAAATTTCTTTTAATATTCAACGTGCTTAGTGTCACAAAGGTGACATTCTCTTTCATCTCATGCTATTTTAGGAATTGAGCAATGTCCAGTTTCACTATGGAGCTCACGAGAATTTGTTCTTATCTTAGCAATGCTTAGTTTTTTCTTTACACTTGGCAAAACAGATAGATAAATTTGTTCTTCTATATTAGGGTTGATTACATATTTATAATACTTTAATTTTCTTTTTTTAACTCTCTATCACACCAAATTTTATCATTAAATTTTGATTTGACGTTTTTTTAATAGTATCTTTATTCTGCAAAATTGTGTCTTCCATGATTGCATCTTTATGCCATCCTCACTTGATGGTGGTTATGACTCGATTTTGAAGAAATTTTAGGAAACCTCTCGTCTTCCATGTTGTTTAACTTGTTCTTATACATTAGGTATCTATTCATAGCCATGCTCTCAATGGCGGAGAGGCTTGTTTCTAAGAGGAGGATGGGATAGGGCATATTTCCTTTAATTTTGAGATTATAGGTTATAAAATTCGTTTGTATTTTCTCTATATTTGTCCAAGATTAGCGAGAGATAATATAGTCCCAGACTTCACATCCATAAAGAATAGCATGTGTAACAAGAGTCTCAAAGAAGAGTTTCTTCTTATCCCATCTCCAAAGACCAACTGATTTACAATTGTTTTCAGGCCCATAATAAGCTTCCCATCCCCCAACAATGATTTTCTCAATGCTATAATTCCAATTGAGCTTGTGGTGAATATCAATTCGAGGATATTTGTATAAGTCACTTCCTCCAAGTTGTTGTTGTCATATACGAATGTATCATAAGGGATCTTATTGGATTTAATAATCATGACCTTCGTCTAATCAATTTTAACAACCATACCCATATTGGAGAAAAAATCCTTAAGTATTCTTAGTTGGTTTTCAAGATCATGGGGAATCCTTGCCATAAGAATGATATCATTGGCATAAAGAAGAACATTGATGACTATACGAGTGAGAGTAGGGTGGACACAACCTGTTTCTTCCAAGCAATCTTCTAATTTGTCAATGTATATGCCAAAAAGGGTAGGGGACAAGGGACAAGCTTCTTTGACTTTGATATTGGAGTTAAACTCTTTTGACCATCCATGAGTGTTTTTAAACTTAGCAATAACATTCTCATACATCCTTATTGCAGCAACCCTCAACTCGAGAGACACTTTTATCTCTTCCAACCTATTCCAAAGGTTTTTCCTAGGAACCATGTCAAAATCTTTTCTAAAGTCAACAAAACAACAAAAAATATTGGTTTTACTATTGCACAACTCTTGTGCAATGATCCTAAAGTTAACAATATGGTNTCTTCCATGTTGTTTAACTTGTTCTTATACATTAGGTATCTATTCATAGCCATGCTCTCAATGGCGGAGAGGCTTGTTTCTAAGAGGAGGATGGGATAGGGCATATTTCCTTTAATTTTGAGATTATAGGTTATAAAATTCGTTTGTATTTTCTCTATATTTGTCCAAGATTAGCGAGAGATAATATAGTCCCAGACTTCACATCCATAAAGAATAGCATGTGTAACAA
Organism: Picea sitchensis; assembly: GCA_010110895.2. Classification (NCBI taxonomy): domain Eukaryota; kingdom Viridiplantae; phylum Streptophyta; class Pinopsida; order Pinales; family Pinaceae; genus Picea; species Picea sitchensis. Next base: position 115,633 of record SNQJ01S0011022.1, read on the forward strand.
GAGTCTCAAAGAAGAGTTTCTTCTTATCCCATCTCCAAAGACCAACTGATTTACAATTGTTTTCAGGCCCATAATAAGCTTCCCATCCCCCAACAATGATTTTCTCAATGCTATAATTCCAATTGAGCTTGTGGTGAATATCAATTCGAGGATATTTGTATAAGTCACTTCCTCCAAGTTGTTGTTGTCATATACGAATGTATCATAAGGGATCTTATTGGATTTAATAATCATGACCTTCGTCTAATCAATTTTAACAACCATACCCATATTGGAGAAAAAATCCTTAAGTATTCTTAGTTGGTTTTCAAGATCATGGGGAATCCTTGCCATAAGAATGATATCATTGGCATAAAGAAGAACATTGATGACTATACGAGTGAGAGTAGGGTGGACACAACCTGTTTCTTCCAAGCAATCTTCTAATTTGTCAATGTATATGCCAAAAAGGGTAGGGGACAAGGGACAAGCTTCTTTGACTTTGATATTGGAGTTAAACTCTTTTGACCATCCATGAGTGTTTTTAAACTTAGCAATAACATTCTCATACATCCTTATTGCAGCAACCCTCAACTCGAGAGACACTTTTATCTCTTCCAACCTATTCCAAAGGTTTTTCCTAGGAACCATGTCAAAATCTTTTCTAAAGTCAACAAAACAACAAAAAATATTGGTTTTACTATTGCACAACTCTTGTGCAATGATCCTAAAGTTAACAATATGGTTCACAATTGAATGATATCTCCTAAACACGGTGTGGCCTTTAGCTCTTTTACCAAAGGATCATCTAGCCAAAGGATAATTGTCTTTTCCAAAATAATTTCATAAAGCTTGGCTAGAATCGGGCTAATCATAATGATCCTATAATTAGAGGGAATGTTTCTATCCCCATTTTTAAAGATAGGAATATTGAGGCTTTGCTTCGAGGGTTTAGGGAAGCCCTTCTTGACTCCTAAATTGAAGAGCTTGTGTATTTGAGGTATAAGGATTGGTCCTTCGATTTAAAAATTTTCAGATTGATATCCTTCAATGTCTTTAGTTTTCCCATTTGCAAGCCGCTTAACCCCAAACTATGTGTCATCTAAAGAAAAAACTTCTTCCAATACATTTGCCACAGATCGATGCACTATGCGATCTACGGACGAAGAGATTGTGATTGGTCGTTTATCCGTGGACTTAGGTTTTGGAAAGAAGACCCGGCGCATCGGAGAGAATTGGAATGTTCCTTTAAGTAATGCACACGAGATATCCGCCAAGCACTCCTTGGATAGACCCGAAAGTGTTTCACGCGTTATTGCAGGAGTCATCAATCTGGGTTTAGACTGTATGGATTCATAAGCGCTGACAACATTATCCGGGTGCATTACTGTGTAGAACAGATGGGTCCAGCGGCCCCTCGAGTCTTTAGTTAATAAGCTCCTACGTAGGAACTTATGGCTATTCGCGGTGAAATCTACGGTGTCCTGGTCCTAGTCGTCATTGGCAATTATATGAGGATAATAGGAATGATGTCCATGAAATTAGAAAATTCGTAAAGACTTTTAAAATAAAATGGCTCGAGTAGGAAGCTGAAACGCCAAAGCCTTCATGATGGCCTCTAGTATATCCATTCCTAGGAGCTATGGTATAGCGGATTAATAAAATGGCTCGAGTAGGAAGCTGGAACGCCAAAGCCTTCATGATGGCCTCTAGTATATCCATTCCTAGGAGCTATGGTATAGCGGATTAAATCATGGAAAGAGGAATGATACAACTATGAGAGCAAAGGAGTAGGGTACCAATCACCGTAGATGGAGCGAAGGATGTTGGTTTCTAGAGCAGGATTCAATAAATACAATACCAATCATATGAGCAAAGAAGAATACGTAGTGCGGAACTGCGGAACGTCGACAGTCTTATAATAGTAATGGGAAAGAGTGAAGAGCTCGGTATACCTGTCTCTATATGTATGGTAGAAATTTACTGCAAGACGACATCTGAGTGGCTGCTTTAAACGGGTTATTCTGGCAATGCGTTCACCATAAATGGGTCCTATTGTGTTCCCGCTTTGTACTGCAATTACGTCCAACGTCGTCCTCCAGGATCTACTCAAGGCCATGAGAAGGGGACGGGCGTGCCATGGTAAGAGGGGGATTATTTCCTCACTCACAATGTGATCAATAATACCATGGATCAGTGAAGAATTGCCCATGGCACTGGAATGGAAATGTTTCAAGGAGTGTCCAGATGGAGTGGAATGCTCCCAACTCTGCTCTCTATTCGTTTAGATATAAAATATGTTGAGCGGTAATTACAATAAAATATGGGCGATCCAACCTGAAATGAAGATTTGAATCGAGGCCAACCTTTGTTAAAGAAATGTTTTGTTTTGTTTTAAAGAAACGGTGAACAAATTTGTAAGGGTGAACCTATTATCGGGAAATAGAGCGACCTTAGTAGACCTTGATTTGGCACGGTTGGTCGTCCGTGGAGCCCACTCGTCTAGTTTGGAGGATGATTCGAGAGTTTATTTCTTGATTTTGTGAAGAACTGAAGTGTCCAATTTGGATGATAACATGGAGGTTGGATGAAGGCCACTTGTGCACCTTGGAGTTGCATACCCATGAATTACGAAGAAATCAATCTTGAAGTTCTTTTGTAGGTTGGATTTAGCTAAAGCCCTTAAGCTCTTTTTGTGATGGATGTATATTTTGAGGGGTTTTTATCTAAAGTTATAGATGTGGAATGAATAGCCTACATTGATTGCAATTTCGATTAATTAATTGTAAAAGAGGGCCTTTTCCCAAAATCTAAAAGAAGTTGAAAATCTTCTCTATAAATAGAGATGTACTTCCTTTCATTTCTTGATGGTTGGATTGGGCAAGAAATCCCTTAACAAGTTTGAAATTTGTTGGAGTATTTTTGTGAACTTTTATTTAGGAGAATAATTGTGGATTATTTCTCAAATTTGATGGATGATTCATGGCTATGGTTTATTGATTAACATTGATTTATTTAGTAAGTGGTTTTTCTATGTCTTTATGGATTTATTTATTGGATGTAATAAGTGCAAATGTGCTTATAAAATGGTGAAGGGGAATTTTCTTTGTATTTTCTTGAATAGATTCTATCTTGTAATCCCTATGAAGGTTTATAGTAGATAACCTTCCCTTATATTTTCTTAAAAACTTATTATAGTACATATGAAGACCTTATAGGGTTACTAGTAAAAAAATTCTAAAAACTTATTATAATACATATGAGGATTCCCTTATATTTTCTTAAAAACTTATTATAGTACATATGAGGACCTTATATATAAGGATTCCCTTATATTGTCATAAAAACTTATTATAGTACATATGAGGACCTTATAGGGTTACTAGTAAAAAAATTCTAAAAACTTATTATAGTACATATAAAGATCTTATAGGGTTACTAGAAAAAAATTTATAGTTATCACCCTATACGTGGATCTCCTAAGGTTAGTAGTTGACAATTGTACCCAATATCCATTCTTTACCCTCTCAATAAAGTCCCTAGTTTACCCTATATGGCCGGTGAAAAAACACTAGTCTCTCGCCTTCCCATCATCTTTCATGCCCTAAAAATTACTAAAACCTTTTTTCCTCGATTTACTCTTCACATCATATTGAGTTTCATTGCCCTAAACCCTAGTAATATTAACCTTAGGATACCCCCCTTGAGCGAGAGAACCTTTTTTCCTCGATTTACTCTTCACATCATATTGAGTTTCATTGCCCTAAACCCTAGTAATATTAACCTTAGGATACCCCCCTTGAGCGAGAGGACAACTGACCTGAAGTAAAAGAGGGTTGGTGAGGTGATAGTGGCCCCCCTTTGAGTTACATTGGATTGCACTTGAGATTTTGGATTTTATCTCTATAAATGAGAGTTTGTGTAATAAAAATTTTGGGGTCATTGTTGCGAATAAAGTCCATTTCTCGAAAGACTACATAGGAGGAGTTTTCAAACCTTCAAGATATTTTCCTAAAAACTCTATTGGAAAAAAAAAAGACCTTGTTCTTTACATATATTCAAAACTTTGTGCTTGTGAAGTGAGAGAATGATGAAAATACCATTACCTAGTCTCTTCAATTACTCACAGTTAAACAACTTTCCAATTTCATGCTTCTCTATAAGACTTCAAAGAGGTTGTCCAAGAATATATCCTACAAGGTTAAACTCAAGAAACTAACTCTATCTCAACCCAAAAACTTACCATACTTCGTTTCAATGAGTTGATCACAATTATGTATCAACTCACCGATTCACTAGAATACTCTATTTGTGCTCCCACCGTCTCTTCAACAATTTTATGGCGATTAGGCTCTTAGTACTTGGCTTCACAGATTCCTTCTACATAGGACCATGGTCGTGACCATAACCCAATCAAAAGGGCGCTAACCAATACAACAAGGGCTTACTTTTTTTCCCATGCGATCAATAGATATGACTGTAATATGTAACCACGAGCTTATTCCTTTACCGCCAACTCCTTTGTGTTACTGTTCACTGTGAAGGTCCTTTCTACCATACAACCAATTGTTATTTCCAAGCACTAAATCGATGGGCGCTCAACTTGAAACTTAAAACCTTTGACGATCTACGGTCCTGTTTAACCAAGCGTTTAGATCGACTTACCCCGCGCTCCAACAAGGCGTCACGTTAATGGATTTCCACAGTACGCGTTCATCGTGGCGCAACACGTCATCAACCAACGGACAATCGAGATCAACCGTCGATCACGTCTTCGAATCGACGATCCGATATCCTCGTTTGCTACTTTATGTGAATCCCCTATTCACTGGTGATTCCTCGTCTCCGATCACGATCTACCGGTTGAGATTATTTCTTTATGATCGGTCGGTCCAAAACTATCGATGGTTGTAATCTATTTTCTACGGGATAAGACAGTTCCTATAGTCTCTCATTGCCTATGTGAATTTTCTCTTGTTCTTCTTCTACAACTCGATGAGAAAAGATCATTATTGACCTTTTCATGAATAACAAAGATCACGATCTATGGTATAATTCTCTTTCTCCAGATATTTTATATTGGGCACTCCTCCAATAGGGTTATCCCTCTTGAGCTTAATAACACTTTGTGCACTCCCATGTGCACCAATATTCAATATAAGTTCCACCTATACTTCAAATGTGTGTCCCCTGAAATGGAATGTTTTCACAAACGCATACAAGTGGATATAACTTCTCACACAAAGAACAAAGGCTTGAGCAATTCACACCAATAATCTACTCGAAATAGAGCATTCCATTAATTCAATACATACACTATACAATAGAAGAAATTACACAAGGCTTCTAAATCCTTTTCTCAAATGAATTACATTCAATAGGCCTTCTTCTCTCTCTTGGCCTAATCTCTGATTGAATGATCATCTCCCTCAAGGTTTAATTCTCTCTAAAATGGCCAACCTCCTCTACAACCTGATCTTCGTGTTTTCCCACCCTCTATTTGGCTTAATCTGCATTCATTTTGGCCCCCAATTCCTTACAAGCTTGCAATTTAAATAATTAATCCTAGTTTGAAGCTCAAATTCATAAATTTCTCAACAAGTTCCTAAAATAGACTTTAGGTCCACAATAATCTCTAACGACCCTAAAATCACTCCAACTCTCTTCTAAATGTGTCTTATTTAGAAAGAGTCAATTACATTCCAATTTCTCACAACTAATTACATCAATGATTAGAAAACCAACCTCATCCTTTCTAAGAATCTCACTATTTTGAACACATGCGCATAAACTTAAAAAATATAACATTTCAATGGAACCAACTCCCTTAGTAAACTTTGAGAAATTCCCTAAATCTACTCCATAGTTCTTAATTTTGGAAGCCTCAATGCTAATGCATGAGACAAACATCATTGTGAAGGCATTAACAACTACCGTGACTCCAAAGTGAAAAGGTACAAAGATACACTTTATTTTTTCTCATATAGAAAGATTGTATGTGATTAAAAATGAAAAGTACAAAGATACATTTTGTTTTCTCATATTGAAAAATTTTGTATGTGATTAAAAATGGTTCCATGGGATTTTCTTGAATTGTATCCTCCCTTTGATCTTGAATTGTATCCTCCCTTTGATCTTGAGAAGATCCCGGGGTACCCAAATAAACTCCCTCCAAAATGGGAGAAGTATTTTTCAAAGAGTTATGGGTCTCCTTTAGCTACCCAACACATCTAATCATTTTTTACCTCTATCTCAATACTCGATGTGGCACATGATTATGTATGGATAAAAATGTTTGTATTCTCTTTGGAAGGAAATCCAAAGAAGTGGACGAAGTATTATAGGAACTCAAGGAAAATATCTTTATTGGCAGAGATGATCTACTTTTTCCTCAAAAGATGGTATCACTTGTTGGTAATTGATGTAATTTATATATGGTTTTCTTTTATGTCAGTTAGTATTTAGATATAGATTGTACTAAATAATGCATGCAAAATGTATGAGTAGTTTTCTAAAATCAATTGTTGTAAGCGTTCAATCAGGAGTAGCTAACTGTTTGTTCTATGAGGCTATGTATTGTTATAAAGATCAAGGTTGATCATAGTGAACGGAACTTTTTTTGTGCAATTACAATTCTTTCTTCTTTCTATGATATTGTGATTTAATCATTCAGTATTTAGTATATTGTTATGCTATTTCATTGAATGATTATCTAGTCCATAGATAGACCTGCATAGATCCTTCATCTCTACAAAGAAAAAAAAAAAGATATAAAGATGATTGAGAAAGAAAAATAAATACTTGATATATCTCATATGATGAAGTAGCCACTGAAGAAAATGACGTCTCTTCATAAAATCAGGGAATTATTGAAGCATATGATGAAAGAACTATTATGCTAGAAGAATATCCTGGTATCCAAGAGGTTGGGGGAGTTCTCAGCACAAATGAACATGTATGCTAATGGTGAGCTATATGAAGAAAGTGGTCCATAATTTGAAGAGGTTAAACAGTATGCGGATGTGGTTTCATGGTGTGGAAGTTTTATAGAATAATTCTTGAACACAATGAGAATTGTGAGATCAATAAAGAAGGGACAAGCTTGGAGGCATCGCATGGTTTGATTTTTGACGAAGAAATTATCCCTACATCATCTAATTTGGATGAGTTCATTCTACTCGAATCCAGAAGGCGACCTTTCTTCAAGAGTTTTGATAATGACCCTGATTTTGATTTGGATAAAGATGATTGCAAAGAAATTTCTGAGCTCATGGATGAGAAACATGTTGAGCTGAAATTTATTCATGGATTCCAATAAGATTATAATGTACTAACTGGTGGTGTAATTGACAGTCTTAATGCAATAAGAGAACAGAACAGAACAACGATGGAATGATGTGTTGGCTTTTTTATGATTATGAGCAGGGCAATATTGGGAAAGTATAGGTTTATGAAGTCACAATCGAAAAGATTTCCCATAAGAAATATGAAGAAACCAATGATTCTCATTTAGAATTTGCATGTGATAACACTTTTGGGATTAATGGTGATTTCTTTATAAACCAAGGCGTTACTCTAATTATGGAGCAGAATAACCATGAACATTACACAATCGTGTCCTATCTATAGTATGGAGAATAGGCATGAACAAAGGAGGCTTGTATTAGAAAATGAGAGAGCACGCAGACCTTGCACAGGAATAACACGAATCTGTTTTGTATTACTATATCTTAAGAAATCAATACATATATATAACAACAGAGCAGGTTAAACAGATTCCGGTATAAACGGATCTGAACCGCTTTGTAACAACATACATTTAATTTTTCCATTATTCTCTAACACTCCCCCTTAATGGAGAAATGGATTTTCTAACACACTTTTAATGCTTACATTATAACACTTGAACTTTCATCTGTATGTCTGATCTGGTCTTCCTCAGCACTGAAACTCACTCTGCAATCATCCGGTTTCCGCTCTTTCTTCTCCACACATTCAAGCTACCCATTGACACATTTAAAGTCAAAATGCTTCTGACCATCTTTGGCACTCTTTGTGAAACCGATGCTTCTCGACCTCCCGAAGGATAGTCTCGACACTGAACCATTTTATTGATACACTTCCATCTGTGAAATTCCCTCGAAGAAAAAATTTCAACAGTTATATAGGACAGCGATCTAAATACGAAATGTTTTCAGCAATCAATTAAACAACTGACCTTGCATAATAATAACCTGTAACTGACACTCCCTGAGCACGGGTCACATCAGTTAGAACAAACTTAGACAATTAAATTAGTGATCTGTTCTCACGCAGTGGAGAACCACCAATTTGAATTATATAAGTATATTCAATAATTGGTTCTACATCATTGATGTTTGCACACTACACTATAAAATAACACACTCACACCTACAAAGAAATATATATAAATATATATATCAGTAGAAAACTGTAGAAAAGACTATGTGAAGAGGACAACGCCTTTTTGCAGCACGCAACCCTATTCTCCTGACACTCATAGCGTCCTCTGAAACTAAAAATTCGTGGCTTCCCTCTTGGCAGCTCGAGTCTCCTCCTTGAAAGACGTCCTTCACGATCGGCGTCCCTCGTTCACGATGGCAGCAGACAGCAAATCAGCTCTCTTACACGCACAGTGATTCCTTCAGATCTGGCGAATTAATGCGACCTCCTCCACACACAAATGCGAACAGATGCGACCTTCTCCACGCAACAGATCAACAATTACTAAAACAAAAAACACTATGTTAATTTACTCTCCTACAACTCATTAAACCACGGCTCTCACATCATCCTCGGCACTCCCAAGAGGGATTAGTCCCAACCAGGCTCTGATACCATATTAGAAAATGAGAGAGCACGCAGAGCTTGCACAGGAATAACACGAATCTGTTTTGTATTACTATATCTTAAGAAATCAATACATATATATAACAACAGAGCAGGTTAAACAGATTCTGGTATAAACGGATCTGAACCGCTTTGTAACAACATACATTTAATTTTTCCATTATTCTCTAACAGCTTGGAGGAAAAATAGATATTTCTCTTCTAATCCTGACATTCATATTGATTTGCTCCATATTTTGGACCAGATTCTATATTTCGTACAGGGAATGGACAGAACATATCTACCCTATTTTAATGAACTACAAATTTGCAGCGAAAATCAATAGAATGAGCATAATTCAGAAAAGTGTGCATCTGTTACTACAAAAGTCGACCTGATCAAATAAATTCACCACTTTGATGAAGATGACAGTGGTCATGAGTCCAAGATTATTCTCCAAGATGAAGAAAAGGGCTTCTTTGAGTATGATAATATCTCTGTTGACATGGATTTCCCATGGTTCTTGGTGCAAGATTTTCACTCATACTTGGAGCACAATAGTAATAAAATTTTGATTTGTCATCCTACCGATGATTGTGAGAAAATATTTATGGAAGAGTGGGGGATTTATTAAACCTTAAGTGTGGAAGATCAAGATTAATCTAAAAAGGGTCTTGAATGACCTATGGTAATTCGTGAATCGTTTTATGAAGACCGTGACAGAACATTCACTTGCCCTCCTGATCCTAATAATAGATAAAACATAATGGAAAATAACAACATCGAGGCTTAGTTGTTGTACACCTTAGACGTATTGAATATTTTTTTGTTGAAAGGTCAACTATAGGGTTTGGAGCTCTAGAAGTGAGCTTGCAAATTTCAAGTGAGGAAAAATGTATGCATTATTTGGATGAGTATGTAAACCAATGTGTTGATACTCTAATGAAGCTAATGACACCTAAATTTGGTTGGGTATTCACTGAGATTGTTAACCCAATCACTCACTATTTTCATGTTTTCACTAAGCATAAGGATTTAGGCACAATTCAAAGTAGGTTGGATAAGAAATACTATTCTAGCCCAATGGAATTTTTTTTAAATGTGAGACTAACATTTTTCAATGCAATGGGATATAATCCTCCTAGTATGATGTTAATTATATGAAACTAAATTTGAGTATTTTCTTTAAGGGAAAATGGAAAATTATTGAGAAAAAGTTGGTTGAAGAAGAATTTCCAAATTTGATAGGAATTTGTGGTTCATCAAACTAAAATTTTAAAAAATTTGGACAATCCCTTTTGTGCACAACTTGTATATTAATTTTTGGTTTGCAAGTGCTCATACTTTTTATCATCCCAATAATACTTGAGGTTCCAGGTTCCACCATATGAACACATTCAATTTGAATTTTTCTTGTTCTCTATGACGATCAAGGAAGGAGGGAGATGGTGTTTTCTTGGATGAATGTTAATGTTTAGATTGGTTAATATCCAAACAACTGTTAATATTATGGTAGCTTAAGGAGGTATGAACCTCTATTGTGACCTATGACGAGATTAGAATATTCCAGAAGGAAGCAAAGAAGTGAAGGAAACCCTAGACAAGTTGTAGGCTGCAGAAATATATTTAATATGAATTTATTAGTACCTAGGAGGAGAAGTTTGCCCCAGTAAGCCTTCCCAGACTACTATAAATACAGGGCACCAGTTTGTTAATATTTCAAAATCCCACCCAGTTTCAGTCTCACTGAATTTTCTACTAAATTTAAATGCCAAATTCAGTTTCAGCACTGTTTCATCATATGCTACAGTGGTGTTTCGGCATCTGCTCACAGTGGTGTTTCAGCATCAGCATATGCTACAGCCTGGTGTTTCAGCATCTGCTCACAGCGGTGTTTCAGCATCAGCATATGCTACAGCCTGGTGTTTCAGCATCTGCTCAGCACTGTGTTTCAGCATATACTCAGCACTGGTGTTTCAGCATATACTCAGCACTGGTGTTTCAGCTTATGCTATAGCAGTGTTTCAGCATAAGCTACAGCGGTGTTTCAGCATCTAAAAACTTAACAGAAAATAAATTTCAGAATTGAAACATGAGGATAATGAACATCTTTTTCAACGCAGAAATTAAATATCAAATAAATTTTAATACATGAGGATAATGAACATCTTTTCAACGCAGAAATTAAATATCGCATTATGCAAAACTTAGAAAATATTAGACACAAATATATTCGGTCTAATCTCAATTTTGAAAACCTATATGGAAACCAGCTAGAGAGGGATTTAGGCTTATTTATGGGCTTCTGAGTAATTCTTTTACAGCATTTTCATGTTCAGATATTTACACAACTTATCTCGACATTCCTGTACCTTTGCTTCTCAATTTCTGAACAAGAAATTCGTACAACAGTACGGGAATTAATGTCGGATTTGATCACAAATTCTGTACAAACTCCGCTTTAAGATTCACTGCTCACTCACTGCTATTCGGCAACTTTGGAATGCATGGTTCTATCTATCACTGCCTCTCTTTTCTCCAAAATGCTAATCTCTTGGTTTCTTGTTCTCTCAACAAGAATGCTCCTCTTTGTTCCTTCCCAAATGATCTGTTGTTGCATCTTCTCTCCTTGGCATCCAAATTAGAAACTCCTCACCTTCCCTCACCAAGATTTCTTCAACCCCCTTTGTTCTCTTCAACTTCCAATGGTGCTCAATGGGTCTTAATCAACCTCATGAGGGAAGGTGGAGAGACATCTAATCTAATGGTCGAGTTTGGGATTAGATGGGTGGCTGAGTTTTTGTGTCTCTTCACTCACCCCTACTTTAATCATAGCAGTTATCTTAATTTGCATCTCACAAAATTAATTTGACTAAGACCCAAATTCGCAATTTCTCCCTTTAGGCGCCTAGGGAAGAGAAAACACTTGCCTTGGTACATAATTCTTAACACTCCTCATACCGAGGAAAGTGTTACTCACCACCTGGGAACTTATCTCTAAAAAATACAAACTTGCCCATGCTCAATGCCTTGCAGTATGTCCTAACTCCGGCCTCGTGATATGTACTGGTACCTACACTTCTCTCCTAACATAATTACTAATGAAGTAGATACTCAATCTCATATGCTTAGACTTATTTGTCATGAAAAACTGGATCCTCCTAGAGTTTAATGCAACTCGATTATCACAAGAATCACTTCAGAGGGTCTACCACAGACACCAACACAATCCAATCAAGATTCTAAGTGGGCTTCAAGGGCCTCAGTTAACTAGCCTCCGACTAGCTGCCATATACCTCAACAACTCCAAAGCCATCGACCGGCTCAATCAACCAAGACATGGCCGATCCTAATCCTGAAAGGCAACAACTCTCGGTGCTTTTCTCCTCACAATCGCATATTATCCACTTAACTGAAGTCAGAGAAGCAACTAACCAACTCCATCTCCCTATGATAGTCCGCACTATAACGCACCGTATCTACAAATATATATCCGAAAGTATTATGTTTTATCAAGTACTCCATCGCACTCCTCTTTGGCTCCACCTATGAACCCATCGAGGTTGATAGTAAAACAAATATCTGCCCTAGTATTGACCAAAGGCACTTCAGCCACCCATCAACTGGACGTACTGAGCATAGAATCCACCAACTGTGACTCAAGCATGAAGCTTCTTCCATTTGTTAATCATGGGAGTGGTCATTGGGACTCCGCTATCCTATCCAATCATTGCATTATCACACACATACTTCCCCGTCCCAGGAAGATGTGTCCAGTCTCCATTTTAAAATCTCCAACTCCAAAAAGTAATGCATCAACCGAATTGCCCCGCTATCTCGAATCAAGTAGTGCCTTCCTTGCAACACATGAGTCTCTCCACTGACCATTAAAAAGGTCATCCATACGTTAAGAATGAGAGGATCCTCTCCAACCATAATGAAGTATAGGTTGGGATCCACTTCACTCTTTCCTCAAAACTCAACCGCAAATAGGCATCCATCCCTCATCACCAAGTCTGAGCTGTCAACCCTGGTGATAATGCCTCTTCTACCCTGCATTAGAGACTCTCTCCTCTCCCATGTTGCACCTCAAAGCCCACTGTCCAGCTTCAATGCCTCCTCAATAAGACTATTCAAATGCTAGTCTTGACATCCATCCAGTGGATCTTCCACCATCTCCTCAAGGTAATGGAGATCAACGCCTCTAATCAAGTGTATCGAAAATCCAGCAGTTAACCACCATAGTCAACTCCCCAACCCTTGCAGAAAACCCCAGCCACAAAAGTGCTTTATTTGTAGACTTCCCACGCCGCCATCCAGCATGCTTTTAGTTTGTAGAGCTTCACTTGAAGTCACCAACGACTTCGTGTCTAGGAACAACTTCCCAGACATTTTTCTTCATGATGGAATTGTACTCTCCATCATGGCATCTCCATACCCGCCTACTATGGCTCCCTCAAAGTGGAAGCAGCCCCACCTCCGACACCGCCACCATCGCCATGAAGTCGAAACCCTTGAGGTTTTTACCTCCCCACCGCCTCCCTTGGGATTCCCACCAAACCCTGCATCACTCCAAATGTCCCAAGCCAACTTGGGCTTCCCTCCCTCTCTCTCTCAAGCGCAGTGTCCAATGGAGGGACTGCCTGGGCCAACTCCCACCTCACAAGACATACTGATCCTCAGGTAGGAATTCCCAAGTACTCATCCTCAAACTCCGTGGGATCGTAGCTCAAGCAATCCTCTAAACACCCCCTCACAGGGTTCTCACATCAAATCAGTGGCCTTAACTCTGTGGTTACCAGAGTTCCTCAGCTGCCTACCTCAACTGTGATGAAGATCGTGTCACCTCTCTTCTCTGGTTCCTTCTGTATTCCTAAAGGCTCCGCCTCTCTCCCTCCCTCCCTCCTCCTCCTGTGGCAACTGGGAGCATCCCTCTCAAGTATGCCTTCCCCGAGGTGGGAAGGGAAGGTAAATAATGGAAAGCTCTTGAAGCTCCCACTCGTGACTCCAACAAAGATCCTCTCTCTCTTAAGGGTTCCAGCTTTGTCCTCTGGTGGAGGAGAGTGGGACATGTGGTGCACCTAAAATCCGTGTGGCCTCACTCCAAGCTTCTTCCTTAGGAAAGTCTCCCTCGTGGAGTCAAGTGCTCCCACATGCCTTGTGGGAGGGATTCCCTCGCTCTAGGATAAACTGCAGTTGCAGTAGCATGCCTTGCTCTATAGAAATAGTGGCAGCCCCCTCTCATGTAGTATATTACTGCAGTTCTTAACAATGGCTCCTGCTTTCCTCTCAAGAATCCTATTCCTGGCTTCTGGTTGTAAGGAATACTAACTCCCTCCTCATGCCCTTCCTGCATAAACTATAAACTCCTTGGAGGTATACTCTTACCCCATTGTCTCATTCTGGACATTTCTTCTTCCTGTCTGGGTTCTTCCACAGAGAACTTTTGAACTTACAAAGACTGCCCTTTTGGTTCTAGAGAAATCTATGACTTCCAGAGGAAGTCAATAAATGAATACAAATATAGTATAGGGATTCAAATAATCCATGCTGTAAGACATCACATACATCCAATGGGAATGTATAAGACTGTTATCCTCAGCCAAGCCGCATCACATCATTGAAAGAAGTCTGTAATTTTCCTAATGTGCACTTTCAACCTATGGTGCTCAATCGGGAATTGGAACTCCTGGCTACCATCTCCCTAACTCGTGAAGCCTCATGGTGCAAATGTGCATATCCTCCTGCTTATATCTCATATAGATCATCACAAACATGGAGGAATGAATCAATGCTCTCACTGGCTAAAAAAAAAACTTGTACAACCTCTGCTGTCTAGGTACCAATCACTTGGTCAAGTGATGCTAGACTCTTCAGTAGCACCTCACCATCACGGAATAAGAGACCCCTATAGCCCTCCCTTAAGCATAGAAACCAAGCACTCATGCCTTCCTTTCTCAAGCCCTGGAATATAAAGCAGTCCCTCTCTACAAAGTCATGGGAGAGGCAGCACTCCTCCTGGCCGATATCACGGGTCCCACAACTACCTACCTTTGACTTCTCCTGGCTATCCTGGCACTACTCTCTTAAGCATTCTACATCAGTAAGGTCTCATGCAGGCTTGCAATGAACACAGGGTATGGCTAGAGGCAACCTAATTGCCACATACTCAAGTATCCGAGAGGTCCTCATGATAGACAATTTAAATTCCCAAGGAAAATTTCCTTGACAAACTTGGTGGAAAACTCTTCCACCTCAGCTGGGTTACTGCTTTGTTTCTTTTCTTCTTTGTTTGACATCACCAAAAGTTTTAACGGGGTGCAAAGCACTTGACTTTGCTCATGTCTTTCTCTCCTTCACCCTACTGGGTCTCCCTTTGGACCTCTTTCTGAATCTCTGCTAGTGGTGCAAGAGCTACATTCTCTCCTCAAGGACCAGATGGAACTGCTATGTATATATAACTCTCCTGGCCCTCCTCAACAAAGTCATCCTAAAGATCGCCTCCCAACTGGAAGTTTCTCCAGTGTGTCACGTTCTCCATAAAACACAGCCCATTGTTTCCAGCCACCCATTCAATGTCAAGCTCATTAAGATCACTCAAGGCCATGGTTTCCCCATGCCTCCAAGCCCATCCCTCACTTGAGTCATTATAGGTAAGGAAAGGTGGACTAGCATTTCTTGTTCTGGTCATTTTATGTTCTTGTTTTCCCTCAAACCATCTTCTTCCTAGCTCTCATTTGTACTGGGTACAATTTAGTCAAAGACTCCTACATCTCATAGGCATTTGTCTTCCCCGCTACATGAGAATCAAATGATCCTTGATGGCATCAAGAATAAATCTCTTAGCCTTATACTCTTCTTAGTATAGGCTGCAGAAGAGGCAGACCAGTAGGTACCACAACGGGATGAGGAGTGGTATTCTCCATAATGTCCCACAACTCGTTCTCTTTGGGTAAAAAGGAAGATCATCCTCTCCTTCTAAGTACCAAAATTCGCTGCCCCATCAGTCTGTCTTCAACCCTCAAACAAATAGCCATGACCCTCTTTCTGCTAAAAATCAAAAATTGTGTGGGGTTCCTTCAAGTAGTTTTTAACGCCCCTTTTCTGCTTATCGTAAATTTCTGCTTCTTCAACTCAAATATACTATGTTAATACTGAAAATCCTAATTCCAGCCAGTCTCACTCAATTTTCTACTAAATTTAAATGCCAAATCGGGCCATGACTGTTTTACCATATACATGCTGTGTGTTTCTGCATCCGCTTCTCATAGGTAGTTTCAAAGACGATATACCATGGTGGTTTTCAAAGAGATTCTGCCAAATGGTTTCCTCTGCATCAAGATATGCACTGTGTTTCTGAGATTCCACAAGCAGACTGTGTTTCTAAAGATATACTCAAGACTGTGTTTCAGATACTCAAGATCGTAGTTTCAAATTTTACATAAAGCAGGTTTCAAGATAATCTATGCTGTGTTTCAAAGATCTAGAAATTCTACTGTAAAATAAATCAATAAAATAAATTTAATTGAAACATGAGGATAAATGTGAACATCTTTTTCAACGTTAGAATTAAATATTGTACAGTTATGTAAACTCGAAAATATTGTATTACAAATATATATTCTAATAACACTGAAAACCACAAGGGGAAAACCAAAGCTTAGAGAGGGATTTGTATTATTAATGAGCTTTTCCCGAGTACCCTTTTACAAAGATTTTCATCTTCTGCATATTTTACACAAAACTTCTATCCTGACATTCCCTGTAGCTTGCTTCAAATTTCCTGGAACTGTAATTCCACAACCTGTGCACAAAATTTATGTTTGGACACCAATGGAATTCGCTAAAACTTCCTCACATAGATTCAATTCCCTGCTCCCACCTGCCATTCGCCAAAACTTTGAAATGTATGCCAGACTTCCATGTCACTGCAATGCCTTTCTCCAGCAAATGTCTCTTGCTCTTTCTTGTTCTCTCAAAAAGAATGTTTCAGCTCCTCTCCTGTTCTCTCAACAAGATCTGCCAGACCTTTGGCATCCCACCAAAGTCCCTTTGGGTCTCCTACCCGATTTCTTCAACCCTTTGTCTTCAACTCTAAGCACAAGCTCTGACTTTAATCAACCTCATGATAGCCAGGAGGAGTTTCTAATCTAGTCACGAAGCTTGATGATGGGTGTATTGAGATTTCTCAGGTTCTCACTCACCCCCACTTTAATTCATAAATTTATTCCTTTTAATTTGCATCCCAAGCAAATTAATTTGACTAAGATCTATATTCTCCCCTTCTTAGGCTCTCCAGGGAAGAGAAAACACTCTGCCTTGGTACATAATTTAACACAGCCTCCTACTATTCATCCAGAGTTGCAGAGAATTGATATGTGCAAAGACAAGCAATGCAGCGCAAGTCTGGGAAAGTGCACTCAGCTTTGGGTGGATTACTTATCGCCTTGGTTTCATTCTGTTTTGCATTAGCCTTTATTGGATTACAATGAGATCTCTCTATCAAGGTCAAGGTGCCTCGGAGGGTGGCTCCGGCCCATGGTTGGGTGACGAGGGTATCTCTCAATTGTAAACGGTGCACAAAAGTATGTATTCTAACAAGTTATGGGCCCACACCTCCTTCATTCAAATTCTTGGGAAAAATTTGGAAGGAAGTATGGGCCACTAGATATTGAGAGCTCAAGGAGGGAACTCAGCCAGTAGGGGTTGGATTGTATGTGAGAAGCTCTCCAAAACACCTGGGGAATCCAAGGTTACTGGTAGAAGCAAATAAACCCTAATTCTTGCATCCAACACCTTGTGATGGGACTATATCTTACTCATGAGAAGATATCTTTTCGGATGTGCCCTAGTTCAACACACCTTTTTTCTCTCTCAGAAAACAAAAATGATGAAGTTGAAGTTTTGTATCAAGGCATGACCAGCTACCAATCAACCAAAGACATGAATGAAAAGACTAGTCATATACACTACCGAGCACTCACATGAACAATTGAAGATGAAATGTGGATAACGATAGTGGTGCTTTGTGTACATGATGTAAGATCAAGCTTTTCAGACTCTCAAATCTAAATGAGAAGAAGACATCTTAAAAAGTGGAGCTTGGAGACAAAAGGATTTACCCTCCCCGTCAAAGGACTTGGACAAGCCTCCATCAAATTGGAATCATGTAACCATGTTCACTTAAGCAATGTTTTATATGTGTTTCCAGTTTAGAAGAGAATATTGTATCAATATCATGTCTAGAAGACAAGGAAATGTAATAGCCTTCTAGATGGAAAGGTGTTATCATTGCATAAGAACTCTAGCATAGAGAATGCTATAGTTATTGGAAGGAAATTTGCATGTATCATCGGAACTAAATGAAGAATCTCTAGTACATGTTGAAGTCAACCCTAATGAGATTCTTCAGAAGGTAATGCCTATCAATTATCCAAAGACATTAACTCTTCTGACAATGGTTGAAGGAATAACAAAATTGAAATCTTCCATACATTGAAGGAATAATATGCAGTGGATGTGCCCCTCTTGGGAAGAATATCATGAAACCATTCCCAAGAAGCAAATACCAGATCTAAGGAGCTTCTAGATCTAATACACTTAGATGTTTTCAAATTCAGCCAACTCTCTAGGAGGATCTCTTTACTACTAATCTTCATAGATGACTATTCAAAAAAAGACGTGGTTGTACCTAAGACAAAAGACTACATTCAACAAGTTCCAAGAATTGAAGGAAGAAATAGAGAACCTTACTAACAAGAATATCAAGACATTAAGAATATATAATGGAGGAGGCTAAGCACCTTGAAGGAGTTCATTTGTGACCTCGCAAATCGGATTAGGAGGGAGCCGATTGTTCCTGGAGAACCCTAAACAAAATGGTGTAGCAGAAAGAAAAGAATGGATCTATCAAAGAAACCATAAAACCCTATTGAATGACTTCAAGGTCTATCCATGTTCTTATGGGTAGAAGCAGCAATGACGACAATATTTGTACAGAACAGAAGCCCTCATCTTTTATTGAAGGACATGACACCAGTAGAAGCATTCTCAGGTAAGAAAAATAACATGGAAAACCTAAGAATACTCGGATGTCCAATAATTCATATTCCCAAGGACAAAAAGGAATAAACTAGAACCCTTTAAGTTAGTTGGATATTCGTGGGATACAAGGATTCATCCAAGGCCTATAGAATATATATTCAGAACAACACAAAATCGAAGTAAGAAGAGACGTAACATACAATGAATGTGGATGGCCTTCAGAAATCCATGAAGAAGAGGTTGAAGAACCCAATGAAGAAAACACGGAAAATGAAAATGTGACTAAAAGGATCAACCCGATCATCCCATGGAGCCATGTGAAAATACTCCATCTGCATATATCGCATCAAGACCAAGAAATGTCCACCTTACTGAAGCTACTACAAGATGCGTAGGCACCCAAGGTTCCAAGGAACATCCAGAATAGGAAAAGACTAAAAAAATTCCTGCTATATATACATGACGAAGCTTTAGATGAAGAACCTACCACATCTAGAAGAAGCAGCTCAAAAGGACAATGGAAAGAAGAAGTGATGGAAGAGAATCAATCCATTATGAAAACTGAAGTATGAGAAATTAAAATTCGACTCCAGTAAAGAAAAATCCATGGTAACCCCAAATGGGTATATAAGATCAAAAATGGCCAGACGAAAGTTGCATGGATAAATATATGGTGATTCATATTTAATGTTCCGTATGAGAAGATTATGACAAAATCTTTGCTGGGTATGTGGTATGGCCCACTATATAGCTATCATATCTCTTGTCTCTTTCATGGTATGGAATCTACATCGTATGGATGTAAAGATATCTTTTCCACCGGATAAATTAGACAGAAGCAGGGTATTGAACCCTCAAAGGTTTGAGGTGATCCCAAAGATTAATTCCAGCATTTTCATATCAGGAACTTATATATGGACTAAGCAAGCTCCAAGAGCTTGGTATGCATGTATTGATAACTATTTGATGAGAATTGGATTTTCCAAGAACTATGCTGATCCAAATATTTATTACAAAGTTGTGGACAACGATCCTGTGATTATACTATTATATGCTGATGATATATTCATAACAGTGAATAATCCCATTATCCAAAGGTAAGTAATAATTCATCCTGAATCTGATATGAAAGATCTAGGTCCTGCTTTACTTCATTACTGACTAGAAGCATGGCAGTAGATGGCAGGAAGCATTCCTGTACAAGGAAAGTATGCACAAAGATCCTTCAGATATTTGGAATGATGGATTTTAAGTCCATGGACACTCCCATGAATATAAGAGTGCTGAAAGTCCTAGATTCCATCTAGTACATCCATCCTATATCGATAGTTAATTGACTTCACATGTATTTGGTCAATACCAAGGTAGATATTTGTTTTGTTGTAAATACATTAAGTCAATTCCAAGTGGAACCTAGACAAGAGCATTGGATAAATGCAAATCATATTTTGAGATATATTCATGGGAAAATAAACTATAGTTTGAGATATACCACATCCAGCTAGATATCCAACTCTCATGGATTCACTGCATCTTTATTAGGCAAGAAGTAAGATAGAAAGAGCACCGTGTATGTGTTTCAGCCATTCATTTATGATATCCCGGTGAGTCATAAGTTCATCACACCTAGCACAACATAAGCAGAGCATATGACATCATTTTAAATGATCCATGTATGCAGTACATGGCTAAGGAAGTTAATCTTTGGTTTATTTGATTAGATTCCAGAACTGACCATAATATATTAAGATAGTTAGAGTTGTATAAGATTATCATCCAAAGGTTTCCATGAAAGTCTGGCTATTACTGAGATCAAATACTTTATCTTGAGATACATCTCCAGAAGGAGAGGAAACGCTTGAGAAGGACTCCACCATGAGTGGACAACAAACATCCGATCTAAAACCCCATCCGCATTAAAAGTCTTGTATAATGTCTGAGAGAAGATGGGATACCGAAATAACTCCCTGATGAAAAAGGAAGACTCTTCTCAAAAGTTAGGGATAAGCTAATTCAAAAATATTATTGTGCCATTTTATAATTATTTGAAAATAGTCCAGATTGGACAAATCTCTTTCCCATCTCTGTGGAAGTGGATTGAGATTCTAATGGCATGTGCTGATCTATTGTGGTTAACATGGAAGTAGTCTAACTGTTGATGTATCATAGACATCTACTCCATTGTGTTACTGGGAGGTTGTCTAGGTAGTCTCCTTGAGTGCCACTATCAAGACCTCCTTACCGGACAACAATTCTATTGTGTGGTTACAATATGAGGAATGGTTTGTTCTTGGGGCTGATACAGACCATCTCTTTCCTCTTGTGGTTATTAGAGGAAATGGTCCGGACAAAATATTCCTTAGGGTTTTACATTCTTTCCAGGGTGCACTTAATTAGTGTAGGAGGAATGTATTCCTGTGGTGGGGAATGGTCCAGGTTCATTAACCAGGGACAAACATTCCTTAGGGCCTTTGGCATTCTCCAGGGTGCCCTTTGATTAATGTAGGAGGAATGGCCTGTATGGGAAACGGTCCGCACTGCATATCCCTTAGGCTCTATATATTCCTCTGAGGGTGCACACTTTGGATTCGTGTAGGGAATAATGGCCCAGGTGAATGGTCCAGCCTCGTGAAATCATAGAGATAATCATTCTTCCCTGTTTGAGAAGAAGAAAGAGACAGCCCAATGTCGGGATGTCTCATAACTAAGGGGAAGATATTATTTCAAATCCGCTGTATGCGGGCGGGAAGATGGCCCGCATTATCTATTTTATTCTAAATGGCCATTTTCCGTGTAGGTTGTCAATGTGACATTTGTTATGGACTGGCCTATTCCGCATGAGATATACTCATCGCGGGTGGATATGTCCACCTGGCTGTGACTATGTGTCACATATAGGTAGCTCATCGCATGGGATAGACACAGCTTGTTTCTCATCAACTGATATTGTGCCAAGTTGTGAGATCATCCAAATTTCTGGATAATAATGGTGATGTCTGTGGATGCTCACTGAAATCGGCTCTTGTTTGTGCTCAATACCATACCTCCTAGCTAGGAGGGAGGCATTATAGGTAGCTCTGTGAGGTACTGAACCCCACAGGACCTATGATGAGATTAAACATTCCTCCTGAAGAAGTAAAGAAGGGAAGGGAAACCCCGAAAAAGCTAAGCCATCGCAAAATATATTTAATATGAATCTACTAATACCCAGAAGGAGAAGTCAGCCCAAGCAGCCTCAGCCTGGGACTGCTATAAATAATATGGTGTTAGTTCTCATATTCACATCTCAAAGAAGGCAAGAGAGAAATGGATTTGTGGCAGCACAGTTGATAGTCTTGTGCTAAGTCCTGAAAGTGTGCCTAGCTCTAGGTGGAATAACTCCATCATCTCTTGGTTTCTATCTCTTTCTTGGTGCATTTGGGCCTTGGCTATTAGATTCCTATACCTGTGGGACTCTCTCCTGGTTGGAAGGTGCTCCTTTAGGTGGCTCTGGCCTATGGTTGGGTGACGTATGGTAATAAGCAATGGTAAACATAATAATCTTCTAGTATTCTAAACAACAACCTCACGAAGATATGAATCACCCTATGTTTTTATAGTGGTGGTAATCCTCTATAATCTCTTAATGATGAATCTTGAATATCTTGGAACAAGTATGAAAATGAGAGAATGATAAATAACAAACTCCAGATCTTTATTATTCAAATAAATAAATAAAAAATAAATGTTATTTGTTAAAAATAAATATATCTGCCAATAGAATTCATGAGAGGAGGACTGAGGAATATTCAAAAACCAACATACAATATATGATGATATTATACAGAAAATAAATAACCATTTTACGAAAAATGATATAATTCTCGCATCCATCACATTATCATAATTTTGATCACATTCATGGGAAGGAAAGACACAAATCCACAATTGAGATAGTTTTAAAATATTTTTTCATTCAAAAAGGAAAGAATATGATAAGAAACTTTAAATATATTATCCTCAATAACTAAAAAAATAATCATAGTTTTTAATAGTCTAAAAATAAAATAACATTATGAAAATAAAAATAGCATTCCACCAAATAGACTCGGATGTGCCTCCCCTCAACCATAAAATGAAAGTGGAAAGGACTAGACCTAAAAGAAGAAAATGAGAAGCGATAAAAAATCGGTTATAAATTCTAGGAAATGACAAGACAAAACTGGATATATTTTTCCTTTTGGGTAATTCTATATCTCCAATATTGGAATCTGAATCCATGTCTTCAAGAATAACTTCATCTTTTGTGCACTCTCATCTACTTCTTTCTAATTGGATTAAATTTTCCTCTTAGTAACCAGAATTTTATGAGGTCACTCCAAATTTCCCTTAAGAGGGATTTGATCCCCTGTGTGATCAGAATGATTGGTCGAAGAATTATTTTGTTCTTGTACTACTGACTACAAATTTTTCTTTTGTGGGGAGCTTCTTTGAGACCCAATAGGAGAATGAGTACTCCTTTCATTATAAATCCTCTCCCTTTTTTTATTTTGTTCTATGATACTAATGAAAGTATCGATATCCTTGGTTTTCTTTTCAAAAAATATTGTTTGTGAGTCATGGTTGTCACCCTCCTCCTCTCCAAACAGAAAATAATTAGTAAGTGAAACACTACAACCAATAGATTTCATATGGTTTATTAACAAATGGTTGGAGTCAAACCATTTAATTTCTTCTGCAAACTTTAAATTATACTGGTCAACTTGCACTGCAAATTCATCAATATTTGGAATGCTTCTTAACAAAATTTCCCTAGACCTCCATGGTAAAGAAATGAATTACTTCTTTATTTTTTCATCAAATAAGTGTACCCAGAATATATATTGTCTAGCAAATTCTATGGAAAATATTTTATCAAGCACATAATACGAGAGATAAATAGGTTGTTCTCGAGAACAACATATTCTAACAACACTATAGTGTTTTGTGGCTTCAATTCTTCCCCTTTTATCTAGGAAAGTCGTTTCTTCTAAATATAGGATGGATGTTTTCATCCCAAACAAAATTTTCTTAAAACAAGAGACAAATGAATTATAAACTTCATAAAATTGATATGTAGTCTTGTGTTTCCATAAGGCTGGGTACCACATTCATACTTGGTAAATTTTACAGTTAAATCATCTTCCCAAACTCAAACCCTTAAAAACATAAAAATGGGTGATATCAAAGATTAAGTATAAAGGAATGTAAAACTTCTTGTTCTTCCTAAAATTTGATAATTGCAAAGTGATTTCTCCAGAAATGATCTTCACCCAATCAAAAATTGCTTGTTCATGAACTATGAAATGTAAAACATAAAGAGCCGATAATGGAATTATTGTTGTAGAGTCTTGACCTACTACTCTAGAAAAAAACATGATATCTCTCGATGACGGTTTTTTAGTAAACTGACCTAGATATATATAAATCTTTTGGCGTTATTTTTGGAACCTCAAGATACTTGTGCAAAATCTCCAACTCGTTGTTTCTTTCCTTCAAGAAACTCATGGCCTCATCTCCTTTGAATATAATTGTTGACTCGAGAAGTTTCAACATTCTTTCAAATACTGATGGTGATAGAGAAATGGGATATTCTCCTTGAAGTTGAATTATCCTTTGATTTTTATCATAGTTGTCTATACACTAGGAAACTATTTCTCTAGAATCAAAAACTTCCAATACAGAACTTGTTAAGGAGATACCTAATGTCCAAGCTTTGTTCTCATTCCTTTCCAGTAGTTATGGTGATGAATAATACTAGTATGCTCTTGACCACTGGAATCTCTTATCTTCTCTCTTATCTTCCTTCCAAAATGAGTTTACAGTGTCCCCACAGAACTGTTATTTTCTTCACGTTGTCATATTTAATGAAGTTGGTAGGCTAATGTACAATAAATTTGAAACGTTAATTTCAAAATAATATTTTTTAGAATAATATAACTTGAATCTCTTCTTTTGAAAAAAATATTAGTGTGAATTAAATTTGAATTGATGGAGAATTTCCTCTAGAAGTATCCTATTA
Organism: Picea sitchensis; assembly: GCA_010110895.2. Taxonomy (NCBI): domain Eukaryota; kingdom Viridiplantae; phylum Streptophyta; class Pinopsida; order Pinales; family Pinaceae; genus Picea; species Picea sitchensis. The sequence continues at coordinate 140,547 of SNQJ01S0011022.1, forward strand.
ATAAATGCTTTTTAATATTTTAATATCTCATCATCTTTTGTTAGATTAGAATTAAATGTACTTTGGGGAAAGTGACACGATAATACATGTATTACCTTGGAGGAGCAGAGGATTGGAAGTGTGTCTAAAGATGTTATAATCAATACAAACCCATGGTTCCTCAAACTCACGGTGAAATCTCAAAAAAAAACTAAGCATGAGACTGCATTGGTCAGATGTGAGGGGAAAAGAGATTTGAAGAGATATGATATGTGAACCCATGGTGAAGTTGAAAAATGACTAAGTATTGGGGTATAAGGAGAGTAAAGAGAACTTTTATAAATTGACTAATTATAATAATTCAGTCATTCGAACCTATTGTGATGAAAATCAAGTGAATCAGGGTAGTGGTTCATACCCATGGTGAACACTTAAAAATATTTTAAGTATTGTGCAAGATGAGTATCACAGAACAAGATAGTTCATTTTGGTAACAACAAAGCTTTAGAATTAGACAAGGAAATACAACAAACCCACAAGAAACAAAAAATAAACTAAGTATTGGTGCAAAATGGATATGACATAATACAATGGTGAATTCTAGAGGAGGCATAACTTTATACCATGATGAAAATGAGTTATAAACCCACGACAAGATGAGAAAATTTCTAAGTATTGGAAATATGTAATGCAATATTTGTGAAAGACTTAAAACATATATGGGTCAATAACTGGCTCCAACTATGGGACAATAACCCCTTGTTGGTTACCGAGAATACATAGTCTTGACATGATAGTTCATTTTGGTAATGGTGGAGCTTCGGACATAGACAAGGAAATATAAAAAACACACGAGAAAAATAAAATAAACTAAGTATTGGTGCAAAATGGATATGACAGAATAAAATGGTACATTTATAGGAGGCATAACTTTATACCATGATGAAAATGAGTTATAAACCTAGGACAAGATGATAAAATTTTTATGGGAAATATGTAATGGGAGATTTGGGAAAGGAATAACACATATATGGGTCACAGGAAATGTTCTAAAAAGAATTAGTCCCTATCATCAGTTTACATAGTCCTTTTCCTCTTACTTCCTTTAAGTGCTTGATATCGATATCATGTTCCTAAATTTTTTCCATCCAATTTTCCCATTTAACTTCTCTTAATTGTTGATTTAGCAGCATCTTCATTAGAGAAGTTGGGACATAGGAAATCACATGAGATGAAAAAATATAAGTCTTGGAATGTGCCATTGTTTTGACTAGAGAGTCTACTTCTCTATATCCTAATATCTTAATTCATAGTCATGCAGAGTCTTGCTCATGAAACTTATTGGAAATTATTTAGCTTTTAGATTTATTTGTGTGAGTATTGAAGCAATTTGTTTTTCAGAACAAAATCAATATATTATGAAATATTGATCAAAGTTAAGGATGACAAGCACTGGGGAAGTGGTGAGTGCATGATTGATTCTAATAAAGGATGCTTGAATTTCTTGAGTCCACTCAAATTTCTGATCATTTTTCAACAACAAATTAATGGGATTTACAATATTTTCATAATATGGTACAAATTTCCACAAAAAAATTATCTTTCCAAATAAATATTTGGACTCCATTTTTATATGTCAGCAGATTAAATTCATTGATTTCATTATTTATTTTAGGAATCAATATACATCCCCTACTTACTTACAATGTGATCCAAAAGTTTTCCCTATGATACAACAAACAAAAATTTCTTCGATTTGAGAGATATTCCATACCATACGCAATGCTCAAAGACTTCACTCAAATGATTAATACATTCTTCTATTAAATTAAAATGAATGGTCAAATCATCTTGATATTCAAGCATGAACTTTCCAATTAAATATTTTAAATCATGATCCATTTCTCTCTATAATGTTTCTCTAGAATTTTTTAATCCAAAAGGCATGAAAACATATTCATATGTCTCCCAAGGTGTGACAAACGTAGTTTTCAGTATGTCCTCTTCAACAATCAACACTTGATTGTATCCAAAAAATCCATCAAGTATTGAAATTAAGGTTGAACCAGTCACTTGTTGCAATAACATATCCATGTTTGGGAGTGGATAATTGTATTTGATGCTTGTTATTTTTAAATCTTTGAAATCGACACAAAGGATAATCTCTCCACTCTTATTCTTGAATATTACTGGATTTGATAGCCACTCTCAGTGTCTCATTGGAACAAGTATTCCACATTTCTTCAATTTATCCAATTCAATTTTCTCCAAAGGCTTCAGCATGGGATTTATTATTCTTAACTTCTACTTGACAAGATTCACACCTTTAAGGGGTATGATGTGTTGAAAAATGGATTTTTCATATTCCTTGAGGTCATCGTAATTCCAAGAAAAAACATCATAAAATTATTTAAATAAGGAAGTATATTGATATATTTCTTGTTGTGTACAACGTGTGCCAAGATTTACATACTCAGGACAATCATGATTGAAAATATTAATATTTTGTGGTTCCTACACCTTTATGACAGATGTCTCCTCCTATGTATTCTGAAGTTTCTTTTTATCATCTCTTGTGAATAAAAATTCAAATTCAACACAATTTTTTGAAATAGATACATGATTTTGATCGTCCAAGATTTTAGAAGAATCATTCAAATCAACAAGAAAATCAACCAACTATTCGTCATTTTCAAAAACATATAGATACTCTTGGTTGTCAGGTATTGAAGGCATCGAAATTCTCTTTATGTAGAATGTATTTTGACTCTAAGAATCACCTCGATTGAATACATATGCATCAACTGCCAGTGAGTCAACCTTTTTATTTTTGTCTCAAGGGATGAAAGAAATGTTAAATAAATTGAAGGATTCCATAAGTTCATTTACTCTTTTTGCATAATACTTCTATTTGTCTTTCTTTATATTGTATTTCTTGTTAATATGATTTATGACCACTTCAGAATCACTAGTGACTATTAAGTTTTCAACTTCATCTGTAACATAAGATTCATCCCTTGTATAAATTCTTTGTATTTGGCCTCATTATTTTTGCATGGACATTCAAGTCTGATGGCATGTGGATATATGATTGACTGTGAACTCTTAAGCATAATCCCTACTCCACTTCTAGATTTGGAATAGGCGCCATCAAAAGAAATGTTCTAAAAACCATCAAAATAATTTTCTTCTTGTTGATTTGGAATATTGGGTTTCTCTAGATTAAATACGCCATAATTTCTAATCCCATTATCAATGTTTTCATGCATTAGTTGATCCATATTATTTTTGGAATGAAATGAAAGAAAAACAATTACAATGAAATACTCATGAAAATTGCCAAAAATAAAAAAGTACAACAATACTTGATTTCTATTGATAAAAGAATTGTAAAGAGACTGTAAAAATACATAGTGCAAGATTCACTAGAATGGTAGCAGATTTATCTCTGAGATGATATGTGACGACTATGCTCATTCACCAAAAGATGATTACAATGAGGTTCTGAATGACTTTTTATGATAAGCATGAATGCCAAAACCCTAGACATCCAAAAACCTAACCCTAGGAGATGAAACACCAAAATTCATGTGGGCCCCATTTGGGTAAGTTAGTACATTAACTTCCCGGGATCGTAAATTTTCCATACAATCTCTATTTTAGGCATGTGGTAGCTCGTTGGAAAGGTATTTTTGAGAAATATGTATTATTTGGTCAAACTCTAACTTTTTCTACAGTTTGACAGTGGCATGCCAAAAAAACATTGTTTAGGGCACCAAAACAACCCTGGAAGTACAGAAAGATGTGCTGACATGAAAAAATACAAAATAATCTAGTTAGATTAGGTGGGAGGTCACCAATATCCACCTGGAAGATGTGTAGGGCTTCATACAACCCCAAAAGTGTAGAACCCACAATTACAAAGAAGTACAGAAGAATGTACTGAACTCAAAACTAAAAAGAGGAGCTAGTTGGAATAGGTGGGTGGCCACCAATATCCACCTCGATCAGCCATCCCCCCTTAGTAAGAAATGGTATCCATTGCATTGAGTGCCTAGGGAAGAGGGGAAAGCATTTTATGAATATGAATCTTGGTGAGTTGTGTGCCTTATTGGAGAAGTTGTGTTGTTTAGTCTGTGGAAGACTGTCACAAACCTATTGTTGGCAGAGTTGAATCTATTCCACCAACATGTTGTCTCTGGGTTTGACAAGGAATTTTGTAGGTACCATTGAAGGTGAAGAAACAATATATTATTTCTCTTTGAAAATTTGTTTTTGCCGGCTAGAAGGTGTTAAGGTTGTAGTGGCTGTAGTGATCTTTTGTGCATCTAATCCGAATTTAGGAGTGGAACGAACTGACTAACAAGATGAATCTATTAAATACATAGATAGGAATGAAAACACAAATATCTAGTGAAAAATATCTTCTATTAAATAATGAAATAGGATGAAACTGTAAAACTGGAAAACTAAAACTTGCTCGAATGGTGGTAGTTATCTCTGAGAAGAGATGTGGCTACTATGCGCATCCATCTGAGAAGAATGGATTAGAATGAGGCTCAAAACACCATTTTCATATTACTCATGAATTCCAAAACCATATACATCCAACAACCTAACCCTAGAAGGTGAAACATTGAAATTCATGTGGGACCTATGGATAAGTTGGCGTAATTTGGTACCTCAACTTCCTAGGGTTGTAGGGTAAAATCATGAATATGGGTTACACTTTTTCTTGTTTTATGAGAAAAAAAATTTGTATTTTCACAAGTTCTTCAACTTCTGGCATACAAATGTATTTTTTTTATTTAAAATTTCACTTTACAGTAAAAAAAAAAACTTGTGAATAATTTTGTTAGCTTTCCAATGACTATTTTTCAAATTTGTTTTATAATGATTTGATATGTCAATTTGACAATTGTTTAACAATATGTTCCTTAAACATAAAAGGAATGATAATGAGTAACTTTTTTCTACAACAATGCATCTATTATTAAAACTATGTTTTTAAGAAACAAAATATATGACAACAATCTACAGAGACTCTATTTTATTATGACTGTAATTGTGAATCTAACGGATGAATATTATAATTTATAGAATTTTTTGAAGTTGAAGAAGGTGAAAATGTTGCAGTTTTTAAACACATGTTTTTCTACACCTTGTATCTATCTTAATTTTTACTTAAAAGTAAAATCTAAATATACCCTATTGAAAAGAACAGTTTAAGGATTATGAATATGCAATTTCCATAATTTTCCACCGTGTATTTTTAGAGATATGGATTTTTCACTTCACCGAATCATAATCTCACCTAAAAATATTATGTAGTGTTCTTTTTATAAAAATAAATAAAATTAGATAAAAACATTGAAAATGAAAACAAATTATATCCAATGAAAGTAGATTCAGTTTTAAAATTGTTGGTATCAATTCTGAAAATGAATTTTGGGTATTTGTAGGAGTTCGTTGCCTCCAAATATCAAGAAAGATGGATAGAATTTGTAGTTTCCTACAAATAGTCCCATTTTCATGTTTTCAGTCGAAATATTCTTTCGGCCGAAACTTAGTTTTTAACGGAATCCGTTAAAATAAACGTTTCGGCATAAAATTATTTCATCAAAAATATGATTACCACAACAAAATAATTCATCCAAAAAACATTGTACATGAATTTCAAGAGCAACGTCACGGCGCCGTTCAATTTGACGTGCAAATTTTCGGCCGAAAAAATTCCTAGCAACTTTTTTTCGGCCGAAAAATTGCTGCTATAAATTTTTGAGACCCGATTGTCACAAAAGTGTTACTCAACTTCACTATTTTACCCTGTAACGTTTTCATACGACCGTCGTTTTAGGAGTGTGATAGGCCATTGCAAAGGTATTTCAGAGAACTACAAATTACACCATCAAACTCTAACTTCATCAATAGGATAATTGTGGTGAGTAAAAAAAACAACATTTAGTGCCCCAAAATAGCCCTGGAAGAACATCCAAATGTGATGACATGAAAACATACAAAATAATCCAGTTGGATTAGACAAGCATCCACCCGTATCCACCTGGAGAATGTGTGGGGATTCAGACATCCATAGAGGTACATAAATCACAATTATAAAGCAGTACATAAGGACGTGTGGAAAAAAAATGAACACAAGGATACAATTGGAATAGGTGGGTGGCCACCAATATCCACTTGGATCAATCCTCCCCCCTTAGGAATCCATGGTCTCCATTGCGTTGAGTTCCCCCATCAGGTGAGGAAACTTATGCTAGATTTGGCCCTGGGTGAGCCACTTTCCTTGGTGTATGAATTGCCCTGCCTTAATAACCCGATAAATATGGATATGTTTTTGGCGAGTTCCCTTGACCTGTGTGTCCACTATCTGATCAGTGGATGCTTATTTCATTCAGTCAGGGTTGACCTCTATGGGTGTCAATTGTTTGACGATCTTAGAGGTTTCCAATAATGGTGGAAAATATGGTCGAAGGATGTCCACATTGAATACTAGATGCAGACTAAGGAAGGGTGGATTGTTGAGCTCAAAATAATTGCTACCCACAACCTTGGTGATATTGTAAGGCCCATAAATAAGTGGGAGAAGCTTTTGATGGGGCTCGATGAGACGCTCCTTCTGAAAATGTAACCAGACTTTGTTTCCAACCTAAAACTGGTGTGGTATCCATGTGTTGATCATGGAGATGCTTGTACTTAGGATAGGATTTATGAAACATATCCTCAACCTATTGGAAGATGAGATGAATCCGCTCAATCAATCTGGTGGCTTTGTCAAACGTAGACTGATCATGGGAAGAGTCTGTCTATGTTGTGGCAAGAGGAAGTGCAACATCAATGGATCCCAAGGGTTGGAAACACAGAACAACCTGAAATGTGCTATGGATGGTGGAACTATGGAGAGCCCTATTGTAACTGTGTTGGACGTATGGGAGACTCTCGTACCATGTACGGGTGAACAGGGGATCAAATTTTGCTCAATTTTCAAAGTGCTCGTAATGTGACAAAATCAGTTCCATTGCATCCGTCTCGTCTTCCTGATTCCGGTGGTATATTTACTTTCGCAAACGGAGTCCGTATGGAGGAGATATCGCGATCTGTCCGCCAAGCCAAACAGGCAAAATTTTGGGATGCTGACTGTACCTATTCGTACAATCCGTACAGTCCGTACAGTGACGTGGCAGGGACATACAGACTGTACGATGATGATGTGGTGCATATTGGTTGGATGTTTTTTGGTGAATTGGGTGAGGACACGTGTCTGATTGGCAAGTAATATGAAGACACGTGGCCCAATCCAATGGCGCCACGTGTCCCTTCATTTTTGTTTAAATTGGTTATGTAAAATTATATGGGGAGTTTGTGGGGTTCGACCCCCGGACCTCCCGCAACACCAATGCCTTCGTAACACTCCACTAGCCAACTTTCCCGCCGATGTTCCTTGTATATGATGTGGACGGGATTATATTTAAAGTTGTGTATTGTATTATTTGGAAAGGGGGCGGGCCTGGGCTTAACCCCGACCCATAGTTTAAAACATACATATAAAACATATGTTGTAACCATTGTATATTATATGGCGCGCGATTTATAATCGCATACATTTATGCTATGGTTTGAACATTATAATAACCATGCGCGCGGGGTAACATAACCAATGGTTAATGCGTATAACCTGTGGGTTGACCGGTGGCGCGGGAGTTATACAACGACCTAACCAATTCGTTTAGCCCTTGGTTCCATGCCCCATGTGCCCGGACGCCGAGGCGGTTAGGGGCTGGCGGCCCTTAACCATCCTACGGTTTGTACCGGTGTGCAGTTGCGTACGAGACTGAGTTTTTACGCTTAAATGAGCGTGTGAGCCAGGTTTGCTGAAGGAGGAGTACAATTTGTAGAACTAGAGACAACAAGCTGAAGAAGGAAGCTTCAAGGAGGCATATCTTTCTCATTTTTTGACCGTTTCAGGTGCCGAAAGAGCCCATACAGGGGTTTTGGGACGCTGGGAAGCCATTGGAGCAGTTGTTTTTCTATTTTGAGCATTGTAAGGTATGTTTTTGAGCACTTTGAGCAATTTAATAATAATCATCCATTGGAAGATGGACCAGGAGATGTAGCCCGAAGAGGGGTGAACTCCTTTATCAAGTTGATGTGTTTATGTGTTGATGTTCAATGTTTATGCTGCTGTCTATGTGTATTTTTCATAAGTAATCCTAAATTTATGTGTTGCAAATTGATCCTGTTGCTTTAAACACATAACATTTAACTTGCAATAATTATTCAAGTTTTTCAAGTCTTCTTCATTTTTAGATCAAGTTGGTATCAGAGCATTGGTTTTGAAGACTTGATTGTTTGCAAGGAGACGTTTTGTTTACGATGCTCTAGGTTGGAAACTCACAAGAGGAGGAATCAACTTGTGGGCAGGATTCTTGAGGGCGGAGGAGTAGTTTCATTCGCAAGTTGCGAGGAGAGACATTCACAAGCATAGCACATGCAGAAATTCATGAACGTGTTCCGGTTGAAGAGGAATATTTCAGGCAGACTATCATATATTTGAGAGATATGATGAAGGTCATTTTGGAACGAACCGTGATGTCGCACGGTGAAGGCTCTAACCCTTCAATGCATAAGGGGCGGTGGTGACAAGACTCAGGAGGCGGAGATGGAGGTGGTGCTTCTCCACCACCCTCTCCTCCTCCATCATCATATTCTTCTTCTTCTTCTTACAAGTTCGAAACATCTTCCCAATGGGCATGGTAAAATCAACCATAAATTCCTTCATTAAAAACTTGATATAAAATTTGAGTTGCCACTTTATATGGAGAAGTTAACGAAAAGTTAGATAACTGGCTGCGTTGAATTGAAGTCTATTCACGAGGAATTACAAGATTCAAGTTGATGAAACTAAAATTCAGTTAACTTCATTAAGATTAGATGGCTCAACACTTATTTTGTGGGAATATAAGACACAGGAAAGAAATTAAAAGAAATTTGATTTTTCTTTCTTGGAATATGATTTCATAATAGCGATTAAAAAAATTTTTTATCCGGCATATAAACAAGGGCAACCATGGAATGGAAGAATTTTTAGACAAGCAAAAAGGGCCAATGTACAAAGTTTTACTCGGCCGGTTTAGGAGGCGACTGGTTTGGGAGTTGATTTGTCTTCACCGGGGAAACATTTCTCAAATATATTGGTGATTTGCATGGATTATTTGGGGCATACTATGCTTATGCTTAATCCCACAAATCTAGATGGTTGTCTCCTGAGCCTTCTACTCATTTGGAAGCAAGGGAAAGAATGATACTCATGAAAGTTTCAAGAAGACATCTGACCCGAGGGAGACAAAGGGAAGAAACAGATTCAAAGACGAAGCGGGAAGAATGCTGCGATTGAAAGGAGGGGAGAATAGTTCACATGTAAGCATTGTTCCAGGGATGGCCATGATGAAGACAGATTCTTGGAAGCTTCATCTGGCATAATGAAGTTTGGCAACAACAACAAAGGAAGTCAAAAGGCATTGCATTTGTTGTACAAGATTTCGGAGTTCGGATGCAGTGATAGGCGAAGATCACGCGGCCATGGGTTGCAAGGTAATAGATACTGTTGCAAGTACCTAGCTCTTCAAGTGAAATGCAAATGTCAATGTAACTCAACGGAGAAAACAAGAATTGAACTTTTCATATGGGGTTATTTCAAAACATACAAAGATGATACATTGTTTGATTTGAGGTCACAAGAAAATCTTATTTATGAAGAGAAGAGCCGACTAAAACTTAGGATTTGGAAACAAGTCCACATCCTAAACCCTACCCTCTTGGTTGGATATGTGATAATGCTAGAAGTTACAGAAGTAACCGAGGAAGTGTAAACCTGGGTTAAGCTATAGCTGCTAATTTTGTTGATGAAGTAGGGTTGGATGTGATTCCATTGGATATATGTGGCATTGTTTTGAGGAAGTCCTTATTTGTATGATAGAGAAAACAATATTCTATAGTTAGGAAAACAAGTATCATTTTTTAAAGATGGAGTTGAGTATGTTGTCCGAATACACTAAGAAATGAACTTATTAGTCATTAATGCGGGGCAAATGAAGAGGTTAGTTAATGCAGAGTAAAACTTTGTTCTCTTAGTGATCAAACCTAAAAAATGATATTGAAGCGAAGCATTTTCAAGGTTGTGATACTAAGTTAAAATCAAATATTTTTGAAGTTGTTAATCAGATATTGAAATGTTTAAAGAACCTAAAGGAGTTACTTGTGAAAAGAGGAATCCAACATGAAGTTTAGTTACAACAAGATTGTCCACTCCCTAATAATGGTATGTATATAATGTCAGTTATGAAATCATGAGAAGTTGAAAACAATTCAAGAGTTGTTAGAAAAAAAGGTAATTGTGCCAAGTTCTTCACCATGTGGTTCTCCAATTGTGTTGGTTCCAAGAAGGATGGAACATTAGTGAATGTGTGTTGATTTAGGAGACTTTGAACAAAATGAGTTAAAAATGGATTATCCTCTTCCTGAATTGATGATTTTCTTGATTAATTAAAAGATGCCAAATATTCCACTAAGTTAGATTTAAGAATTGGTTATCATCAGATCATGATTACTTAGGGAGACACATGGAAGACAACTTTTAAGATTTAAGTAAGGTTTGTTTGGTGGATGGTAATACCTTTTGGACTTTACAATGCACAACTGCTCATGCAGTGATGAATGATGTCTTGAGCCTTTTCTGGATGATTTTTGTTGTTTGTAGATGATATTTTGATTTTTCAATAAATCTCGTGAAGAGGCATATTGAACATGTGAAAAGAGTTTGGATGTTTTGAGAAAAGAACAATTTTTTTTTTTTTTGAAGTTGTCCAAATGTGAATTTGTTAAAACAGCTTATCCTGGTCATATTGTTGGTGGAGGTGAATTAAAATTGATCCTTTAAAAGTCAAAGTTATTTTGGAATAGTCCAAACCCAACAATGTGATAGAAAGTGCAAAGTTTTTAGGAACGGCCATCTTGGAGAAAGTTATTATAACTTTTACGTCCAAATGCGGCTCACTACATCTTTGTGACAAATCAGAAAAGGTTTCAATGGGGAGGCAAGCAACACCAAGCTTTTGATACTTTAAAAGAAAAGATCAGTTCGATTAATACGTTCTTGACACCCAAATTTAAGACAACCTTTTAGAGATCAATACAGTGCAAGTAATTATGCGATGGGAGCAATGTTGCTTCAATATGGTAGAAAGCCAATTTGTTTTCATTATGAGGCGTTTAATGGTGCCATGATTAATTATCCTACTTATGATAAGGAATTATATGCATTGGTTCAAAGTGTTAGAAATGGAAGCATTATTTGTTGGGAGAAGAAACCATTGTCCTTACGAGATCATCAACCTTTGCAATATTTACAATCACGATCAAAGCTAAAACAAGCTAGGCACTTAGGATGGATGGGTTTTCTTCAACAATTTCATTTTGGTTATTAGGTATAGAAGGGCATTTTTAACAAAGTTCTTGATATGCTTTCAGACCCTGTGTTAGTGCCGGTTATTCTTAAGAAGAGTTTTATAATGCATGAAAGTTATGTGGAACATTATGGTTTTGAATCTTGACTTTTAAGGAAGTGTATGAAACTTTGTACCACTCTAACCATGTTGAAAGAATTGGATTATCATTTGAATAATAATCTCTTGTATCATCTTGGAAAGTTGTGTATTCCACAGGGAGAAAGAATCAACATCATAAAGAGAAGCACATTCTTCTCTTATTAATGGCCACTTTGGTGTAGGCAAGGCTTGACGACAAATTTTAAAGATATTGCTCTTACGGCCTAAGATGATAGAAGTGTTCCCATGATATGTTGGGGGATTTCATTGTGTTCTACAAGTAAAACCAAGTAATCCCGAAAGTTGGGTTTGTACACTCCACTTCAGTTCCTTCTATTACGCGCCAGAATGACACCATGGATTTTTTTGTTGGTTTACCTATGTCGAGGAGAGATCATGATTATCTTTATGTTGTAGTTGATCGTTTAACCAAGATGTGTATTTTGATACCTTGTACTAAGCAAGTAACAGAAGAACAAACAGCACAGTTGTTCTCTCAAAATGTTTGGAGTGCATTTTGGTTTTCCTAATTCCATTATTTCTGATTGGGATTCCCGATTTGTTGGAAGTTTTTAGTCGAGTTTTGTGAACTCCTTGGACACCAAGTTGAAAAAGAACTGATTTTCATCGGAGCGGAATGGTCAGACGAAGATGTAGACCGATACGGTAGTACATCTTCTTAAATTACATATTGCGAGAAAGCATCTAAGCTTTGGGATGAACATTTACACTAGATTCAACATGCATACAATCAAGCTAAGCACTCTTCGATTCAAACGTCACCATTTGAGACATCTTTTGGATATTTGCCCAAGTCACCCCTATGTCGAGAAGAGGTCATGATTATCTTTATGTTGTGGTTGATCGTTTTAGCAAGATGTGTATTTTGATGCCTTGTACTAAGCAGGTAACAGCAAAACAAACGGCACAGTTGTTCTTTCAAAATGTTTGGGTGCATTTTGGATTTCCCAAATCCATCATTTCTGATCGGGATTCTCGATTTGTTGGAAGTTTTTGGTCGAGTTTGTGGGAACTCATGGACACCAAGTTGAAAAAGAGCACAGATTTTCATCCGCAGACAGATGGTCAGACAGAGGTGCTGAATCGTACAGTGGTACATCTTCTTCGTGCATATTGCAGAAAGCATCCTAAGCTTTGGGATGAACATTTACACTACGTTCAGCATGCGTACAATCAAGCTAAGCACTCGTCGACTCAAACGTCACCATTTGAGACATCTTTTGGATATTTGCCCAAGTCACCTTTAGATTTCATCTTTGGGAAAGATATTGCTATTGATGGGCAATATGATATTGATCAGGTAGAGAAGTTCATCGAACAAATTCAGTCGATACATCAGGTGGTGCAAGAGCAGTTGGAAAAGAGTCAGGCCAAGTACAAAGTCAGACATGACAAGCATCGTGTTGATCACAGTTTCGAAGTTGGTGATGAAGTGTGGCTTTACATCAACAAGGAGAGGCTTAAAGGAGAAGTTAAAAAGTTGAAACCAATTCGATATGGTCCCTTCAAAATTATCGGCAAGATTGGTAACAATGCTTTTCGTTTAGATTTGCCTCCATATATGCAGATGTATGCAGTTGTTAATGTTGAGAATTTGAAATTGTATGAGACTCCGTTGAGTGATGATCAAGGAGAGCATGTTCAGATTCCTTCTATAGATGATTTTTCTCCAGAGTATCTAACAGAACTGCAGGAAGACACCATACTTGACAGGAGAATGCGAACTTCAAAGAGAGGAAATGTGGAGTATTTGCGAGTTGGTATTAAAGGGACGAATCCAAGCAAGGCCCAGTGGATTGAGGTTGGAAGGGTGAGGGAACTATACCCTCATCTTAACATAGACTGAGATAGTCTTTTGGAGGTCCAAAAGCTTCCCAATGGGGAGGTGTGATCAGGGGATCAAATTTTGCTCAATTTTCAAAGTTTTTGAAATGCAACGAAAGCAGTGTCATTGCGTCTGTCTCGTCTTCCTGATTTTGGTGGTATATTTACTTTCGCAAATGGAGTCTGTATGGAGGAGATATCGCGATCTGTCCGCCAAGCCAAACAGGCAAAATTTTGGGATGCTGACCGTACCTGTCCGTACAATCCATACGATGACGTGGTAGGGCCGTACAGATCGTACGGTGATGATGTGGCACATATTGGTTAGATGGTTTTTGGAAAATTGGGTGAGGACACGTGTCCGATTGGCAAGTAATATGAAGACATGTGGCCCAATCCAATGGCGCCACATGTCCCTTCATTTTTCTTTAAATTGGTTATGTAAAATTATATGGGGAGTCTGTGGGGTTCGACCCCCGGACCTACCCCAACACCAATGCCTTCGTAACGTTCCGCTAGCCAACTTTCCCGCCGATGTTCCTTGTATATGATGTGGATGGGATTATATTTAAAGTTGTGTATTGTATTATTTGGAAAGGGGGCGAGCCGGGGCTTAGCCCCGACCCATAGTTTAAAACATACATATAAAACATATGTTGTAATCGTTGTATATTATATGGCACGCGATTTATAATCACATACATTTATGGTATGGTTTGAACATTATAATAACCATGCGCACGGGGTAACATAACCAATGGTTAATGCGTATAACCCATGGGTTGCCCGGTGGCGCGGGAGTTATACAACGACCTAACCAATTTGTTTAGCCCTTGGTTCCATGCGCCATGTGCCCGGACACCGAGGCAGTTAGGGGCTGGCGCGCCCTTAACCGTCCTATGGTTTGTACCGGTGCACGGTTGCGTACGGGACTAAGTTTTTACGCTTAAATGAGCGTGTGAGCCAGGTTTGCTGAAGGAGGAGTACAATTTGTAGAACCAGAGACAGCAGGTTGAAGAAGGAAGCTTCAAGGAGGCATATCTTTCTCATTTTTCGACCGTTTCAGGTGCCAAAAGAGCCCAGAAAGGGGTTTTGGGATGCTGGGAAGCCATTGGAGCAGTCAGTTTGCTATTTTGAGCATTGTAAGGCATGATTTTGAGCAATTTGAGAAATTTGATAATAATGATCCATTGGAAGCTGGACTAGGAGATGTAGCCCGGAGAGGGGTGAGCTCCTTTATCAAGTTGTTGTGTTTATGTGCTGATGTTCAATGTTTATGCTACTATCTATGTGTATTTTTCATAAGTAATCCTAAATTTATGTGTTGAAAATTGATCCTGTTGCTTTAAACACATAACATTTAACTTGCAATAATTATTCAAGTTTTTCAAGTCTTCTTCATTTTTAGATCAACGGGGATCCTTAGAATTATACATGTGAAGGATGTGCATAATCATCTAATTGATGACCTTGGTTTGGCCATCATTTTGGGGGTGGAAAGCAGTGGATTTTTTGAGCTTGGTGTCCAAGAGAAACCAAAGACTTGACCAAAAGGTGATGAGAAAACGATCGTATCAGTCAGAGATGATGTTCTGTGGTATCCCAATGTGGACCCAAACTCATTCGAGGAAGAGCTTGGCAGTCTCTGTCACTGTGACATTCTTCTTATAGGCTATGAGGATGGCCATATTCAAAAACCAATCAACGACCAAAAAACCGCATTCATTTCCATGCTTGGTGGATGAAAAACAAGACATGTAATCCATTGAGATGGATTCCCACGGCTTCTTGGGAATAGGAAGAGGGGTGTATAATCCTTGCTTCTTGATGGTTGGCTTGGCAATGGCATAGGAAGTGTAGGATATCATATATTTGTTGATGTCCTTTCGAATTTTTGGCCAATAAAATGTTTCTAAAGAATGGCCACAGTTTACTCTACGCCAAAATGTCTTGCCACCCGATTGTAGTGGGCTTCCCAAATCAGCTTTGCACACTTTCTTGTAGGAACATAGAGATGGCCCAGGTGGCATAAGAGTCTATCCTGGATGTGAAAATTAGTGACAACAGTGCCTGTACCCAAGGTCTTATATGTAGTTCCAAAGTCGGGATCTTGTTGATAAAGTTGGGGCCACTCTAATGTTTCATGGCCACAGGAATGGAGCACAGTGGTGAGTGCAAACACAGGAGGCTGACTGAGGCACTCAATGACACGATTGGAGATACTTATATTATACTTGATGTTGATATTGAACTGTTGTAGGTAGGTGGAACACTTCTTATGGAATTCATTATTCAATTTCCCCTGTGTCTGTATGAACTGTACAGGCTTGTGATCAGTGTGTATGATCGTCTCTTTCCCCTTAATGTAATGTTTCCATTAACGATATGCTTGGATAATGGAATAAATTTCCTTGTAATAGGTGGGGTATTTATGGACAATATCAAAGAGTGTCTCACTATGGTATTCCAAAGGATGCTCATGTTGAGTGATAATTGTGCCCATGGCATAGTCAGATACATCAGTCTCAATATCCAATGGTTTTTGCAGATCGGGTAAGGAGAGTACTGGAGATGAGAACAAGAGATGTTTCAAATCATCAAATTCTTGTTGCTTATCCTTCCCCCACATGAAATTGGCCCTACAACCACCCTTGGTCACTTATTTGAGGGCCTATGCAATATGGGAGAATCCCAATACAAATCGTCGCTATAAATTGGATAGTCCCAAGAGGATCCGAAGCTCAATCAGTGTCGTCTGGGTTGGCTAGTCACAGATGACTTGGATCTTAGCTAGATCAACATGTACCCCATGCTCATAAATAATGTATCCTGTGTATTGAACCATGTTCGTGCCAAAAGAGCATCTTTCCAAGTTGGCATAAATCTTATTCTCCCGCAGAGTGCTCAAAACCTACTAAATATGTTGCATGTGCTCCTCCCATGTTCTACTGAATATGTAGATGTCATCCAAATATACTACCACAAATGAGTTGGTGAAGGGTCTCAATACATCATCCATCAACCTCATGAAATTGGTTGTTTCATTTTTTAAGGCAAAGGGCATGACTAGCCATTCATAGAGACCTTCTTCAGGCTTGAAGGTTGTCTTCCAGACATCAGTTGGTACTATGGGAACCTGGTGGTATCAATACTTAAGGTCAATCTTATTGAACAACTTTTACCCCTTGATTTGGTCAAGAAGGTCATCAATATTGGTAATGGGGTAGCAGTTCCTGACTGTGATTTTGTTTAAGGCTCTGTAATGAATGAAGAGTCACCAAGTCCCATCCATATTTTGTACTAGTATAATAGATGCTTCCGTAAGGGGAGGAGTTGGGTTTGATGTTCCCCTTTTGAAGAAGCTCTTGGATATGCCGCTTGATTTTGTCATTCTCCATCAATGAACATAGATAGACGGGTCCATTAGGTAGAGCTGCATCGAGGGTTAGATCAATTGGATGCTTGACTTGGCAGTGTGTTGGTACCCCTATAGGTGAGGCAAAGATGTATTGTATTCTTCCATGATATCTTCCACTTGATTCTACTGCAAATAGAGGCATTGTGTAGAGGCCATGGATGTGGCGGTGAACTTTTTCTTACTGTGAGCATGGATCACAAAGAAGATAAACTTTCTGGTCTGTGAAATGAACTTACTACATTTCTTAGCAGAGATTAAAGAAATAGCATTATGCAGTGCCACCTCTGGGATCCTGTAAAATTGTCTACCCAAATTAATAATAACACTCTAGGGTCTAGACTCATACACAACATGATGCTTCCACAAATATGTTTTTCCTAAAATAACATCACAAAATTCAAGGGAAACAATATCACATAGTACCTCATCTTTGAAAGGCTTGATGTCGTAGGGAGTACAACATTGTTGTCTGACATGAAGATATCTTCCTTGATGAAGCCAGTCAATGGTGTAGGGATGCGAGAATGATGTTTTTTACATGTCCAGACACTTGCCAACCTTTGCTAAAATTTGATTCTTATGACTATAACTGTCGAAAATGAAATGAATCGAAGACCCCTTGACCCACGCCTGCTAGTGAAAGAGGAGTTCCCCTTCCTCTAGTTCTGTTTGTTCGCTTGGACATACTTTGGTGGTAGAGACCGTGGCACTGGGTTCAAAATCAATAATTTTCTTCACTCCTTCAGGATTTGACTCATAATCATAATCGACCTCTGACTCGGAAGACTTCATCTTGGCAACGAGGGACTGATTGGAGAAAAAATTGTCGGTGTTGTGCCAAGGAATTTTATGGTACTCAAACAATTTTCCCGTGTCCTTCTTCGTCTTCTCATTTCCCTTCTTGTGTTGCAGCTTGGAGGGATTTTCCTAAGGGAAACCATCTCAACTTGGTCCGTTGTTGTATGGGTTAGGGTTGGATTTTCCCTTCTTCATCTATGAGGGGTTTGCAGATCCAAACTCTTGTCGTTTCTTCTTAAATTTCTACTTAATCTTGATAGTGTATCTATAATCCGTGACAAATGAGGTGATGTATAGGAAATCCATTTAGTTTTGAATATATCTATGCAAAAAATTGTGTTATTTGAGCACTAGATGATGCTTAGAATATTTGATACCCAATTTGTTGCGTAGGGTATGGAAAATATTGGTGAAGTTTGGTATTGTCTGGTACCTTTCTTGATGTAGGGCAGTCCATATAGTGTATTGGTTCTCATAGCTTCCAACAAAGTAGTATTGTTCTTTAATTCCATCTTGGAAGGAATCCTATGTAGGGGCCACCACAAAAATTGCAGATTCTTCCACGACCCTTTTCTTAGAGTAAGTATCACACAAGGATTTAACATGGGGAATGACCTTAAGGAGTGTGAAAGTGATCTTTTCCCTATCAGAAAAATTGTGGATCGAAAAATATCCTTCGAGAAGATTCAACCATTTATCGAGAACATCTGAATCTATCAGTCCTTCAAATAATGGAATATCAAAATTTTCATGTACCTTGAAGGGGGTTGCATGGCTGCTTGATGAAGATGTTTCTCCTGTGGGCAACCGTTGAAGGATCTGTGCAAATTTGTCCATCATTTCATTCCTTTGTCATGTGAGGGCTTCCTCGAGCAACATTTTAATAGGATATCCTGCTTCATCATCTTTATTTTCCTCTCCCATGGGTTGTTTTGAGGCTCAACATGACCGATCTGGTAATGGCTTGATTGGTTCGAGTCCCAACTTTTTGTACCCAGACCTTGTTGGGGACATGCACGAAGAAAAATAAATGAAGAGCAGACCACTCTGATACCACTGATCTGGATTTAGGAGTGGAACGAAGTGATTAATATGATGAATATAATAAACACATAGATAGGAATAATAAAACAAATATCCAGTGAACAATATCTTGGATTAAATAATGAAATAGGTTAAAATTGTAAAACTGCAGAACTGTAACTTGCTAGAATGGTGGTATCTATATCTGATAAGAGATGTGGCTCCTACACACATCCGTATTAGTAGAATGGATTGGAATGAGGCTCTAAAGGACCTTTTCATATTACTCATTAATGTGAATACCCTAGACATTCAAAAACCTAACCCTAGAGGGTGAAATGCCAAAAGTCATGTGGGCCCTATGGGTAAGTTGGTGTAATTTGGTACCTCAACTTCCTAGGTTTGTAACGTTTTCATAAGACCTTTGTTTTAGGCGTGTGATAGCCTATTGGAAAGGTCTTTCATGGAACTACGCATTTCGTCATCAGACTCTAAATCCGTCTACAGTCTGACTATGGAGAGTAAAAAAAACATCGTTCAGAGCCCCAAAATAGCCATGGAAATACACCAAGATGTGATGACATGAAAACATACAAAATAAGCCAGTTGGATTAGGTGTGAGGCCACCCATATCCACCTGGAGAATGTGTGGGGCTTCAGAAATCTCCAGAAGTGTATAAATCACAATTATAAAGCAGTACAGAAGGACATGATGAACAAAAATGGACATGAGGAACCAATTGGAATAGGTGGGTGGCCAACAATATCCACTTGGATGAACATCCGTTGAACAAAATGTGAAGAGGATGAATTTTGTAGGATGAGAGATTACCTTGCGGCATTGGTTTGGTGGAGCAGTAGTCATAACTACCTCTAGTATCCTATAGAGGTCATCTCCCATAGTAATAATGACACTACAGGGTATATACTCATAGACAACATGATGTTTCCACATATATAGTTGGCCCAAAACAACATCAAAAACATCAAGAGGGTAAACATCACACACTACCTCATCCTTGAAGGGTTGGATGCCATAGGACAGGCAACATTGTTGGTTGACACAAATATCTTGTCCTTGGTGAAGCCAACCGATGTTGTATGGATGCGAATGTGGTGTTGTAGACAACCCCAATTGTTTGACGACCTTAGCTGAGATGAGTTTCTTCTGGCCATCGTTATCAACAATGAAATGCAATGAGGTACCCTTCACCCACATCTGTGAATGGAAAAGGCAATCCCTCTCTTCAAGATCTACTAGTTCTTCTGGTTGAATTGTTCTGGTCATGACAGTAGCAGTGGGGTATACGTTGATGATTTGTCTATTTTCAATATTTTTTGAATTGGATTATGAATCAGGGTTCGGCTTCGTGTCTTTGAACTCAACCACGAATGACTATTTTGAGCGACATTCATCGATGTTTTTCTAGGGGATTTTGTGGAATTCACACCACTTCCCAGTGTGATTCTTCATCTTTCATTTAACCTTCTTATCATCTATCTTGGACTGCTTATCTAGAGGATATTGGTTAGGTATGTCTTTACCATGCTTTAGTTGTTTCATATTTGTAGACCCAAATTCCCATTTGTTCTGGTGCCTAAGTTTCTGGTTGATTTTGACATCATATCGATAGGAATATCCCAATGATGATATGTTTAGGAAATCCATTTCGGTTTGGATGTACCTATGGAGAGTCCCACGATATTTTAGAACCAGATGTCACTCGAAGTCTTTGATACCGATCTTGGTGCGTAAGGTATGGAAAGTATTTTTGAACTCCAACATTGTTTGGCTCTTCTCTTACCATAGTGTGGTCCATCTCATGTACTGGTCTTCATATTTATCAACATAATATTATTGTTCTTTGACTGCATCCACAAAGAAATCCCAAATGGGCTCGGCCCCATATATTCTAGATTCCTTTGTGGAACTTTGGTCCCAATAAGTTTCCCACCAATGTTTGACATGGGGGAGAGATTTAAGGAGTGCAAAGGTGATCTTTTCCATGTCGAAAATATTTTTAATAGAGAAATAACCTTCTAATAGATTTAACCACTTTTCTAGGGCATCCATATCTATCTGACCTTCAAATATGGGAATATCAAAATTAACCCATACGTTGAAGGGAGAGGTTCCTCCAAAATGGCCACTTGTTGAGGATGCACCTATTTCTATCGGCATGCATTGAAGGATGTGTGAAATATTATCCATCATTTTGTCCCTCTATCATGCGAGAGCTTTCTCAAGGAACAGGTTAATAGAATATTCTACTCCACCACTTTTCTTTTCTTTATCCATCGAGGGTTTATTGGGTGTTTGAGAGTGAATCTCCTCAAGAGAGACAAGCTCGAGACCCAACCAGCTATACTCAGACCCCATCGGGGACATGTGCTAAAAAATGATCAATAGAAGCATGCTCTAATACCATTGATCCAGATTATTTTTGGAATGAAATGAAAGTAGAGAAATTACAATGAAATACTCATGAAAATTGCCTAAAACGGAGAAATACAACAATACTTGATTTCTATTAATGAAAGAATTGTAAACGGACTGTAAAAATACAGAGTGCAAGACTCTCTTAATGGTGGCAACTTTATCTCTGAGAAGAGATGTGACATATACACTCATTCGCAAAAAGATGATTACAATGAGGCTCTGAATGTCGTTTTATGATAAGCATGAATGTCCAAACCCTAGACATCCAAAAACCTAAACCTAGGAGATGAAACTCTAAAATTCATGTGGGCCGCATTTAGGTAACTTAGTACATTAACTTGTTGGGGTTTTAACTTTTGCATACAATCTCTGTTTTAGGCATGTGATAGCTCATTAGAAAGGTTTTTTTGAGAACTACGCATTATGCTATCAAACTTTGACTTCATCTACAGTTTGACCATGACACACCAAAAAAACATTGTTTAGGTCCACAAAATGGCCCTGGAAGTATACAAAGACGTGATGACATGAAAAAATACAATATAAGCTAGTTGGATTAGGTGGGATGCCATCTGTATTGACCTAGAATATGTGTAAGAAATTAGACAACCCCATAAATGTAGAACCCACAATTACAAAGAAGTACAAAAGAACATGTTGAACTAAAAACAGATAAGAGGAGCTAGTTGGAATAGGTGGGTGGACACCTATATCGACCTGGATCATTAGTTCATCATATTTATTTATTAAGGAAACTAACTTCCTTCCTTCTTGAGGAATTATAGCCATTGTCCCATCTTTGTTGGGAAGCATCATGCAACTTCCATCATTCATAATATAGCCTCCAATCATTGAAGACCAATTTCTTCCTAAAAAATCTCTATACATTGGAATAAATTCAACCACTATGATGGTAAATATTGTTGTGATGTGTGGTGTTGCATTTATCCATGCACACAAATATTTAATATCACCATAAGTTGGGGCTTTTCTTAAATCTATTGCATAAATTCTTTCACTAGTCTCACAATATATAGTACATACAATTATGAGTGCCTCCATGAATAACAAGGGAATAATATTATCATTTTCTCCACTATATACTAAACAATTATGCGATACAACATCATGGTTATCTATAGTTATGTAAAATGGTGGAACTTTTCCACTTGGTTTGACTAATGAAGAACTTTGTTGTTTCCTAGAATTAGTAACAACAACTTCTATTATGTTTCTTGGTTCTTCAAGGATATTAAAACATTTCTCCCTCTATTGAGGAATTTTCACCACTTCCATGAAAGGAAGATTAATTCTCATCTTGGTCAGAACATCAATCACATTATAATTCATTTTTTGTGGATTTTTTGCTTGATTAGAAACTATTAGTTGTTTTGTTATTTATGAAGAATTTGCTTTTGTTTTTTTCTCCTTTTTGACAACTTATTTTGATTTGAATTTGTTTATTTGTTCTCTCATTTGCACAAAATTTTCTTGGAGAATATCATACTCTTATTGTTCATTGAAAATGTCAAAGGATGATCATAATTCTGAAAAATTTCTTCTTCAAAATGTTCTTCCATCATGACAACATTAGGGTTTGGCACTCTAGATGCCCTTGTCCTATGATCTTCATTATTGTAATCTTGTAATGACCCCAAATCATTATGACTAAAATAAAAGAAAAGAGTGCACAATTTTATTTATTTATTTATTTTTTAGGCAAGAAGGAAATGATGACAACAGTTGAACAACAAAACTAGATGACGAACACCACGTCAAAAAAACAGACAACAGACAACAACAACTCTACAGACTAGAACATAGAGAAACTGGTCGAAACATGCATAAATCAAGAAAGAGATGACCTCCCTCCCAACACACAACACGATGATGCATACAATCTAGGGAAAACATTTAGAATCCTGACACAACGTTCTCAATGACTAGTGACTAGGACCTCTATGGCACGCAACCAAATGCATGAAGGTGTTACAACCCAAGCGCCAACAAAATGATTACAATGGACAACTACACCTACCACGAGAAGCACAGAATCTGACGAGGACATCATTTACCTCTATCAAATAGGACGTGCCATGAACCCCTCATCAGTAATCATGTCGTCCCTAGATGATAAGCACAATAATAACCCTGGCGTAAACATATCCTATTTGGACCAAAGACTCAAGATAAATCCACATGCTAGGAGACCGAAATAGCTGACAAGAAGACGATACCCACACATCCCAACAATAGGTCGGCAAGTCGTAAGATGAAATCTCTCAAAATAAAATTTTGCAGCTATCCAAAAAGGTTTGGTTCCTACAAGGAAAACCTGTGGGGTGGAACAACTATGACCAACCACTAAATCAACTCCCCTTAAGGCACAAGGATACGCCATTGCATCAACAATGATCTGAACATGATGCAATTGACACTATTTAGAGACAAGTCACCATCATGTACCTAGAACAGTGTTTAAAAAG
>SNQJ01S0011022.1:164163-203741 GCA_010110895.2 Picea sitchensis
CATTGGTTTGGTGGAGCAGTAGTCATAACTACCTCTAGTATCCTATAGAGGTCATCTCCCATAGTAATAATGACACTACAGGGTATATACTCATAGACAACATGATGTTTCCACATATATAGTTGGCCCAAAACAACATCAAAAACATCAAGAGGGTAAACATCACACACTACCTCATCCTTGAAGGGTTGGATGCCATAGGACAGGCAACATTGTTGGTTGACACAAATATCTTGTCCTTGGTGAAGCCAACCGATGTTGTATGGATGCGAATGTGGTGTTGTAGACAACCCCAATTGTTTGACGACCTTAGCTGAGATGAGTTTCTTCTGGCCATCGTTATCAACAATGAAATGCAATGAGGTACCCTTCACCCACATCTGTGAATGGAAAAGGCAATCCCTCTCTTCAAGATCTACTAGTTCTTCTGGTTGAATTGTTCTGGTCATGACAGTAGCAGTGGGGTATACGTTGATGATTTGTCTATTTTCAATATTTTTTGAATTGGATTATGAATCAGGGTTCGGCTTCGTGTCTTTGAACTCAACCACGAATGACTATTTTGAGCGACATTCATCGATGTTTTTCTAGGGGATTTTGTGGAATTCACACCACTTCCCAGTGTGATTCTTCATCTTTCATTTAACCTTCTTATCATCTATCTTGGACTGCTTATCTAGAGGATATTGGTTAGGTATGTCTTTACCATGCTTTAGTTGTTTCATATTTGTAGACCCAAATTCCCATTTGTTCTGGTGCCTAAGTTTCTGGTTGATTTTGACATCATATCGATAGGAATATCCCAATGATGATATGTTTAGGAAATCCATTTCGGTTTGGATGTACCTATGGAGAGTCCCACGATATTTTAGAACCAGATGTCACTCGAAGTCTTTGATACCGATCTTGGTGCGTAAGGTATGGAAAGTATTTTTGAACTCCAACATTGTTTGGCTCTTCTCTTACCATAGTGTGGTCCATCTCATGTACTGGTCTTCATATTTATCAACATAATATTATTGTTCTTTGACTGCATCCACAAAGAAATCCCAAATGGGCTCGGCCCCATATATTCTAGATTCCTTTGTGGAACTTTGGTCCCAATAAGTTTCCCACCAATGTTTGACATGGGGGAGAGATTTAAGGAGTGCAAAGGTGATCTTTTCCATGTCGAAAATATTTTTAATAGAGAAATAACCTTCTAATAGATTTAACCACTTTTCTAGGGCATCCATATCTATCTGACCTTCAAATATGGGAATATCAAAATTAACCCATACGTTGAAGGGAGAGGTTCCTCCAAAATGGCCACTTGTTGAGGATGCACCTATTTCTATCGGCATGCATTGAAGGATGTGTGAAATATTATCCATCATTTTGTCCCTCTATCATGCGAGAGCTTTCTCAAGGAACAGGTTAATAGAATATTCTACTCCACCACTTTTCTTTTCTTTATCCATCGAGGGTTTATTGGGTGTTTGAGAGTGAATCTCCTCAAGAGAGACAAGCTCGAGACCCAACCAGCTATACTCAGACCCCATCGGGGACATGTGCTAAAAAATGATCAATAGAAGCATGCTCTAATACCATTGATCCAGATTATTTTTGGAATGAAATGAAAGTAGAGAAATTACAATGAAATACTCATGAAAATTGCCTAAAACGGAGAAATACAACAATACTTGATTTCTATTAATGAAAGAATTGTAAACGGACTGTAAAAATACAGAGTGCAAGACTCTCTTAATGGTGGCAACTTTATCTCTGAGAAGAGATGTGACATATACACTCATTCGCAAAAAGATGATTACAATGAGGCTCTGAATGTCGTTTTATGATAAGCATGAATGTCCAAACCCTAGACATCCAAAAACCTAAACCTAGGAGATGAAACTCTAAAATTCATGTGGGCCGCATTTAGGTAACTTAGTACATTAACTTGTTGGGGTTTTAACTTTTGCATACAATCTCTGTTTTAGGCATGTGATAGCTCATTAGAAAGGTTTTTTTGAGAACTACGCATTATGCTATCAAACTTTGACTTCATCTACAGTTTGACCATGACACACCAAAAAAACATTGTTTAGGTCCACAAAATGGCCCTGGAAGTATACAAAGACGTGATGACATGAAAAAATACAATATAAGCTAGTTGGATTAGGTGGGATGCCATCTGTATTGACCTAGAATATGTGTAAGAAATTAGACAACCCCATAAATGTAGAACCCACAATTACAAAGAAGTACAAAAGAACATGTTGAACTAAAAACAGATAAGAGGAGCTAGTTGGAATAGGTGGGTGGACACCTATATCGACCTGGATCATTAGTTCATCATATTTATTTATTAAGGAAACTAACTTCCTTCCTTCTTGAGGAATTATAGCCATTGTCCCATCTTTGTTGGGAAGCATCATGCAACTTCCATCATTCATAATATAGCCTCCAATCATTGAAGACCAATTTCTTCCTAAAAAATCTCTATACATTGGAATAAATTCAACCACTATGATGGTAAATATTGTTGTGATGTGTGGTGTTGCATTTATCCATGCACACAAATATTTAATATCACCATAAGTTGGGGCTTTTCTTAAATCTATTGCATAAATTCTTTCACTAGTCTCACAATATATAGTACATACAATTATGAGTGCCTCCATGAATAACAAGGGAATAATATTATCATTTTCTCCACTATATACTAAACAATTATGCGATACAACATCATGGTTATCTATAGTTATGTAAAATGGTGGAACTTTTCCACTTGGTTTGACTAATGAAGAACTTTGTTGTTTCCTAGAATTAGTAACAACAACTTCTATTATGTTTCTTGGTTCTTCAAGGATATTAAAACATTTCTCCCTCTATTGAGGAATTTTCACCACTTCCATGAAAGGAAGATTAATTCTCATCTTGGTCAGAACATCAATCACATTATAATTCATTTTTTGTGGATTTTTTGCTTGATTAGAAACTATTAGTTGTTTTGTTATTTATGAAGAATTTGCTTTTGTTTTTTTCTCCTTTTTGACAACTTATTTTGATTTGAATTTGTTTATTTGTTCTCTCATTTGCACAAAATTTTCTTGGAGAATATCATACTCTTATTGTTCATTGAAAATGTCAAAGGATGATCATAATTCTGAAAAATTTCTTCTTCAAAATGTTCTTCCATCATGACAACATTAGGGTTTGGCACTCTAGATGCCCTTGTCCTATGATCTTCATTATTGTAATCTTGTAATGACCCCAAATCATTATGACTAAAATAAAAGAAAAGAGTGCACAATTTTATTTATTTATTTATTTTTTAGGCAAGAAGGAAATGATGACAACAGTTGAACAACAAAACTAGATGACGAACACCACGTCAAAAAAACAGACAACAGACAACAACAACTCTACAGACTAGAACATAGAGAAACTGGTCGAAACATGCATAAATCAAGAAAGAGATGACCTCCCTCCCAACACACAACACGATGATGCATACAATCTAGGGAAAACATTTAGAATCCTGACACAACGTTCTCAATGACTAGTGACTAGGACCTCTATGGCACGCAACCAAATGCATGAAGGTGTTACAACCCAAGCGCCAACAAAATGATTACAATGGACAACTACACCTACCACGAGAAGCACAGAATCTGACGAGGACATCATTTACCTCTATCAAATAGGACGTGCCATGAACCCCTCATCAGTAATCATGTCGTCCCTAGATGATAAGCACAATAATAACCCTGGCGTAAACATATCCTATTTGGACCAAAGACTCAAGATAAATCCACATGCTAGGAGACCGAAATAGCTGACAAGAAGACGATACCCACACATCCCAACAATAGGTCGGCAAGTCGTAAGATGAAATCTCTCAAAATAAAATTTTGCAGCTATCCAAAAAGGTTTGGTTCCTACAAGGAAAACCTGTGGGGTGGAACAACTATGACCAACCACTAAATCAACTCCCCTTAAGGCACAAGGATACGCCATTGCATCAACAATGATCTGAACATGATGCAATTGACACTATTTAGAGACAAGTCACCATCATGTACCTAGAACAGTGTTTAAAAAGTTAAAAGCATTCAGTGATAGATATAATATTAACACTGTTTAATTTTTATATATCATTTTGAATGCCCCGGATGGGGTGACACGCGGAGGCACCGTTGAGCTACCTGGACACGCACTCAGCGATTGATAAATGCACAGGACCGCCACCCTCGCGCGACATTTAACGTTGATGGACGGCCATGGTAGAAATCTGCTGGAGAAGTTACTCCTCCCTCGCGCGGTAATCAACATCCCAGGCGCACTTGATTTCATGTTTATTATGGCAGGTAGGAGGAGAGAACAGTTTGATTACAATTCTTCTATGAAGCCCGAGCAAGAGAGGAAGGCTCCTGGTGCGTTAATTGCTGGGTCATTTTCTGCCCTATCCCTGTGCACAGGAGAGTTCCTTCATGGTTGGGAGCTTGCCTGTCTTCGACAGAGTTGGCCTTCCAGTGCTCGGCACCCGCAAAGGCTTGTGATTTGGTCCTTCTCTAATCCTGTTCTATCCCCAATTGGCATCTGCGTTGGAAATATGGTCAGGCGAAGGGGTACACCTCGCCGAGGTGCGGCTTGGGAAGCCAACAAGGCGCAGAGGCGCAGGGAGGAGGAGCTCGAAAGGGCCTTGGCTCTGGCCTCTTCCATCCTCAGGAAGAGAGCGCGGGTCGAGGGTCGAGCGACACTCAACTCCATCGTCGAGCGAGACACCGGAAGCAGCAAGGAGAAGAAGGTGGCAGAGCCTGTGGATTGGTTTTCTGGTTGTGTTGTGGAGGAGGACCCGTCAATTGGGGACCTGACTTGTATGGATAAATCTAGTAACAGGGAGATGCTCACCAGGCAGAACAACAATAGTGCCCCGACAATGGAGGACCTTCCTGGCTGCGTGGTGGAAGAAATTCCATGGTTAATTGACCAACAGGCCACAGACGCTGAGCAGCTGGGGAAGATGATGACAGAGGAGAATGCTGAGCAGCTGGAGAAGTTGATGGCAGACAATGGAAAAGGTGAGGATGGGAGGGATGCTCCTCCAAGCAATCGTGGTGGCGGAATGCATGGTCCCAGCCTTAGCGGTGAACACTTGGCCTTGGTGTTCGAGCTCCGCAGCCACGTCGCGGACTTGGAACACAGGGATTTCACTATGGGACAGAGACTAGACGTGCTCCTCGACGAGCTCTCCGGGACTCCAGCTCGCCATCGGTGCCACATGTGCATGCAGGCCTTCGACATATCGACGAGTGTTGATGGACGTGCCAAGTCACCGGACGCCTAGGATGACTGGCTCTCCAGGTTCTTGTTTTTATGTGTTAACTGTTATATACCTCTTTGGACTTCTGGCATCTGTCCTGGTTTCCTACGGGCAGGACAAATGTCTTTTTCTTGATCATATTACTGTATAAACTGCTAAGTTCTACCCAATAATGCTGGTTTCCGGTTACCGGCAGCATTTTTTGGTAACTCTAGCTATGATGCTGTGTATTTTCGCCAAAGTTTTGGGTTAATATATTATAGAAGGTACTACCGCTTTTTTACTAAAAAAAAAATATATATATCATTTTGAATGACTATGTCAACCCTTTTGATTTATTTAAACTTAAATAGCCCAAGGAGATTTTGGGTGAACCAACTCTCCAATTTATTCAATATGGTTGAACCCCATCCCCGATTCCATCTATCTACAGGTGAATTTTCATCGCTAATCAAAATATGCTTAAACAACATAACAATAAAATTCAAATTAAACACTATCCTTTTAAACAACATAATTCCATTAATATCATTAACAACATATGATAAAATTCAAAAATGTTATCCTGTTAAACAACATAATTCCATTCATATCATTAAAAAACAGAACGATATAATTCAGTTAACATCGTTAAACAACATCACTATAAACTCAATTAAAAAAAAACTGGCTTAAAGCCATATCGCTATCAAGGCAACATTGTCTTTTACCCATAATTCATTGTCCATTGGACCTGCAATATAATATTTCACTATCTTTTACATGCATGATCTAACTATCTGTTAAGACATACACTATTGAATACAAATACTGTAAAATATATGATCGTTGACTATTCGATTTATGTGTATATATACAAATAAATCTATGACTATCCTTCAATAATTTGCTATCAACCAATCGTTGTGCATAGACTGAAAGGATACGCAGACTATGAATTCATTGTCCAATAAGACGGATTTAATCCTGAGTAAGGGAATTAACCGGTTATCATTACATAAAGCATTGAAAAGGAAGAGTTACATGGAAGATACAACATAGATATGAAAACAGAGATTTAAGTAGGAAAAATCACAGAGTTATATCTATAAACGATTGCAGGGTTTAGCATAGGTTGATGCTAAGTTACACGATAAAGTAGATGTGTACATAGGCATCACAGGGAGCCCCATTAAATCACTAACCAAATATATCAAATGTGCAGTCAAAAATGTACTGATACGCAATCTTATAAAGCCCTGGCATTAATATAAGTTAAAGTTAACACACAACCTGGAATAAATTCCGTGTCAATTAAAGTAAAAACGCAGGTGTAACGTTGGTGTGAAAAATTGGTACTGGTGTAAAGTTGGTACATGTGTAAATTGGTATAGTAAATCTTTGCACAGTAGAGTAATATTGTACGGTAAATTAAAATGGAATAGTAAATGATTTTTTCACACGTAAAGTAAACTAGCACCGTAAGTTAATTTTGCACACGTAAGGTAAAAATGCATTAGTAACATAAAAGCACAGTCAAAACTTATATTCACATTTGAATTGGCTATAATCATTCTCAAGCAACCTGTAAGTGGCTACAAATTTTGCACTCATTATGTAATTGGGTGTTTGTGCATTCGAGTGATTAGATAACTCACGGTCAATAGTAAATGGCTACCCATTTCACAGTCATGTAGGAATGTAAAAATGCTTCCATGCAATGGGAAACTGTCAAATAATGAATTAATCATTGTCACCATAGTTTAAAAGAAACAATGACATTCAAGTGGACAACGCTGAGCATTTTCCACTCAAGAGTTGGGGTCTTTCATGAAATCACAGAGAGAAGGGATGAGGAATACACAGAGATATTCAACGCGAGAAGGTGCAACACAATCAATCAATTAGGAACAATCAACAAGGGAATAAAGTTGGGAAAAAACATCCTTCACTCATCATCTATGCACAAAAAAGTAGAGCATTATGATCTATAGGTCTATTAACACCAAAGTGACGACCGTCGATCTAAATCCTGACTAATTATCTAGGGATGACGAAAAAGTAAAAAGCACAACTCTTCACAATAAATAAATAAAACCAACAAGACAGTCACAATATTCACAAATTGATTGCCAAGGGAATCAAGTCAAGCAGTGAGAGTAAATCCATGATGATTTTAAGTTATCGGTTAAAATTCTATGTAAACACTTTTCTTTAGAATAACATAACAAAAATGAAAGTGCAAGATAAGTAGTAATCTAAAATGAAAAATAAAATCTTTCCTACTGTAGCCCAAGGTGACAGCTCCGAGTTGTTGTCCCGCATGATCTGTCTCGTTCCCACTTTCCGACTGATGTAACTCCACCGGTACCTTCCAACCAATGCTAGGGGTACTCTTCTTCCCCCTTAGACCCTCGAGCCGTAAAGGGGCCACACACACTAAACCAAAGAACAACTAGCTCCCATCTCACCTCGCAAGGCTGAGGTACCACTCCTCACTGAGCTGGGTATCCCAACTCACACAATATAAGTCAGTCAAGTCAAAACTTCTGCAGTGTAACGTTATGCATAAAAGAATAGGTCCATCCTCCTTCTCCTCCCTCTTTTATATAGATTTTCTTGGTCATTTCTTTCCCAATTTCCCATTTAATTTATTGTTCAATAATTTAATTTATAAAAATCCTCCATGTACATGTGTTACCCATCCCCTTAGCTGCACCAAAAATTAATTTCATTAATTATTTAATTACTCTTATTTCCCTCACCCACCTAAGAGAATTTATAGAATCACTCATAGGTGTCCCCATATTCCCTTACACATATTAATGACTTACCCCCTTACTAATTTACTAGTTGAGCTCAATTTAGAATGTTCTTAAAGGAAATATTCCATGATAAGTTAGTCATTCTTCTTTTTCTTTATGTTTCCCTTTCTCTTTATGTTTCCCCCTTTTTTCCCTTAGCTTCCTAATTCCTTTAATTTCCCTCTTTACCTTTTTATCTAAAACTCAAATTAGCAAGTGTAGATTTTGCCCTTTTTCCCCTTTTTCTTTTTAGTTAAAATTTTTACTTAGCATAAGTAACAAACATTCAAATTCCCTCCTTTTTAAAAACAAAAAAAATTAATCCCTCAAAATAATTTGATTTTGATAATTTAATCGCATTTCTTACCCCCTTTTATCACATGTTTATTGATTATTATTATTTTCTTTTTTTCTTCTTCTTTTTACAAGTATCACTTAGACCTATATTTTAATTTCCGAGGTTGGGTGACATTTTTATTAGGGAAAATTGTTCTTAAAACTTCCTCATCATATCATTCATTCTAAGGCCATCCAAGTTTATTCACTTATTAGTTAACAATGCAGCGTGTCCTTCAGGACGCACTAAGTGCTCCAAGGTTTCCACTCACCTCATTCTGTTTCCCTTACACGACGTGCCCTTTAGGACACACTACGTGCTCCAAGGGTGCCACTCGCCTCTTGATTGACCTGGTAGACATCAAAAACCCCTGGAGTCAATACTTCGCTAGGTGATCTTGTGGGAGACTAATGACCTCTAAGGAATAAGGACCCTTCCTTATAGAGGGCTCCTTAGAATCATCGTGAGTGACTGTCGCATTCTTCCCTCATGACACCAGGGGTCTTCTCAAACTAGGTAAATGTTAACCTATAGTTTGAGCCATGGAAGGAGTGCTAGTAGGTTGTGT
The DNA here is from genome assembly GCA_010110895.2 of Picea sitchensis. NCBI lineage: Eukaryota > Viridiplantae > Streptophyta > Pinopsida > Pinales > Pinaceae > Picea > Picea sitchensis. The sequence continues at coordinate 173,160 of SNQJ01S0011022.1, forward strand.
GAGGGTTGTTGTCCACACCTCTCCCTCAAAATATTTGGTTATCGTGTGTGACCCCTCTACTCCATATGTGAGTTTGGTCAACAATTTATCGTCAGCCTGCATCATCAACGAATTATGTCAGAAATAAAATCCATAATCATAAAATCTAATCATACATGCACATATGTCATATATACAAAAATCAAACACCAATAGTCCACTCCCTAACTCGATCCAGAGTCCAAGGGTTTCATCGATGCCTCTGCATCCTCAAGGTCCAAAATCCTACAAACGTAGGAGAATCGAGTCAATAACACATGTCTATATCAATACAAAATATAACATGTCATCATATCCATAATGCCTCATAATGATAATCAAATTACCAATAGTATAATAATTTGGATCACTTGCAAGCAAGTGTCCTCAAAGAATAAGTTCACTCAGTGCACACAAGAGAGGGATGTTACATACACCTCCTCTTCATCTAAACTTCATGCCGAAGTTTCACAGTATATAAGTGCCAAAATAATGTGTACCACAGTGTGATAAGTATATATATAAAAAAAAAATGGAAACTGCTGGCGCGTATCATATGCGTCCTCCCAAGTCACTATGTGTGGACTATAGTTGTCCCACTAGACCTTGACCTGATCTACGAATTGATGTCGTAGCTATCGAATGCAATGATCCAGTATGGGGATCGACTCAGCCGTGAGCGCCCCCTTGTTTGATACCTGCAAAGAACTCATGTCAGTAACATGTGTCGGATCACTAATATAATGTCTCAAAACAGATACATGTAAAACATCGTGCATACGCCTCAAAGAATTAGGCAAAGCTAGTCGATAGGCCACAGGCCCCTTTCTCTCCAAGATCTCAAAATGTCCCACGAACCTAGGAGAGAGTTTAGATCCCTTTTCAAACTTTATCGAACTCTTAAGAGGTTTCACCCGCAAGAATCCTCAATCACCAACTTCTTAACTACGACTAGACAGTGTGCATTGACATAACTCTTCTGCTGATCCTCCACTTCTTTAATTGTTTGTCTTATGTTTTTCATTTGATATTCTATTTCTTGGATCTCTTTTGGTCCCACGAGGACCCTATCCTTAATCCAATCCCAACTCAAAGGCGTTCGACATGGTCGCCTATAAAGGAACTCGAAAGTTTCCATCTTAATGGTGCTTTGGTAACTGTTGTTATATGCGAATTCTACCAGTAAAAAGAATTATTCCCAATCCTTCTGTTGGTCCATCACGTACATACACAACATGTATTCCAAGATCTATTTCATTCATTCAGTCTTCCCATCAGTCTCTAGGTGATACGTAGTAGTAAAGTTAAGTTGGGTCCCCAAGGCCTCTTGGAAACTAGTCCAAAATCATCCAATAAATATTGATCCTCTATTGGATATAATATTCTTAGGTATTCCATGCAGCCTCACAATATCCCTGATGAAAACTCTATCTAGGTCCAATGACTGATACGTCATATGCACATGAATACAATGAGAACTCTTCGTCATAGTGTTGACTACCACAAAAATCGAGTTGTGTCTCCTTGTCGTCAGCGGAAATCCAACAATGAAATCCATCAAAATAACTTCCCATTTCAATTCCAGAATAGTGTGTGGTTTTAGTAATTTTGTTGGATGTTTATGTTCATCCTTTACCATCTTACATTCTAGACATTTGGACACATAGTTAACTATGTCTGCCTTCATCCCTTTCCAGAATAATAAGGGTTTAAGGTCTGCCCTCATATTCGTGACTCCTGGGTGAGCCATGTACACTGCTCTGTGAGCCTCATTTAGGATCAAACTCCTCAACTCGTCATTTGGTGGTACGCAAATTCAATTTTTAAACCTCAATAATCCATCTTCGTCAAACATAAATTCTTCATATCTTGGTACCATCATTGTGTTTTTTTCGATAAAATCCTTAACCTCTTTGTACCAGTCATCGTCGCATTGTAAGGTTAGAACATTTTCACATAGACTTGTATGAAGTGGTAACATTGAAAAGATGTGGGGTCTTTGACTCAATGCATCTGTCACTCGGTTCACTATTCCTTTTATGTAAGTAATCTCGAAATCATACTCACTAAGCAATTCTGACCAACGTCGTTGTCGCGCGTTCAAGTCGCTTTGCGTAAATATGTGTTGTAGTCCACAGTGGTCCATTTTTAGTTCAATTTTTTTTCCAATAAGGTAGTGTCTGCAAACCTTTAAGGAATATACAATGGCTAATAACTCCAAATCATGCGTTGCATAGTTCTCCTCATGCCTTCTCAATTTCCTTGAGATGTAAGGATCACTCGACTATCTTGCATCAAGACTCAACCTAAGCCTTCCTTGGATGCATTAGTTCATACCAATAAGTCTGTATCCATGTCAGGGACCCTTAGTATTGGTGTCATTGTCAACAGCTCCTTGAGCCTCCTAAATGCATCCGTGCATTTTTCGGTCCAAACAAAATTCTTGTTCTTCTTCTACAATTCTGTGATTGAATTTTCTATCTTCGAAAATCCCTCGACGAACTGTCGATGGTATCCTACTAAACCCATAAAGCTATGCATTTCCGCAACATTCGTCAATGTAGGCCATTCCATAATAACCTTGACCTTTGTTGGATCCACGACAATACCTTCATTGGAGATGACATGCCCTAAGTAGTGAATCTTCGATTGATAAAATGAGCATTTGGACAACTTACCATACAATTTGTGCTCTCACAGATACTGTAGTACCAAGCACAAGTTCTTGTCATGATCCTCCATCATCCGAGAGTAAATCAAAATATCATCAATGAATACTTGGATGAACTTGTCTAAGTACACGTGGAACACCCCATTCATCAAACTCATAAATACCCCTGGGGATTTTTCCAGTACAAATAGTAAAACAGTAAAATCGTAATGTCCAAACCTCTTCTTAAAGATAGTCTTAGGGATGCCATCCTCCTTGATCTGTAACTGGTGATACCTTGGTCACAAATCGATCTTTGAAAACACCGTATCACCCTTCATCTAATCAAACAGATCATCAATCCTTGACAATGGATATTGATTCTTGATTGTTTCCTTGTTCAATTGACGGTAGTCAATGCATAGTCTCCACGACCCATCCTTATTTTGTATGAAAATAGCAGGCATGCCCCACGGTGACACACTTGGATGTATAAGTCCCAAGTCCAGCAAATCCTTCAGTTACATTCTCAACTCCTGTAACTCTGGGGTCGACATCTGATAAGGCGTTCTAGCTATCGATTCAGTTCTCTGGTTTTAGGTCTATGGTAAACTCCAATTCCCTCTCCGGTAACATCCCAGGTAACTCCTGCAGGAAGACATCCGCAAACTCTCTCACCATCGGAAGGTGTTCTATACCTTCCTCTACTTCCTTTTCATTTAATGCAAGGATCACATAAAGATTACACCCCTTGCACATGCTCTTTCATAGCTGCAAGCAAGAGATGAACCTCAGGGAAACTCCCTAGTTCCAACCTAAAATCACGCATCTTTGTCCCTCATCATAGAACAAGATTAAACATTTCAGCGTACAATTGAGTATCGCCTCATGTGATTCCAACCAGTCCATACTGATCAAAACATCATAATATTATAAAATCATGATGTATAGGTTGTCCCTAGTGACAAAATCTTCGAGGTTAAGATTACAACCCATAACCTTTCCTCCAACCTTTTGTTTTGCTCCCGAATCCATCCCTACAAAGATAAAATCATCTTGTTCAACTGCCTTTACCTTAATTATTTTTAATTTTGCACCAGAAATGAAACTCTCGATAGCACCAAGATCTATCAAAATACTAAGGGTCTGGTCAACGATGATACCTGAAGTCTTGAGCATAGTCGATTGGTGCTCTGCCTAGTGGTTATTCATCACTGCATGAATTCGATGGGCCTTGCCCAAATCTCTCATGGTAGTGGGTCCGGCTGATCCAAATGCTCTAGTCCTCTCCATTGGGTAGTCGCGCTAGTAGTGTGGCTCCCCACATGTCCAACACCCCTTCTTCAATCTAGTACTCCCGGTACCCGAAGTAGAAATTGATGGCCCACCACCCTGGAATCCTCGTCTATTCTACTAAGCAAGCCTAAATCATTGTTGTTGTTGCGGTCGATGTTATTGTTGATGTTGTGGTCCCCGATAAGGTGTCTGCTATTGAGGAATTGGTCCCTAAGGTGTAGTGAAAGTGGATCCTCTCTGGAAGCCACAATACCTTGGAATTTCTCTAGTTGGTGTATGATGCCACTGGGCACCAGAAGACACCTGCCCTATTGGTCTTTCTAGAGTCTTTCTCTGACCCCTGCTGATAAGCTCCTCCTCTTCTATGAGGGCCTTCTAGACAACATCATGCAAGATCTAAGGCATCAAAATCCTAACCTTTACAAGTATGATGACATTAAGGCCGAATAAGAACCTTTTGACCTTAAGTTTCTCAATATTAATATGTGGATCATACCAAAGAAACTCCATAAAACGAGCCTCGTACTTGGGCATCATACCACTGCCCTGTCGTAAGGCATTCAACTCAATGAGATGATGCTCAATGAATTCATCTGAAATATACCTCTCTCGAAACCATTCCTCAAATAGTTCCCATGACATGTCTTCGACAACCATGTTCAATTATTGCAGGAGCATCTTCCACCATAGAAGAGTGCTCCCCTTCAATTGAAATACCTCCATGTAGACCTTCATGTTGGAGGTATAGTTTCGAAGTGAAAATCACATCGCCATATTATCCAACCATGCCTGGGTGGTTGCGCCATCTGGGGAACCAAAGAACTCAGGAAATTTTACCTTCTGAAGTTCGCGGTGAATGCTCCCAGTATCGACCGGAGCACATGGTGTACCCTCAGGGGGTGCTGGTGCCCTGGCCTCATATCTGTTCAAATGGATGATCATTACCTCATACATGCACTAAAAATACCTCATCAGCCCAGCCACATCACCCACCACTATCTTCTCCTGCCCAACTACCTGTTCATCTCCTTGGGGGTTATACCCCTCAGGTGTGGATGCTATTGGAGGCATCGCACCTCCTCCCCTAGCACCCCATCATTTTCCTTCGTGGAATCCTCTACCATGATTACCTGCATGAATGCAAGTCAACTTAATTAGCAACATTATAATAAAATATAATATTAGCAAAATCCGAAGTGTTCCCAAGTCCCAGGTTGAACTTGCTCTAATACCATATGTAATGACCCCAAATCATTATGACTAAAAGTGAAGAAAAGAGTGCACAATTTTTTTTTATTTTTTTTTTTGTTTTTAGGAAAGAAGGAAATGGCAAAAAATTTAACCACACAACTGGACGATGAACACCATGCCAGCAAAACAAGAAATAGACAACAACAACTCTACACACTATCACATCGAGCAATTGGGAGAAACATGCATAGATCAAGAAAGAGACAACCTCTCACCCAACACATAACACAATGATGCCTACAAGATAGGGACAACATCCACAATCCCGACACAATGGTCTCAACGACCAATAACTAGGCCCTCTATGGCGCGCAACCAAACACATGAAGGCGTTATAACCCAAGTGCCAACAACAAGCTTACAATGGACAAATACACCTACCATGGGAAGCACAGACTCCAGCTAGGACATCATTTGCCTCTATCTAATAGGGCGCACCATGATCCCCTCATCAAGAATCATGTCTTCCCTAGATGATAGGCACACCAATAACCTTCGCGCAAACATATCCTATCTGGACCAAAGACTCAAGATAAATCCATGCGCTAGGAGACCGAAATATATGAGAAGAAGACGATACCCACACATCCCAACAATAGGTCAGCAAGACGTAAGATGAGCTCTCTCAAAATAAAATTTTGCAGCTATCTGAAAAGGTTTGGTTCCTACAAGGAAAACCTGTGGGGTGGAACAACTATGGCCAACCCCTAAATCAATTCTCCTTAAGGCAAAAGTCTATGTTATTGCATCAACAATGATATGAACATGATCCAATTGACACTATTTAGAGACAAGGCACCATCATGTACCTAGAACAGTCTTTAAAAAGGTAAAAGCATTCAGTGGTAGATATAATATTAACACTATTTAATTTTTATATATCATTTTGAATGACTATGTCAAGTCTTTTGATTTATTTAAACTTAAATAACCCAAGGATATTTCGGGTGAACCAACTCTCCAATTTATTCAATATGGTTGAACCCCATCCCCTATACCATCGATCTATAGGTGAATTTTCATCACTAATCAAAATATCCTTAAACAACATAACGATAAAATCCATATTAAACGTTATCCTTTTAAACAACACAATTCCATTAATATCATTAACAACTTACGATAAAATTGAAAAATGATATCATGTTAAACAACATAATTCCATTAATATCATTAAATAGCAGAACGATATAATTCAATTAACATCGTTAAAAAACATCACTATAAACTCAATTAAAAAAAATGCCTTAAAACCATATCACTATCAAGGCAACATTGTATTTTACCCGTAATTTGTTGTCCATTGGACGTGCAACATAATATTTCATTGTGTTTTACATGCATGATCTAACTGTCTGTTAACACATATGTTATTGAATACAAATACTATAAAATATATGATTGTTGACTATTTGATTTATGTGTAGATATACAAATAAACCTATGACTATCCTTCAATAATTCACTATCAACCAATAATTGTCCATGGAGTGAAAGGATACGCAGACTATGAATTTTTTGTCCAATAAGACGGATTTAATTCTAAGTAAGGGAATCAACCAGTTATCATTACATAAATCATTGACAAGGCGTAGTTAAACAGAAGATACAACAAAGATATGAAAATTCGGATTTAAGTAGGCAAAATCGCAGAACTATATCTATAAATGATTGCATGGTTTAACATAGGTTGATGTTGAGTTATAGGATAAATTTGATGTGTACATAGACATCACAGGGAGCCACATTAAATCGTTGAATGAATATATTAAATGTACAGTCAAAAATGTATTGATATGCAGTCTTATAAAGCACAGGCATTGATATATGTTAAAGTTAGCATGCAACCAGAAATAAATTCCATGTCTATTAAAGTAAAAATGTAGGTGTAATGTTGGTGTGAAAAATGGGTAGAGAGTAAATTGGTATTGGTGAGAAGTTAGTACTGGTGTAAATGGGTACATTAAGTTTTTGTATAGTAGAGAAATTTTGCACAGTAAAGTAAATTGACACAATAAGTTAATTTTGCACATGTAAAGTGAATTGGCACCATAAGTTAATTTTTCACACGTAAGGTAAAAATGTAGGTGTAACATAACAACAGAGTCAAAACTTAAATTCACATTCGAATTGGGTATAATCATTCTTAGGAAATCTGTAAGTGGTTAAAAAGTTTGCATTCATTATGTAATTGGGTGGCTATGAATTCAAATGACTAGATAACTCATGGTCAATAGTAAATGGCTACCCATTTCACAATCAAATAGGGAAGGAAAAATTTTTTCATGCAATGGGAAGCTGTCAAATAATGAATTAATCACCGTCACCATAGTTTAAAAGAAACACTGACCTTCAAGTGGACAACGCTGAGAATTTTCCACTCAAGAGCTGGGGACTGTCATGAAATCATAGAGAGAAGGGATGAGCAATACGCAGAGGTATTCAACGTGAGAAAGTGAAACACAATCAATCAACTAGGAACAATCAACAAGGGAAGGGAACTGGGCAAAAACATGCTTCTCTCATCATTCATGCATAGAAAAGTAGGGAATTAGGACCTATAGGTCTATTAACACTGAAGTGAGGGCCGTCGATCTGGCTCATGGCCATCTTCTCAAGTGTGGACTAATGATCTAGGGATGAGGACGAAGTAAAAAAAAAAAATCTTCACAATAAATCAATAAAACCAACATGAAATTCACAACATTCAAGGATCGATTGCCAAGGGAATCAAGTCAAGAAGTGAGAGTAAAGCCATGATGATTTTAAGTTCTGGGTTAAAACGCTAAGTAAACACTTTTCTTTACACAATAAAAATACAGAAATGAAAGTGCAAGATCACTAGTAAACTAACATGAAAAATAAAATCTTGTGTACTATTAGCACTAGGAGTCACCTTCAGATTGCATGGAAGGCAAGCCCAGTACCCATCAAGTTGTAAGTGAATGTAGGGGTGTTTAAATGGTCAAATGGAAAAGGACTCAAGTTATAATGTTCTAACTTAGATAATAGGGCTAGCATGCACCAACAATTAAGGTATTGTCTAACTTCAATCAATAGTTTGGGAGTAAGTATGAATAGAGGGAAGACTTGAATGAGAGAAGTGTAGGGGTTGTTGTAAACATCAGGTCAACAAAATCCTGAGGAAAGTTTCTTAACAAAAGATCTTCTTGCACTGAGAAACTAAGGAAGCTAAATAAACATCATGATAACATAATGATCAAACATCCATCATAACACAAGCACAATCATTCATGTGAATCATTCAAAGCATGAAAATTTAGCATCAAAAGAAAATAGACTGAAAGAGAGGGTGATTTCTATTAGTAAAAAAGTTTTAAGTTTAGTACATCACTAGATCACAGTTACTTCATCAAAATATTACAGTATAAGGGAGCCTTTCTCAACAATTTGCAGCTACTAAATCAAATGATATATCTACTTATAACAAAAGGGAGGCAATAGCTGGAAGTACGAGCTAGCCTCCTTCCCTTGAAAAACTCTAAACATTTATTTGATATAACCACCTGTGTTATAGAATAGGAAAATGTTGGTGACTAATCCAACTAAATTTCAAATTAATTTGATTCCCTTTTGCTGCATAGCTCCTTCTTTTCCATGTGTCTTTCAAAGCATGTGGTTGTGTTCATGATGCCAGTTGTTGCTTCTCCATCCTTCTTCATCATCAATTTATCCAAAAGTTGTTAGTTTGGTCCTCCTAGATCACTGGCCTTTATTGGCAGCTTTCTTGTGTAGAAAATATGGGTAGCGCACTACAATGAGAAAAGATAGCACCTGTAGGTAGCGTCACTGTGCTACACATCTGTACAGACTTTGCTCTCTTTCCAATATTGGGTAGCTCCATTAGGTAGCACCTCTGTGTTGCGCCTGTGTGCAAATTATTTTCCCTCTATGAAATATTAGGTAGCGCCATTGGGTAGTTCCTCTGTTTTGCGCCTATGTGACAATTATTTTCCCTATGTGAAATATTAGGTAGCGCCACTTACGCTGCATTTGTGTGCTGGTTTGGGTACCATTACAAAAATGCAACACCTTCAATCCTTGAACATGTCTAGAGTAATTTGTGGTTTTCCATGATGACAAAACCGTTTTAATCAAGATCCTTGACTGCACAATAGGTTGTTCCTTCTATCAATGGGCAAGCTAGCACTTAGCAAAAACCCAAAACCAAAATAGTTAAGCACTTAGAAGTCTGTATAGATGGAAGAGATAATATTTTCATATTGGTTAACCCTCCCAAAAATATACATCTTTAAAAATGGGGCTCACCGTTTACCAGCTATTTTGTAATTTTGACACTTAACCTTATACTCTTTCTAGTAGAAAGAGGATCTTCAATTGACACAACGGACTTCTTCTTCTTAGCATTGTTAGGTTTCTTTGGTGTAGCTATGCTCTCCTTATATGTTTGTTTGTCATATTCAATGGCATCTTCAACTAACACCTGTAGATTTCTTTTGGCTACCTCATCTTGAAAATGCTTCAGTTCTGCCTTTAGCTTCATGTTCTGAGATTGGAAACTTTTGTTCTGCATGTAGATATTATTTAGCTATTTATGAAGGGGTTGAGCCCTTCTTGTTACAAACCTTGCTAATTCAAGGGTGTGACTATAGCCATCCATGAGCTCTTTCATCTGAGTCAAGTGGCCCTTATCTTCTTCTTTAATACGAGCTATTTCTTTTCTTGCATCTCTAAGTTGTTTGATAATCCTTTTGTAGGTCTGACTGTCAGGAGGAACAATGGCATGTATAGTCTCACTAGGATTTTTCTCAGAATCCTCTTCCTCCTGCATGGGAAGTGTCTTATATACCTCATCAGGTTCCTTGATGGATTTACTTTTATTCTTCTTTCTTAGCACAAGGGTTTCATCTTTTCTTTCAACAGGATTCTTAATGCCTTTCTCAGAGGTTTCATATTTACTCTCCAAAGGTATTTTAGTACCATTATCCTTAGCCTTTTGTAAAGGGTTTTCGTGTTTCCCTTCAATAGGCTGAGAACTACCTTTTGTTGGAAAACTGAGGGGGGGGGGTGTGAATCAGTTCTAACCTTTATTAAACAATTATGCTTATTTTAAACTCTTTCCATATCACTCAATGACAATCACAATAATACAGGGAAGTAAGCACTAAGCCATTCAACATCACTCACACATATGAGATACACAGAGACAAATATTTCCTGAGGAAACCCATAAAGGGTAAAAACCTATTCTTCTTTATATGATAAGTAATCCATACATTCTTTACATTATCATACATATGAAAACCAACTCATAATGAGGCTACAACCTCTGTTTTTCAAGTTGCTACTTGCTGAGAGAACTAACTCTCTGGATTCTCTAGCACCAACTAGAAGGAAGCACCAACTCCCTGGTTTCTCTAGCACCCACTAGAAGGAAGCACCAAATCCCTAAGTGTTCCAGCACAAACTGGATGGAAGCACCAACTTCCAGTTACACAGGCACCAACCTGCATAACAGAGAATGAAAGTTCTCCCTTGCACAACCCTGCCACCCTAGCTTCTCTGGATGCAACCAGATGGAAGCTACAACTCCCTGTGTTCAAGCACCCACTTGAACCTCTAAGGACAACAGTCCTCCCTAGAACCTGCCTATCACCATAAAATATAAATCTTTTCTATTATTACTTATTAAAGTGATATAAAGTTCTTCAATGGCTTACTAGTCTCATTACTGTTCTGCTACACTATGCTGCTCTGTATGCATCAACATCTTCTGCACACTCCTTGCGCTTTCTGTTCTTTTTCCTTTTATGCTCTCTATGCCATGTCCCTTCAATGCACCATTCCCCTTCTGTACATTTATGTTGCTATGCTCTGCCTCCTTCTTCACACCTCAATCACACTCAACAACAACATCCATTTCTTCTTTGTTCAACATTCTTATACTCTCTGTGCACTTGTGCATGCAATCTTCTTCTTTCTCTTGGATCCTCTCCATGCCCAATCTACTCCACATTGGTGTGTTTTCTCCACTTCACTCTTCCACAACTATCCCATCTTCTGTGTGCCATGTTTTATCTCTCTGTTCTACATCTCCTACTCATTGTGAGTGCTCTACCTGATCATCATGGTAATTCTTCATCTTCTCTAGTAGTTTCACCCATGCATCCATCATCACTCGGTGTTATATCGAGATTCCTCATCCTATGGTAGAAACCATCATTTGTTTCTAGCAGTTACACTGTGAAGTGCAAAAATAGCCCTCCGATCTTACTCAAATTCATCTGCACAGTTTAATTGACTTCATTGAATCTTGCATTCATTTTTCCATTTCTCACTTCGGCATTTTAGGATCTCCGTGGTGAAGATTTCATTACTCTCCATGTCTTGATCCCTGAAACTCTGAAATGGAGCTTGTCTATGCTATCTCCTTCCTCCATCTTTTGTTGATGTGACCAATGGCTGTGACCACAGGCTGAGTCAAAACGTGTTTCACATTTCGGCATTTCGGAAATTCGACAATCCTGTTGTGAGGCTTCTCAACTCTCCAAGTTGCGATCTCTGAAACTCTGAAAAAAGGATCTTAGTTGGACTAGCTTTGATCATTTCAACATTTTGTATTTTGGCATTTCACGATTTCACATGTCACGAATTCCTGTTGCGAGGCATCTCGAATCTCCAATTCGTGATCCCCGAAAATCCAAAAAATGAGCTTAACTCTTCAAACTCTTCTCTATAGTTATTTGATGATGTGATCACCGGCTATGACCATAGCCTTATTCAAAAACTACATTTCGCAATTTTGCATTTCGGCACTTCAGGACTCCTATGATGAACAATATTGGGTCTTGATTCCTCGATCTCTCGATATCCGAAACTGTCCTCCTACTTTATGGATTTTGGCATTTCGCATTTCACGATTCTGAGACTCCTAATGATGAAGAGTCTTGACTCTTCCAACTCTCGGTATCCGAAACTTTCCTCCTTCTTCCAGGATTTCTGCATTTCGTATTTTGTGATTCTGGGACTCCTGATGATGAGGAGTCTTGACTCTTCCAACTCATGGTGTCCAAAACTCTGAAATGGAGTTATTTCCCTGTCTGTAAAACTCTTGTTGATGTGCCTCATTTGGGATTTCGGGATTCGAGATTTCACAACTCCGGGACTGCTGTGTTTAAGAGTCTCAACTCTTGACTTCTCAATCTCCCGGTATCTGAAACTCTGAAATGGAGTCGGATCAACATATTCTGACGTTTCACATTTCGTTGTTTCGACATTCTTGTCTTGAGTTTCTTCCTTGAATCCTCCAATGCCTGGAATCCAAAACTACGAAATGGAGTTACCCTTCTTGTTTTTCCATGTAATTAGCCCTACATTGTTGATCTTCCTTGCCTGCCTGTTTTCCATCAAATAAACAAGCACACTCTTGCACTCTCCGTGCACCTCTGCACAATCTTTTCTGATCTTACGTTGTCCCTGTTTTTCCATCGCTGCATACTTTGATATTCCCATCAATGACTAGCACACCTGCCTAAAAACATGCCAACAATCTCCCCCTTTGGCATTGATGGCTACCCTGAATGAGTGCGCTAAACTGTTTGGACCTCCAATTGTAGCATCTTGTCTAGACCACTCATTTTCTCCCCCTTTGACATCAATGTCAAAGAAAACATGCTCCCCCTGAGCTGTTGCAGTATTTTTAGGAGGTATTAGATATTCAGTAAATACTAAACTCCCCCTAATAGGATGGACTCTCTTAGGTGTGAGACGGGATGACACCTAGCTTCTATCAGAGATATTCAAATGGTGTCTTGGCTAGAGGTTTAGTAAATATGTTTGCAATTTGTTTTGTAGTTGGAATGTAATGTACATGAAAAACCGTATTGGTGACCTAATCTCTCAGAAAGTGGTATTTTATGGGAATATGCTTGGTCTTGGAGTGGAGTACAGGATTCGCAGACACATTGATGGCACTAGTGTTATCACAATAAATTGGGATCAGTGCTGCGTATTTTACCTCCAAGTTTGCAAGTGTTTGAATCATCCATAATACCTGAGTGCAACAGGTAGCAACAACAATGTACTCTACCTTTGTAGTCGATAAAGAAATAGAACTTTTCTTTTTACTAAGCCATGCTACTAATGAGTCACCTAGGAAGAATGCTCCTCCACTGGTGCTTTTTCTCTCATCAACACAGTTTGCCCAATCTTCATCTGAATAAGTAGTTAACTGAAAATTCTGATTTCCGGGATACCATAGACCATAAGTCATTGTTTCTTTCAAATACCTGAATATCCTTTTGACAGCTAGAAAATGACTCTATTTAGGTGCAGACTGATATCTTCCTACCATTCCAACAACATGCATTCAGTCTAGGCAAGATGTTATGATGTACAACAAGCTGCCTATCATTGACCTATATGAACTTTTATCAACATCAGGTGAGTCATCATCCTTTCTTAATTTGCATCCAATTACCATAGGTGTGCCCACAGGTTTAGAATATTCCATTTGAAACCTTGTCAACATTTCTCTTAGATATTTTTCTTGAGAAATAAACATCCCTTAGACCTCTGAGTAATTTGCAGACCAAGAAAAAATGACAGTTCACCTATCATAACGATTTCAAACTCACACTCCATGGCAGAAGCAAACCATTTTACCAATGAATCCTTATTACATCCAAAGATGATGTCATCTACATAGACCAACGCAATGAGAAAATCATCACCCTCTTTTTGATATATAGATTGTTGTCAATTGTTCCTCTCTTGAACCCTTTGTCTTTGAGATACATATCCAGTCTGTGATACCAGGCACAAGGAGCTTATTTTAACCCATATAAAGCTTTCTTCAGCTTGCATACTAAGTCAGGCTTATCAAACAGTTCAACACCCTCTTGTTGTTTCGTATAGACTTCTTCATTTAAATATCCATTTAGAAAAGCTGACTTGACATCTATTTGATAGACTTTAAACTTGTTATGACAAGCATAGGCAAGAAATATTCTGATAGCTTCTAACCTTGCTATGAGCGCAAATGTTTCATCAAAATCCATTCCTTCTATTTGAGCATAGCCTTTACAGACCAATCTTTCTTTGTTCTTGACAACTTGTCCCTACTCATTCAACCTATTCTTAAATATCGATTTGGAGCCAATGACATTTTTACCTTCAGGTCTATGAATCATCTCCCACATATTGTTTTTCTCAATATGATCAAGTTCATCATTCATTTCTTTAACCCAATGGTCATCTTTGCTAGCTTCATTAAGATTCTTGGGTTCTAGCATGGATATGAAAGCTATATGCGATTGTTCGGTGTTTTTGATTAGCTTTCTCCTGGTTTGTACACCTTTGTCTTTTTCACCAATTATCTAACTTGCAGGATGATTCTTTTGAGTGATTCTTGAGGAGGAATTTGAAGTTTTCTATTGATTTGAGTCTATCTGAGTATCTTTGTATTCATCTGATTCAGAGTCTTCATTTTATGATTCTTGGACCTGTTCATCTTCATCTTTGGTTGTGTCTTCTATAGAAGACTCATTACTATACACCTCTCTTGTTGGGATTCCCTTGTCAACTTTTACATCAATACAATTAACCATTTTATGCACCCTCTTATTATAGCATATGTATCCTTTGTTGTTTGTATCATACCATAAGAAGATACCTTCATCAACCCTGTCATCAAATTTTCCAAGGTTCTCATCATTATTCTTTATGTAACATTTAATCCCAAAGACATTGAAGTGTTTAATTGAAGCATGTCTCCCATACCACAACTCATAAGGTGTCTTGTCACTTTGTGGTATGAGGTGGGATTTATTAAGAACATGGACTGTTGTGTGTATTTCTTCTACCCAGTAGGTTTGACCGATGTTCTTCTCATTCATCATTGACCTGGCCATTTCCTGCACTGTTTTGTTTTGCCTCTCAACTACTCCATTTTGTTGTGGAGTTCTTAGGATGGTGTATTCTTTCTTGATCCCATGCTTATCATAGAATTCCTTGAGGTCATTTGACATAAACTCTCATCCTCGGTCTGATCTTACTGCCTTTAACCTCTTTCTTGTTTGAGTCTCAATTAAAGCCTTAAATATTTTAAACTTCTCAAAAGCTTCATCTTTTTCCTTGAGAAAGGCAACCTAAGTAAGTGTGGAGTAATCATCAATAATCAGCATGAAGTAGTTGTATTTCCCCGTGCCTTCCTATCTTGATGGTCCACATAAATCCATATGAACTAGTTGGAGTGGTTTCTCTGTTGAAGTAGAGCTCTTGGACTTAAACTGTGTTCTGGTTAGCTTTCCTACTTGTCAGGGTTTATTGATTGAATCTTGGGGCTTTGATATTCTCGAAAGATCTTTTACTACCTCAAGATTTTTGAGTTTTATTAAGTGGTCAAAGTTTATATGTCCAAGTCTCCTATGCCATAACCATCTTTCATCATGTTTTCTTAGATGACACTCTTCTCTATTTTCTTTCAGCACATATACATTATTTTCTATCCTTATGCCTTTGGCCACCACTTGTCCTGAGTTTACAGACTTTATCTTGTAGTCCTTGGATGTGAACACCACTTCACATCCTCTGTCACACATTTGACTTACACTGAGAAGATTATGTTTCAACCCATCTACAAGTAGAACATCTTGGGCTTTTCCTTTCCCATTACTTAAACTCACCATCCCTTTACCCTTTATTTTGCCTGGAGCATCATTTCCAAAGGTTATGTTTCCTGATTTTCTCTCACTTAGAGATAGAAACTTACCTTTGTCTCTCATCATATGTTTGGAGCATCCATTGTCTATATACCAAAGGTTCATTTTTCTTCGAGCTGACAACACTAATCCACACTTGTCATTTTCTTTCTTCTTCCAAACCTTGACATTTTCGGTAGGGGAATTCAAATCTAGTTTATAGTTCCTTAATTGAGAGTCAATAGATTTATGTCCATATTTATGATAGATGTAGAATTCAATCTCATTGTTCAATGGGTCAAAATTATTGTTGCAGGATTGTCTACTCATTGACTTTTGATTATTTCTTGACCTCCTTAGTTGCATGTCTCTAAACTTAATTTGGCAATTTGCATTCTGTGAAGGTTTGTTACTTGGTTGTATCATTATTTGTTATGGAAAGTATTAATTCCTTTGAAATATTAATTGCTCATGTCTAAGTCTTAAGGAACACTTTACATCTTTGTGACCAAAGTTAGAACAGTAGAAACAATAGCCATAGAAAAATTCTTTGTACCTAGAAAATGGTTGTCTTCTTTGAGCAAATCAATTTCTTCCATGTTGATGACGTCTTTCAGGAAGGAGCACATTATTTCTTTGTTCTATAGATTCAGTCCTGGCACCTTTTTCTTTACTTGTCCTGGGTGGCTAATTGTCTTCCTTTGTTTCTGCAGGTTTGTTGTTTTCATTGGTTGTAGATTTGACAAACTTGATGGGTTCTTTGTTTCTTGGCTTATCAGTACTTTATCCCTCTTAATAACCCAAACGAGTTTTCAGCTTTGGATTCCTTTGTTGATTCAGAATAGTGGCTAATCCTTCTGAGGCTATGATACTTGATAGATTTTGATTATACAAGGCTTTCAACTTCTCCATCTCTTTCCTAGTTTTCACTACTTCTTGTTCTAAGGCTTCACATCTTGCCTTCTTTTCTGATAACTGTCATTTCAGAATGTCTTTGATTTTCTTTGCCTCTTCTAATTCCACTTTTAGTAGGACAAGGTCTTCATCAGGTTATTTACTGTCTTTCTTGAACTGTATCAACAATTGTCTTTGCTTTCTATTCTTAATTCTTAATCTGTCAATCTCTTCCAGTGCACTGATCACTTCTCCTTCCATGTCATCCACAACTTCTTCTTCATTAGCATCACTTCATGTGCTTACATTATCATAATCCTCTTTGGACATAAGTATGAAGTCATTTAGTTTATCTTCAATAGTGGAGTCATTGTCTCCATCATATGAAGGATCCTCATCATTGTTTACACAAAGACTTTTCTTATTAAAGTTATTCTCTTTAAAGAAATTTCTATGTTTGTGCTTGTCCTCATCATCACATGTTTGATCCTTTATTTTGTGGGGACATTTATTTGCAAAATGACCTATCCTACCACAATTGAAACTTTTGAAAGGAAATTTACCTTTGTATTTTCCTGATCCCTTCTTCAATCTCTTCACAAATTTTTCTTCAATTTCATCAGGATCCAAATCCTCATTCTCATCTTCCTTGAATGATGCTTCTCTAGAGATGGGTTTATCTTTAACTATTCTCATTTCATATGTAGTCAATATTCCTAGAAGTTGATCAAACTCCAAGGTTTTCAGATCATTAAGTTCTTCAATAGCAGAGACCATTGGGTTGAACCTATCTGGTAGAGATCTCAAAATTTTCTGAACTAAATAAGGTTCCTCAATTTTCTCACCAAGTGCTTTCATTGCATTGACCATTTATTCTACTCTCAAAAAGTATTTTCCAACAGTTTCATCTTCCTTCATCTTCAACTGTTTAAACTGTATTCTGTAGGTTTGAAGCTTGGCATCCTTTACCTTCTCATTACCTTCATAACTATTAATGAGTTTGTCCCACATTTCTTTGGCAGTTCCTAGGTGCATAACTTTTACGAATTATGCTTCTGCAAACCCACTCAAGATAACATTCATAGCCTTAGCGTTGAAGCTAAATTCTAGCTTGTCATCCTTACTAGCTAGTACAACTGGCTTTACATAACCAATATCTACCACATCCCAGACATCTGCTCCTAAATCCATTATGTAGGTTCTCATTCTAACTTTCCAGAAGGAAACGTTTGTTCCATTGAACAGAGGGGCCTTATTGGTTGAATTTCCTTCATGGATTAACATGTTTAAGCTCTACGATCTACCCTTAGATAAAAGAGGCTAACTCTGATACCAATTGTTGGACAAATGAGAGGGGAGGGTGAATCAGTTATCCTTGCTTAAACAATTATGCTTATTTTAAACTCTTTCCAGATCACTCAATGACAATCACAATAATGCATGGAAGTAAACACTAGACGATTAAGCATTATTTACACATATGAGATACACAGAGATAGATATTTTCTGAGGAAACCCATAAAGGGTAAAAACCTCTTCTTCTTTATATGATAAGTAATATATACATTCTTTACATTACCATACATATGAGAACCAACTCATAATGAGGCTACAACCTTTGTTTTGCAAGTTGTTACTTGGTGAGAGCACCAACTCTTTGGATTCTCTAGCACTAACTAGAAGGAAGCACCAACTCCCTGGTTTCTCTAGCACCACTAGAAGGAAGCACCAACTCCCTAAGTGTTCTAGCACCAACTGGATGGAACCACCAACTTCCAGTCACACAGGCACCAACCTGCATAATAGAGAACAATAGTTCTCCCTTGCACCACCCTGCCACCCCGGTTTCTCTGGCTGCAACTAGATGGAAGATACAACTCCCTATGTTCAAGCACCCACTTGAACCTCTGAGGAAAACAATCCTCCCTAGCACCTCCCTACCACCCTAAAATATAAATCTTTTCTATTATTACTTCTTACAGTGATACAAAGTTCTTCAATGGCTTACCGGTCTCATCATTGTTCTCCTACACTGTGCTACTCTGTCTGCAAAGAGTCTTCTGCACACTCCTTGCGCTTTCTGTTCTTTTGCCTTTTTATGCCCTCTGTGCCATGTCCCTTCAATGAACCATTGCCCTTCTGTACATTTCTGCTGCTGTGCTTTGCCTCCTTATTCAAACCTCAATCACACTCAACAACAACACCCATTTCTTATTTGTTCAACATTCTTATACTCTCTGTGCACCTGTGCATGCAATCTGCTTCTTTCTCTTGGATCCTCTCCATGCCCAATCTCCTCCACATCGGTGTGTTTTCTCCACTTCACTCTTACAAAACTATTCCATATCCTGTGTGCCACATTGTCTCTCTATGTTCTTCATCTCCTACTCATTGTGAGTGATTTTCCTGATCATCATGGTAATTCTTCAACTTCTCTAGCGGTTTCACTCACACATCCATCATCACTGGGTTTTATATCGAGATTCCTCATATTCTCTGGAAGTTGAGACTCTTCATCTTCTCTGTCATAGACAAGATCATCCTCTAGCAGAAACCATCATTTGTTTCTAGTAGTTACACTGTGAAGTGAAACAGTAGCCCTTCCGATCTTATTCAAATTCATCTGCATCGTTGAATTGAGTTTATTGAATCTTGTGTTCATTTCGCCCATTTCTCACTTCAACATTTCTGGATCCCCATGGGGAAGATTTTTTTACTCTCCATGTCCTGATCCCTGAAACTCCAAAATGGAGCTTGTATGCACTAGCTCCTTCCTCCATCTTCTGCCGATGTGACAAATAGCTATGACTACAGGTTGAGCAAAAATGTGTTTCGCATTTCATAATTTCAGTAATTCAACAATCCTGTTGTGAGGCTTCTAGACTCTCCAAGTCATGATCTTTGAAACTCCAAAAAAAGGAGCTTATCTAGACTAGCTTTGATCATTTTGGCATTTAGTATTTCAGCATTTTGTGATTTCACATGTCCTGAATTCCTGTTAGGAGGCATCTCGACTCTCCAAGTCACGATCCCTGAAAATTTGAAAAATGAGCTTAACTCTTCAAACTCTTCTCTACAGTTCTTCAACGATTTGACCACCAGTTGTGACCACAACCTTATTCAAAAACTTCATTTCGCAATTTCGTGTTTCGGCACTTCAGGACTCCTATGATTAAGAGTCTCGGGTCTTGATTCCTCCATCTCCTGATATCCGAAACTGTCCTCCTTATTTTGGGATTTTGGTGTTTCGCATTTTGCGATTCCAGGACTCCTGATGATGAAGAGTCTTAACTCTTCCAACTCTCGGTATCCAAAACTCCAAAATGGAGTCAGATCAACGTATTTCAATGTTTCACATTTTGTCGTTTCGACATTCTTATCATGAGTTTCTTCCTTGAATCCTCCAATGACCTGTATCCAAAACTCCAAAATGGAGTTACCCTTCTGATCTTTTCATGCAATTATCCCTGTGTTGTTGATCTTCCTTGCCTGCCTGTTTGCCATCAAATAAACAAGTACACTCTTGCACTCTTCATGCACCTCTGCACTATCTCTTCTGAGCTTACGTTGTCCCTATTTTTCCATCACTGCATACTCTGATCTTGCCATCAATAACAAGAACAGTTACCTGAAAACATGCTAACACCTTTACCCTTCTTCCTCTGAATACGAGTTTCTCATTTTTCCTCCATAGGATTTTCAATGCTCTTACCCTTCTTCTTTTGAACAGGGGTTTTTGGTAAATACTCCTCTTTGAAAATATCCTTAGGCATTGACGACCTTGTGAAAGGGATTTTACCATTGATTTCAAACATTGGAGGAGAAGAGGGAAAGAGAATATTCTTCCCTTTCTTACATGCATCTTTGGTAGAAGAAGGCACCTCTTCTAACCTTGGTGGAGGGGGTCGTAAAAAAGCTCTGTGTGGAGAAGGACAAACTTCTTCCTTATCTTTTGTGACTTGCTAGCTAATCTCTAAAACTTGAGTAGGGGCTCTTCCCTTCCTCTTCTTGTTGGTACCTGCTTTAGTTGCACTGGTGGCTAACAAAGGACTTGCCCCATGTGATTGAGGAGTTGGTGCTAGATCCAACTTGAAATGAGAGGTAACAACAAAATGATCCCATGAAATCTATTTCTTACCCAATTCCTCAAAGACTAGCATTCTGATAAGTCCATAGTGGAAAAGGCCATAATCCACATCTTTAGATTTGGCTTGTATCCTGTCTGAAATCTTACCTATACTCCTCAACAAGTAATAAGGAACATTCATCTAAAACTTACAAGTAAAATGTAGCAACAACCTTATATGGTACTAGTACAATGTGTTGAATCTCCCTTCACAAGTAAAATATCTTTGTATGATCTTCAATAATCTGTCAAATTGTTCAATCAATTGACCCCTTGGCATACTTTTGGACAAGTCATTGGCTTGATATTCAGGTTTAAAAAGATCTTTTGCATAGGCTAAACTCAAAGCCATGTCTTTGAACCACCTTTCACCTATAATGGGGATCCCTATTGTAGTTAAGATAGAGGCTTCAGTCACTTCAAACTCCAAATCCCCAACCTTAGTTTTCTTACCATAAAACTATAATGCAAACTGTCTTACTACCTTTGGATGGCCTCTCTGCACATTCTGATAGAAAGAGAGGCACCCTACTCTTTGAAATGCCTCTCTTGCAATGGGCTCTGTACTAAAAAGATGCATGTCCACCGGTTCTATCCTAACCACCTTGCCACCTTTGTGTATCTTCCTCGATTGAGGAGTCTCCATGGCTCAGAATGAGGACTTTTGAAAATCTTAAGGGATGGTAATGACCAGGAAGGATTTTGAAAAGAGATTTAAATATATAAGGCTAGCCCTTTTAGATAGGATGATGCTAGTAATCCAGGCTCAATTTTAGGAACTGAACCCTTAGGCTTGTACAGGTTTTCTAGATTGTAAACAGTGAGGGAGTAATCCAAAATTGTCCCTTTGCAATTGAGTGAAAATGCTAAAATCCAAGATGAATGGAAATAAGGAGGGAAGAGAGGGTTTAGGCAGTGCCTCTGGGTAGTGCAACGCATATGCAGAGGATAGGCTATTTAAAGGCTTCCGATCTTAATGTCTGAGGAAGGCAATAGTAAACTGGCCTAGATGCAGGCAATGAATATACAGGTCTGGAAAAGAAAGAAGATTGGGCTATCATGAAAATACAATCCCCTTACAACTGTGAAAACTTGGCCAACCAAAACCCAAGCGCAAATTTCTTGTGAAAATTAATATGCAGAGGGGGCATAACACGGGATACACGTTGAGTAGACAACTCTTGAAATATTCAATGAAATCCCAAAATGAGATTGCGAAAACTTCATCCCTTGAACCCACTTCAGTCTCGAGTTTGGTTGTCTTGTTGTCACCTAATCGGAACTGGTGAATTTGCGCAACACACCATTGTTGAGCCTTTAAAAAATATAAACTGTTACCAAGGCTCGTGTTGGTCACTGTAATTGCTTATTTAACTAAACAATCAAGTGCTACATAAATTGTCAACCTAGGGAATTCTGTTTATTTCAAAGGTAATCATGCACTATATATGCTCAATCTCAAAAGCAATCTAGAGTTGTAGTAAAAATACATTAATCACACCTTTCCTTGAACAAAATGAAGTTCTACTTTGAATTACAGGAAAGCAACCTACCTATTGCAGAGTTCAAAGTTAAAGAGATAATTATCCAAAGAATCCTGGATTACATTAAGAAAATAAAAACCTAGGAAATAAATCCTTCAATATGTTGCAAAAGAAAATACCAACTATTATATAATAGAGAACGGGACCCTATTCCCCAAGAAGGAATCTTTAGCACCTGTTTTCGATCATCACACTTTCATGAACTCATTGCTAATTGAAATGATTGACACACACTGAAGGCTAACTATCTTTTAGCAGAGAACATGACCCTATTCCCCAAGCAGGAATATTCAACACCTGTCCTTGATTATCACGCTTTCATAAATTCACCAAACATGATTTCTAACTAAAATGATTAACAGTTACCCAAGCATGAATTATATGAAAACAATGTAACAACAAGTAAAATAGAGTTTCAGCAAGACAGAGTTCAGTAAAGTAGTGTATCATCAAAACAAAATTTATTCAAGGCATGAACAGAAATAACACTAACACACTACAAAGCTAATGGGTGAATATTGTGAAGAAGGTGGGACCTCCCTTCTCACAAGATTCCCTTGAAATGAAAGGAACTAGAGAGAAATGCTCAGAACAATCTTTTATTCATCTATCAATTGTATCATGTTACAATGTCTGAAGTAAAACACGTCCTTCTCTGTAAATCCTTTCTTAGCCAAAAAAAAGGTCCTTTCTAATGATGATTTCCTCTAATTTAAAGAGGAGAATCCCCTTGATACAATCAAATTACATTTGTGCATCTGAATCCTATTCTTAGTCATATCAAATCTCTATACTGGAGTAGGATATCCTGGTCTCCTGTAATAGAATGCTATTACAATAGTTGAAAAGGTGTTGAGTGAGGTGTTGTTGTTGTGGCTGGAGTAACAACTTCCTTATTTATCTTCTTGTTACTGTTGTTGTATTTTTTTTCAGCATCGCAAATCTCGGGTTGTTTCAGCAACGGGATTTGCGTTCTGACTGTTTTAGCAACGTGGTCTCACACAACAATGATGGTTAATTATGGCTCAAGGTGCGGCTGTTGTGGCCAGTGTAACAGCTTTGGAATTGTTGTTTCATCATCGTCGATCATGGAGAGTGTAACAACTTCTTCTGTGTGAGTTGTTGTTTCAGCATCGTAGACCAGAGAGAGTGTAACAACTTCTTCCTCTGTGAGTTGTTGTTTCAGCATAGTAGACCACGGAAAGTGTAACAACTTCTTCTTGTTTGAGTTGTTGTTTCAGCATCGTAGACCACGAAAAGTGTAACAACTTCTTCTTGTGTGAGTTGTTGTTTCAGCATCGTAGACCACAGACTGTTTCAGCCATGGGGTTTGCGTGCTTTTGACTGTTTCAGCAATAGGCCTTTAAACAACAATGATCATCTGCAGTCCGAACTGTTTCAACACTTATATATTTCTCATCAATGGTTAAGTATGAGAGTAATGTAAAATTACACGCAAAATAGATTAAACATATAGTAAAGAGAAGAGACGTTATATACCTTTGGAAATATTGGGTAAGGCGGTAATGTGAGTTTAAATGTGAGTGAAAAAAGGATGTAATGGTAGCAAAAAGTGTGAGCAAAAAGGTACATTATAGGGTCCTAATAGCTCACAAATGTAATATATGGTAAGAATCTTTAACTAATTGTTGGCACTGAAAACAAGGGATATGATATCATTCGGGGCAATCATGACTTGAGGTGGAAGTATGAAGAGCTGGATAGATGCTATGGAACTGTCTAATGAGTAGGAAACATTTCCAATTCAAAAACTTATTAGATAGGTAAGACAGGATGATGAGGCATGCCTATGAGGTCATGAGTGAGGAGAGATGAGTGTCACATCAATCTAGTCATAGGAGGGATCAACCTAGGGACAAGTCATGAAGGGGTCCAAAATAAGCCATGAGCTAAGATGGTTCAAGGATCAAAAACCAATTTTAGGATCAAATAAGAGCTAAGGCTCAAAAAAATTTAATCATTTAAGGGGTCCTACCAAGCATAAATTTTAAAGGGATGAGACCTTAAAAGAACAATTAAAATTTAAGACATGAAAAAAGATTGAAAACAAACTAAAAGACCCAAGGCAATTTAGTGTGATAACATTGGCTCCACAGGGGATGGCATGCCCCCTATGGGATTCCAAGAATGAGTATATAGAGTGCCTTAGCCTAGGGATATGGGGTCCGTTATTGAAAATAAAAATAAAAGAGAATTATATTTACAATGATAAGAAGAGCCAGCCAAGGGTAAAACAAAGTACTTTTTCAAGAAATGCCCATTGACAGGGCCACCAAAAAGATCTTCATTCTCCATATTCTGCAACTTGAAAGTGTTATTAGAGAATACCTCAGAGATTTTGAAAGGACTAATCCATAAAGCTTCAAATTTATCGTGCTTGCCTTTATTATGCTTCAGTGCATCCCATTTGAGCACCAAATCATCCAATTGAAAGTCCTCTTTGTTCACCTTTTGTAATATGTGCTCCATTTTGGGTAAAGGATAATTATCCTTCTTTGAGCTTCTGTTCAGATTTTGGAAATCAACACAAAGTCTAATTTCTCCATTCTTTTTTCTTACTGGGACCAAATTTGCTACCCATTCAGAATACCTCGAAGGAATGATAATTTTTTCATCTAAAAGATTCTTAACTTCTTTCTCCATGACAGGCAACAACATAGGATTGCTCTGCCACAACTTTTGCTTGAAGGTTTTTTTTTTTCTTTTAATGGGATCTTATGTTCTATTATTCTTGTGTCATAAGTTCTGAGATCTTCATAAATCCAAGAGAATACATCAACAAATTCCTTCAACAATTTAGTATATTCTTCCCTCTTCTCTTCTGATAGGCTTCTTGATAGTTTGATGTATTTTGGATCCTTTTCAGTGCCCACATTGCACTCAATTATATCTGCATCATCAGTGGATACCTTCCCTTTCAATGCCACATCATTCCCATCAAATAATCTTTCCAAAGGAACCAGTCCCTTTGGTATATGATTACTAGGCAGCTGCACAATATGATGATTACCAATTTTATTAAGGAAAACATCAGCATCAGGAGTGACTTTAGAATCATGATCCTGATCAATGTGTAATGCAAAAAATTCATGAACAGTCTCAAGAAAATTTTTAATTTCTAAATCATCTTCGAAGACCTTCCAATATTTTACATTCTCCGGTATAGAAGGCCTACATTTGACTTCTACATCATACTTGATTTTTGGTGGTATAGGAATTCTGAAGTTGCTTGCTGATATAGCCAAAGAATCAACTATGGTATTCTCTTCTCTAGGAATGAATGATATATTAAAAGCAGAGAAAAAATTGTCCACCAAATCCCACACTTCATTTATGTAAGATATAAGCCTAGGATTCTTTGTTTGATAAAGATTTTTAATATGATGGACTATAAATTCAGTATCCCCAAATATTGATAGCTCTTCTATCCCCATGTATTTAGCTTCCCTCAAACCCAAGACAAGAGCCTCATACTCTACCACATTATTAGTAGTCTCAAATTCTAGATTATATGAAAAATATATTGTTTCTTGAGTTGGTGAGACAAAAATCACCCCAGCACCAACACCTTCCTTGGAAGAGGCTCCATCAAAGAACATCTTCCAGATAAAAGTGTTTAGAAGATGCTCTTCAGAAAAGTTGATGGACTTTTTTCTGATTTCTAAAGGGGCTTCAGGAGCATTAGCGAGCTGCAAAATACTAGATCCCAGATCTGTATCAAAAGAAAAAATAGGGTGATTGGTGAGATTTGCTTCATCACTGATGATGTAAGCCAATTAAGCTTCCCTGTAAATTCTTGTATGCTCTGCCCCAAAAAAAGGAATAGTAGCATAAGAGAGATCCATATGCAAGGTTCCCCCAAGTCTTTTTATCCACGATCTTGACAAGAGCATGCCAAACTTGGGGGGAACATCAACAACTATGATATCCATAAGTATACTCTTCATGGGGATCTGAAATAAGGTCACCACCATATCCTTAATGACTCCAAGACACCTGAATTTTCTGGATTCAAAAGAATATAAGTCATGATAGGTCTTTATGACTTCTAACCCAAGTTCATCCATAACATATTTTGGCATAAGATTGTGGGATGCCCTTGAATCCATCAGAAAATTGTGTATCAGCTTATCGTGTATATTCAATGAGGTATATAAAGGTGGGGATGAGTCATCTTTGTCTTCTATCAAAGGACCTAAAATCACTGTTGGTTTTTCATCTTAGAGATTTATTGAGTTAAGGGCATTTGGAGATGATTCTAGTTTTAACATTTTGGATAAATATTTTTTAAAATCCTCATTTTTTATCAATTCCAAAAAAGGTATAGGGATCTTTATTTTCTGGATCTCATTCTCAAAACTGAAGGAAGGGGAAGGCTTCAAAATCTCTTTGTTTTCAGGAGGAGGATTTCTGATCGGAACTTGTTAGCTTTGAGAGTCTTTTTCCTTACTGATCACTGTCACAGCCTTGGAAGAATCTTCTTTTTGAGTAGGCTGATTAGGGTCATCATTGTTTTCTTCATTCTTCTTAGATCTCAGATTATATCTACTAGCATTTGCCTTTGATTTCTCTCCCTTTCTTAACTCATTAATTTGAATATCCATTAAAGATTTCTCATAAGAGGATGGAGTCAAGTGTGGGGATGGGGATGTATCACCTAAGCAATGAATCTCAGGATCATCTTCTACCTCCTCTTCTTCTTCATCAACCACTAAATTCTTTTACAAAGGATCTTGTACCCTCTGATCATCTCTCTCTCTATTTATAGGATCTCTAGGAAAGATTTGGGGAGAATTATTTGGTCTCTTTTAGTTACCTTTGTTATCATTGTTTTGAGCATTTCTATATGTTTGTTTCCCTTCTGATTTTAATTTGTCAATTTCAGTGGTAAGGGATTTTACTAATTTGGTCAGCTCATCTACTTGAGAATGGACAACAGAGGAATCAGAAGTGAAGCTTCATCTTTGATTTTTCTCCTATCCCTATCAGATTCCCTCATGAGCTTATCTGATGCCACTATGTTGGATTCTACCTCTAAGGAAGCATCTTGCATATGAACCAAAGAAGGTGACTTTCTTTCTCTCAAAAGGAGGCATAATTCGAAATCGAATGCACTGGCATAAGTGATTGTTTCCATGGTTTTAGTGGGTTTCATCTCATCAGGGATCTTCTTGTACATTTTGTTGAATCTTTTAGAAAAGTCAGAGATAGGCTCTCCTTCTTTCCTTTTCAAAGATCCAAATTCGGTGATGTAGTACAAAAAATATTTTTGTCACCCCAATGCCTCAATGCCAATAATGGATCCAGGGTCCAGGCCCCTAAACTAATTCCTAGCCTCACCAAAAAGGCTTTGGATGAAAACCCTTATCCGAACATCTTCATTTTCAATATTTTGATTATCTGCATAGTTGTAGAAAGCAGCAAGATGTTCCTCATCTGTTACATCTTCTTCTCCCGTAAACTTAGCCATTTATTTCAAATAATCTCCAAGAAGGAGAGCATTCACTGTATGAGGTAATCCTAGAGGATCATATTTGGCAGCCACTATGGCATCCATCCTATTTGCATGGGGGTTAACAATTTCCATTTGATTTTGGATTCTTGGTGAACAAGAAGGAGAAGGAGACTTGACTTTGTGCAGAGTTGGAGAGGAAGGAATGAATGAAGAGGGGGTTTCAATTTTCAAAATAGAAGGTTGAGTCTTGGAAGAGGATGGTAAGGTCTGAGAGGGAGATGAAGTTCCTACTTCTTTGGAAACAAAAGTTTTAATAGAAAGAGGTGTATAAAAACCTAAAGTAGGGAAATCGTCAAAACTATCAAGATTGGAAAACTTCTCAATATCAGGGGAAGATAAAATATCAATGTTTTCTTCTTTCATTTCAATATTAAAGGAAGATTATTCAACAGGAAAATCCTCAAAATCAATTTTTTTAGATACTTCAGCAGAAGATAAAGGAAGCTTACTTGACAAAACAGCTGGAGTATCAAGAGTGGAATCAGGCAACTGACCATAAGCACTTGTAGTAGCAGCAGAAAAACCTTTTTGATAAGCTTTTCCCTTCTTGATTATCTCCTTTGGGTCAGCCTCGGGTGGTAACAAAGGTAGTTGTGGATTTGATCTCATATGTCCTCCTTTAGGTGTCAGAGATGAAACAATGGAGTTGCCAAGTGCAGTCTGCAATCTTCAAAACACTGAGTTCTAATGCACCTTTAGAACTAGAATATTGTGTCATTTTAATCCCATGGAAAAGTATTCAAATCGTTCCTTGGAAACAATGCCAAGAATGTTAGCACTAGGAATCACCTTCAGATTGCATGGAAGGCAAGCCCAATACCCATCAATTTGTAAGTGAATGTAAGGGTGTTTAAAGGGTCAAATGGAAAAGGAATCAAGTGATAATTTTCTAACTCAGATAAGAGGGATAGCATACACCAACAATTAAAGTCATGTGTAACTTCAATCAGTAGTTTGGGAGTAAGTATGAATAGAGGGAAGACTTGGATTAGAGAAGTGTAGGGGCTGTTGTAAACATCAGGTCAACAAAATCCTAAGGAGGAAAGTTTCTTAACACAAGATCTTCTTGAATTGAGAAACTAGGGAAGCTAAATAAACATCATGATAACATAACGATCAAACATCCATCATAAAATCACCAAAATCATTCATGTGAATCATTCAAATCATGAAAATTTAGCATCATAAGCAAATATACTGAAAGAGAGGCTGATTTCTATTAGTCAAAAATTCTTAAGTCCACTACATCACTAGATCACAATTAATTCATCAAAATATTACAATATAATGGAGCCTTGATCAACCATCCACACCTACTAAAGAAAATGATCTATCTACTTATAACAAAAGGGAGACAACATTTGGAAGTACAAGCTGGCCTCCTTCCCTTGAAAAACTCTAAACATTTATTTGATCTAACCACCTATGCTATAAAATAGGAAAGTGTTGGTGACTAATCCAACTGAATTTCAAACTAATTTGATTCCATTCTGCTACACAACTCCTTGTTTTCAATGTGTCTTTAAAAGCATGTGGTTGTTGTTGGGTATGTGTTATATTCTTTGCACGAGTAGTAGTGTCTGAGCGTTTGCGCCAGGCGCGTAGGGGGGTGCAGGGGGGCGGAGCCCCCCGCGCGAGGGTTCAGGGGCAGCGCCCCTGGAAATTTTTTTTTGGGCCGACATATTTTCGCTGGTTTCGGGCCGACATATTATCGCCGAGCCAACGTATTTCCGGGATGACATATTTCCGGAACCACATGATATTAGGTGGTTTTTGGCACATGTTTTTTTTGCCGATGGTTTTCTATTTCCGGTTAAGGAATTAGGGTTTTGGACTAATCCAGGTCATTGGGTTAGGGTTTTGGATGCCGCTGGCTCCTATATGTATATTGTATTGTAAACAATGTAACACAATTGTATGAATATAATATATGTCGGTTTTCCCGGTTTGGGTTTCCAGGTGAAAAATCTTCGTGTAATGTTTGTATTTGCCATTGTATATTTTCTGTTCTTTTCTGAATATCAATTTGCAGTAGATATTGTACGAGGTTAGAATTTACATTTGGTATCAGAGCTTTATTGGCTTCAGGGGGACGCCTTTGTCATCAAGGGTTTGGCTCGGGACTGTGATAAGCCTTGTTACAGTGGGAGATCTACGGTATTGTTTTTCAAGTAAAAAGAAATGGCAAGCAATTCGAAGATGGAGATGGAGAAGTTTAATGGGAAAAGCTTTGAGCTGTGGAAGCTCAAGATGGAATATCTTTTGGTCGAGAGAGATCAGTGGATCGCGGTATATCCAGGTACGACACCTACATGAACTTCTGCAGATGACTGGAAAAAGATGGATCGGAAGGCAAAGAGCACAACTCGACTGTGTCTCTCCGATTCAGTATTACTGAATGTGTCAGAGGAAGCTACAACCAAAGATTTATGGGAAAAGTTAGGGAAGTTGTATTAGTCTAAGTCCCTGGTAAATAAACTATTCCTGAGAAAGAAGTTGTATAACTTGAGGATGAGAGATGGAGACTCGGTGGCAGAGCATTTGAACGCCTTCAATACTGTGGTAAGTCAGTTAGTATCTGTTGA
>SNQJ01S0011022.1:215925-245443 GCA_010110895.2 Picea sitchensis
GAATATGATTTAATGTCCTTAAAAATTGTAAATTAAAATATCTAATCCTTTCACCCCTTTTCAAATGAAATTGAGTGAATTGTATGAGCAATTCATGGTATGTAAATGGGGCTGCATACATGGTCATGAACATGTTATGACCCAAGAGGGGCACATATATGGATAAATGTATATGACATGACCCCAAGGGGGGGAATATAGGGGCCTAAATGTACATGTAATGTGTAAATACATATGTAATAGAGTCGGTCTAGTGATAAAGGGGTCTCATGTGAAAATGTAAATAGCTATATATAAGAGATCATGTATTCATTACTAAGAGGGGAGTTGTGAAGTATGAATGGTATTGGGTTATTTGGAGGGGGTTCCCCTATTATTTAAGGGGTTATTGTGTAAATTATCTATATTGGGGTTATGATACACGTTGACATTTTGTACATGGTGTGTATTTCTATTATATTTGGATATTTTGAGCATTTTGGATCATAACATTTGGTATCAGAGCTCAAGGTCTTGAGGTTTCACTGCTACATATGAGACACCTTGGAATTTTCACTATAACCTTTTTTATATGGCATTTCAGAAGGAATCCCTTGGAGGATATTTATTAGATGGATAAATTTATGTGGGGTTAAAATTTGATCTTCTTAGGCCTTACACTTTAAGAGATATAGCCTATTTAATATAGGGTTGGGGAATCATCCTGAATTTAGTCATCGAGAAGTTTTGACTATAATATTGTTTATGTAACATTTCAGACCCTGAACTCCAGTGGATACTCGCATAAATTATCAAGGTATTGGTGATAAAATTTCAGCTTCTGGGTAATCCTACTTTTGTAGATACACTCTATGCAAGATAGGGTATATGACTAGTCATATTAACTAGTCTCAAATAGATGTTTCGGGTAAAACAACCATAAAGAATTCATATAGGATCCAAATTGAGTGAGACTAGTGGAGAATCCATAGTATTTCTGGTACAAGTTTCATAATTTTATATCAATTAGTGTGCATGGGAACAATGTATAGGTGCTCTCTACCGGAAAGGACAAAAATGAGCAAGGTGTGGGGAAGTTATCATAATTTCCAATTGAGACAACCAATTTTGGTCATACCTATGGCATTGCAGAGAAGAAATTTTAGAGTACTACAAGTCACAATTTTAGACTAATAAGGGAGGAAATTGCAGAGATACATACTCCAAATCAGGACTTCAAAGGTATGTTCACTTAAACCTATCATAACTTTTGATTGAAATGTTTGAATCACTGATTCAAAATACATTAGAAATATAACACATAGAAGATAATACTGGAAGAAGTATTACAATTATTTGAGGTCTTTATCCTTAACATATTGAGGTTGTGATTTGAGGGTTGGGATTAGACCTCAATTAAGAATAAATGGAAATACCTAGATTTATAGGAGATGATGATAAGTATGAAATCAATCCTATGGAATGGTTGAGTTTGGTAAAAGAATATAACATGACTCTTAGGAAAGACATAGATTATTTTTTTGATGAAGCTTGGAAGTGGTGGATGAGTGTTGATCAAAATACTAGATGACACTACACATGGGAAGAATTTGAAAAACTCTTCTCACATAAATGGATTAGGGATACAAAAATGGAGGAATTGTATATAATTCAAGATGAATTAAAAGAATCAAAGGAAGAGATTAATAAAAAGTGTGAGGATCTATCTAAGATACTATCCCTTAATGAATCACTCATTAAGGAGGTTAACAACTTAAAGAAAGAAAATAATAGTAAATCAAAGTGAGAAAATAATGAGTCAAGTGAAGATTTGAAAAAGAGAGATGAAGAGATATGTAGATTATGAAACCATAATATCTTCTATTGACCTTCTTGAATATTTTCTTCTTTCTCCTTTTGAAGATGCAATGTGATCTCGTCTAACAAATTCTGATGTCCTTCTTCAATTCTCTATTTCATTTATGACTTTACCTCATTAGTATTTAAGAATTCCTCAATATTATTGCAAATTTCCTCTTGCAGTCTTTTGGAATATTCTTCATCCAAGATTATTCTTTCTTCTATATTTTGAAAATTCTTCTTTTCTTATTTCAATCTCTTAACCTCATCCAATAGTTTTTTATTATGGATTCGTAATCTACATATCTCTTCATATTTCTTTTTCAAATATTCTCTTGATTCATCTTTTTCCCACTTGCCTTTGCTAGTATTTTCTTGCTTTAGGTTCTTAACCTCCTTAATGACTGACTTATTAAGGGATATTATCTTAGAAATATCATCACCCTTCTTCTTAATATCTTCCTTTGTTTCTTTTAATTCATCTTGAATTCTATACATTTCTTCCATTTTTGTATTCCTAATCCATTTATCTAAGAATATGTTTTCACATTCTTCGACCCATGTGGAGTGGAATATAGTATCTTCATCAATTCTCCTCCACCACTTATGAGATTCACTTGAAAAATAAAAATATAACCCAAATGGATCAATACCAATCCTCATACAATATTCCTTTACCATCGTCAACCATTCCCTAGGACTGATTTCATATTTATCTTCATCTCCACTAAAGTTAGGTATTTTCATTGATTCTTATTTGAGGTCAAACCCCAATCCTTGACTTCCAACATCCGTATACTAAGGATAGATATATAAAAATTTTATAATCATTGTTCCAATATTCTCTTCTATGTGTTATATTTCCAATGTATTTTGAATCAGCTCAATTGGACATTCCAATCAAAATTTATGTGTTTTAAGTGAACATACATTTGAAACCCTAATTTGGAGTCTGTCTCCCTGGATGAACTTACTTATGATGTATCTCTGCAATTTAGGTCCTTCTCAATCTGAAATTGTGACCTGTAGTACTCTGAAATTTCATCTCTTCAATGTCACAGGTTTGACCAAAATTGGATGTGACAACTGGAAGTTATGATAACTTCCCCGCACCTTTCTTATTTTTTCCCTTTCTGGTAGAAATAATTTGTACAGTGTGCCCCGTGCACGATAATTGATATACAATTATGAAAAATTGTACCAGAAATACTATGTCATGTTCATTATTCAATGCAACTAGTCTTACTCAATTTGGATTCTCTATGAATAAGTTATGATTGTTTTACTCGAAACAGCTGTTTGAGACTAGTCAATACGACTAGTCTGATACCCTATATTCCACAAGTTGTATATAAAAATTAGAATGACCTAGAAGCATACATTTTTATCAAAAATACCTTGATAATTTCTATGAATATCCTCTATATTTCATGGTCTGAAACATTACATAAAAAGTTTATAACGACAATTCCACAATGACTAAATTCAGGATGATTCTCGAACCCTATCTTACACAGTCTATATAATTGATATTATATGGCCTCAAGAGCTGAAATTTGAACCCAACGTACCTTGATACTTATACTAAATATCCTAAACATTTTTCCTTCCGAAACGTTGTAGAAAAAAAGTTATAGTGAACATTCCAAGGTGTCTTAGATGTAGAAGTGAAACCCCAATACCTTAATCTCTGATACCAAATGTTATGATACAAAATGCTAAAAATATCAAAATATAACAGAATTACACACCACATATAGAATTTCAACCTGGAGCACAACTCCAATATAGATAATTTACAAAATAACTCCTTAAAGAATGGGGGAACCCCTTGCAAATAACCCAATACCATTCATACTTCACAATTTTCCCCTAATAATGAATACACGATCTCTTATATATATCTATTCACACTTGCAGATGAGGCCCCTTTATCACTAGGTCGACTCTATTACATATGTATTTACACATTACACATACATTTAGGACCCTATATGCCCCCCTTGGGTTCATATCGTATACATTTAGCAATATATATATGCCCCTCTTGGGTCATAACAAAACATAGTCTCCAAATCATCAAATGATGAAATCTACTAAGTAGGAAGAGACATATACCATTCATAGGTTGGGCCTATAAATGTATGAAGAAAAAGTCTCACCATTACAACATCATGTTCTACTAAATGGATCTCACACACATTAAAAAATATATCCATAAGTCTCTTTGGATCCATCAATCCATCTCCTGAAAATATTGGCAATACCCCTTATGGGAGGGTGGGCAAAAAAGAATGTTTCTCTCCTTGAATACTGAGTGGAATATTTCTAACCCTTCTTCATGGAATCCTATGTCCTTCATTTCTTTCTTCATAATTATCATGGATCTCATTTCTTTCATATCTATCACCAATTATTAAAGTTCTTCTTATCTCGACGATGAAAATTTCACCAACTTTGGGAAATTGAAGTTGTTTATTCTTTCTTTTCGTTAATCGACCTTTATATGTTTCAAATTTTTTCTTCAATTTCAATTTCTTCTTCTTTTTCTTCTTTCGATTTCTCTTTCTTCCTTGCGGGCACAGGTTTCCCATGATCTTTCAATTTCTTCTCAGCTTCATGTTGTGGTAAATAACAAATCATACAAATGATGCAGAACACTAGTTTGATTTTCAAGCCCAACTTGAAACTATGGTTCATTAGGGTTCAGTTGAGTCATTGTTAAGAACCAAACATCAATATAGCATAGAAAAACCTCAGGAAAAGTACTCAACGCTTTGAAAAAGAGATAATTTCAGATAATAAGCCTCTTCGAGGGGGCAACCTCCTTTTACCCCACTTAAATGTTCAAGTACAAGATGATCCAAAATGAAATGTCTCCCTTGGTATATAGGAGACTAGGAAGTACAAATACAACTAATGGAATAAATACGACATAAAATAAAATAACATTACTAATCTAATTACAACTAATGGCCACAAGATGACATAAATAAAATAACATTACCTAATCTAATATGCCCCCAATTAGTGGTAATGAGCCAATATTGGGAACCAGCCTCCTTGAGACAAGTGTTGTCCCTGGCAGCAGTAACTCCCCTGGATATACGTATAAAAGACTCATCTTCCCAGAGTGGAATCTTCAGTTGGTAGCTTCCTCCATTTAATGATATACTCGAAAATGGATCTATTTATAGGTTAATTCTTGTGTCAGTGATGGCTTGGGGCTCCAATATGATTTTTCCTTCCTCGTCAAGTTAAACGTATAGTTTGGTAGGATTTGTTCGCCTATAACCTTCTTTAAGCATGAAACATGGGCTTGGGTGTACTTCGTGAAGATCTGACGGCTCAATTTGTATGCCATGGTACCAATCTTTTTACCTTACCTTATAAGGGCCATAATACTTTGGTGATAATTTATTATCCTTTACTTGGCATGCTTGAGAGACATCTGTTTGTATGGTTGTAGTCAAAATACTTGATCCCCTACTTCAAAATTCTTTCACTACGATGTTGATCTTGCTTGTTGTTTATGCGATTACATTGCCATGAATTGGAGTTGTCCTTTAAGATTTGGAGAATTTGTTGTTGATTCTCGATGTGATCTTCCCTTTGCTTGAACCTTAGATTTTCTTTTAGGAAAAGTGATGGAAGGAGATTGGGTATCCTCTGATTCCATAAATGGTGTCATTTTGTCGCAGTATGAAAGGAAGAGTGTTATACCACCATTGCGCCAAGGGTAACCATTTGAACCATTGTGTTTGTTTACTCGGAGACAAAACAATGAAGGTAGCCTTCAGGACATTTGTTTTACTATCTCGGTTTGTCCATCAGTTAGGGATGATAGGATGAGCTATGAGCCAATTGAGTACCCAAACAAGAAATAGTGCGTCAAAAATGTCCGATTGAATGTGGGATCTCACGTCACTTACAATAATCTTTGGGCTTCCATGCTTGGCTTTTGGTTGTCTCCATGAATGTGATTGGAAAACGTACTAGCTTTGAAGGGATGAGAGAGTGCACAAAGTGTTCATGCTTAGTCGGATCTATCAACAATCACCATGATGACACTCTTTCCTTCGGACTTTGGTAGAAAAGCCACAGTGATGAAATCATGGAAACCTCCTCCCAGTGGCCCGACTTGGGATGGATAATGGTTGTAAAGACCTTGGGGTCTTAATTGTTTCCACCTTATTTTGTTGGCAAACCACAAATTATTCCACAAACCTTTGAACATTAGTTTAAGACCATCCCAAAAAAATCCTTCTTGACTCTATGGTAGGTTTTTCAAAAATCCTGAGTGCCCTTTTACCGGAGAGGTGTGCAATTCAATAGTACCTTTTGTTTGGGTTAGGAGTTCTTACATAAATGTAGCGATCTTTGTACCATAGTGAATCATTTTTTTCCATGTAAATGTATCGATGCATTGGAATCACAGTGCAACCTTTGAATGAGAGTCCACACTTTTGATCATTTTCCATTTCATCCCTTGCTTCTATTATCCCAATCGGGTTGGATGATGAGATAGCACAAAGAAAGGCCAACATCTTCATCCTTTCTTGAGGTTAACATGCATACAACATTTTACTTCCCCAGCACATAGATGATTTCAAAATCAAATCCCAATATCTTGGCTACCCATTATTGTTGTTCTTAGAAGATAGTCTTTGTCTCAAAAGTATTTAAGACTATCATGATGTTTGACAGCAAGAAATGCCTACCGATTAGGTAGGGCCTTCATTTTTCAATGCGTAGTATTGCCATCATTTCCTTCTCATAAATGGGTTTGTGTGTAAGTCCCTTCCCTTGAGGTGATTAGACTTTCAAAGAAACTGAGGGGCCTTCCTTCTTGCATTAGGACATCACCAATTCCACCAGGGCATCACATTCCACAATAAAGGTTTTTGTGAAGTCACGTGTGGTCAAGAATAGAGGTTATACACATCACCTTTAAGTTGTTCCAAAGCTTTGGATTTACTCACGCGGAGTCCATGAAAATGCATCCTTCTTAGTTAGTGTCGTTAAAGATGCAACTATTCTTCCATAGTTCCAATTAAACTTGCGTTAGTAACCTATCAAACCAAAATCCTCTAAGATTTTTTAATGTTTTGGTCGATTCCAGTCCATCCTTGGCCTTAATCTTGTTAGGTTCTACCTTGACACCTTCATGAGGGTCTAATATGAAGCCCAAATATTCTACCTCTTTTACTCCAAGAAACATTTGGATGTGGTTTAGCATATAATTGTTGCTCCTTTAGTGGTTAGCAGCACCTTGTCAACATGTTGCACATGATCCTCCCAAGATTTGCTATAGATTGAGTATATCATCCAAAAATACTAACACAAATTTTCGAAGGAAGGAACTTGAAAATGGAATTCATCAGCCCTTGGAATGTGGAAGGTGCATTTGTAAAGGCCAAAGGCATGACCAAAATTCATAATGGCCTTCATGAGTTGAATGTTGTTTTGGGATATCTTCTTCCTTCGATTAACGATGCAGTGATACCCTGAACGGAGATCAATTTTGTGAAATAGATTGAACCATGTAGTTCATATAACAATTCATCAATCGGAATGAAACTTATCTTTAATAATGATCTTGTTGGAGCTCTCTATAATGTCCCGGACACATATGCCATGAGTTATCTTTCTTGAATACCATTACCAGTGTAAGAACTTTGGCTAGGTCTAATAATGCCACGACCTCTAACATTTCTTCAACCAATGGCTCAATTTTCTCTTAAAGACGCCAGGGTATGCGTATGGCTTTGATGTTGGGAGGAACACTCGATGGGGGAATTAGGTGAATTTCATGATCATGGGGATTTCAAAGTGGGTGGAGACCTTTGGGAATATCTTCAAATGCTTTGGAATGCTTATCCAACGATCCTTTGGAATCTTGAGGAATAGATGTCTTAGATGTTTGAACATCTAGTGAGCATAGTTGTGCAATAATGCCTTGAGAGTGCGCTTACACCAATAATTTTGTCATCTTGGATTGGGCCCATCACCTTACCGGGCTCCACTGTGATACCTCTCAACTCAATTTCTTTTCCTTCAATAAAATTTCATGAAAAGTTCTTGAAAATTAAAGCCATGCTTCTTTAATGATTGTAACCATTAGTTCCTAGTACCACATCACATCTGCACCACCATGGGTATAACAATCATTGGACTGTTCATTACATATTCCCCCATGGTAAGATTTGATCTTATTGCATTTTCTGAGCAATTGATAGTTCCTCCATCTTGCCAATCATTACATTCTACATTTGGATATACAAAGCAATTGGGATCTTTGGCTAATTTATGGTGGTGAAATTATGAGTACTGCGAGAATCAATTGGGACTATTACCTTTTCTTTTGATGTATCCTTCGACCTTCAAGGTTTGATTAGTGTTAATTCCGGTAATGCATTACGCGATATCGTTGGAGTCAACTCTTTATATGAAATGGCTTCTACGTTTTCCTCTTGAGATGGTTCTTGTTCTTGTTCTTCTTCCTCTTCACAATCTATGTAGAATAATTTCTTCTCACCACTTGTATGTCCCTTACTGTTGCTAGTCACCAATTAAAGCATAAACCTTTGCTTTCTTTCCTCTGGTGTTGAAGTGTCAACCTTGTGGGTTGAGGTGTTTTAGGAGGAGCATTGTTCTCTCTATAGATGTTGGGATAGGTCCTTCTAGTAGCCATGGCAGTATTTTACTTTTAGCATTTCTTGCCACCTTAAATGAATTCTCTAATGATTTGGTTCCCAAAGGTGAACCTCATGTTAGCGAATGTTATCCTTTAAAGTTCCTATGATACATCCATCAAGTGCTCATCACGGAATATGGGTTACCTTTATATTGAATCTTTAGAAGTTCTCAGTATTAACGATGGCTGAACCCTTTGCTTGAAGTTATCAATTGGCTAAGAGGTATTGCTCCTTGTATCCTCATAGTGTGATATCATTTCTTGGGTGAAAATTGTCCAAGTGACAAGCCATTTGCGAGAACAAAGCCATATAAAACAAATTGATTGGGTTCTAAATATAAAGAAGCAATTCGGTACTTTTATTATTATGTGTGGCACATTATGTAGATCAAGAATTGCTCCATCTGAGTATCCATGTGGTTGGGTCCTTGCCATCAAACTTCCTCATGTCGATCTTAGAGACATGGTTGGTCTTCAAAACCAAAGTTGGGTTCTCCATTCTTGATTCACCTTCCTTGTGTCCACATCATGAGTTTCATGGGATGCATTTTCACTTTCAAGTGTCTTCTGCATTATGAAATTTTTCAACATTTCCATGATCTCCCTTACAAACCCTCCATCATCTCTTGTAGTTCATCTTTTTGTAACTATCTTCTTTTGTAAATCGACATGTCGCTCGCGTTTCTTCACCTTCATCAAAGAGTCCAAGTAGGAAGTTTTGGAGGCTTAGTTGGTGTAGAAGTTACCTTTTGGGTATGTTGGCCAAGTGTCACTTTTGAACCTTGATTTTAGGTGGTTCTACGCTGAATAATATTTTTTTGTTGTATCTCCCAAGTTTCGATACTTATGGGTATGAAACTTTCTTGTATGTAGTTCTCGACATTTTGTCTACGCAGTACGATTAG
Organism: Picea sitchensis; assembly: GCA_010110895.2. Classification (NCBI taxonomy): domain Eukaryota; kingdom Viridiplantae; phylum Streptophyta; class Pinopsida; order Pinales; family Pinaceae; genus Picea; species Picea sitchensis. Next base: position 225,367 of record SNQJ01S0011022.1, read on the forward strand.
ATCAAAAGGTGGATGTGCCAAATTGGAATTTGGTAACTTCCTCACAACTACCCGGATTTTTGGCCTTTTCAGGGATCTCACTTGTATAGAATGCCCACCTGGAAATGAGTGATATCAAATTCTAAAACTCACACCCAAAATACTCACCGGACATCCACGATCAATGCACAACGGTCCCACTCAGTTTGGATACTCTAGAAAGAAGTTTATGATTGTTTTACTTGGAACACCTTCTTGAGACCAATCAATAGGACTAGTCAAATAACCATAACTTACACAAGATATATCTCAAATTTAGGATGACAGAATCTAAAATTTTTATAGTTGTATTACCAATTTATGAGACCTCTAAAGTCTTGAGGTCTAAAACTTTCTGAAGAAATTTTTTATAACAAGAAAATTCCGTATTGACTCATTTTAGGATGATTCAGAACCCTATATTATGCAGTGGTATATCCAAAGGTATGGCCTCGGGAGATGGTCACGAATAGCGTGCACCTTGGTCCGTCTCTTATAAAACCCTCAAGCTGGTTCATACGAAACGTTGAGAAAAGTTATGTGAAAATTCCACGGTGTCTCGGATGTATCAGCGAAACCCCAAGACATTGAGCTCAGATACCATATGTTAAGGAAACATCAATATAGCATGGCTCTCGGAAAGGGTACTCAACTTTGTAAGGAGATGAATTTCGTATATTAGAAATATCTTCGACCTCCTTTTGCCCCTTGAAATGTTCAAGTAAGAGATGATCCAAAATGAAAATGTCTCCTTGGTATATATGGGAGACTAGGAGGTTTAATTACAACTAATGTAATAAAGAAGACATAAATAAAAATAACATTAATCTAAATTACAACTAATGGCCTAAAGCCGACATAAATAAAATAACATTACTAATCTAATATGCCCCAATTAAGTGGTAATGAGCGAACATTAGGGCTTAGAGTCATTAAAGTTTTTTCTTTGTGAAACAAACCTTTTGTTCCTCACCAATATGGTCACAAAATGTTTGATATTTCATGGTTAAGATCCAAACGGCAGAAACTCAATATGATATGAATCACACTTCATTTTTTATAGAGATGTTACTCCTCTTTGGCTAAAATGTATATCTTCGTATTCTCAAATTGAAATAATGGAACAAGAGAGCATTGAATAGCCAACCCTAATTCTTATCGCTCAAATAAAAATAATTTGTTTTCTTATCGCTCAAATAAAAATAATTTGTTATTTGTTCAAAATAAATATATTCACACAGAGAATTCATGAGAGGAGGACCAAGAATATTCAAATACTACCATACAATATATGTATATATTGTAAAGAAAATAAATAACCATTAAATGAAAAATTCTAAAATCCTCACATCCATCACATTATTATAATTTTGATCACATTGTTGGGAAGGAAATATACATATCCATAATTGACATAACTTTAAAAGAGTTTTTCATTCAAAATAGGAAATAATATGATAGGAAAACTTTAAATAGTATATGGTAAATAACTTAGAGCTCATGATATCATTAAAGTTTCACCCCAAGATAGTTCTCTAGGAGTCTGAAAATATAATAATAGTCTTTAATAGTCTAAAAATAAAATAACCGTCTAAAAACAAAAATAGCATTCGTCCAAATGGACTAGGATGTGTCTCCCATGGACCATAAAATGAAAGTGAAAAGGACTGGACCAGAAAGAAGAAAAGGAAAAGTGATTAGAAATTGATTATTAGTTCTCAAAAATGACAAGACAAAACTGGATGATTTCTAAACAAGAAGCAAAAATGAATAAAGAGGTTTTGAAGGATGTGATGAGTTTACACATTGTGATGGTTGTTCTCTATTTTCTATTTTTATTTCAATGTTCCTTTTCTATTCACCTGAGCTAAGTTTCTCGAAACAGTTGTAACTACCACTTCTTGATCTTCTTCAATTATTTTCATTAAATCCTTCTTTAACCAATTTTTTATGTAATCCCTCATAGGAGCGATAGTTATCTCTCACCTAACTTTTATATCAAATAATGTATTTTCAAGGACTCTAAAGTTGATTGAAATTTGGTGTAACATGTCTTCAATATCTTCATTTTTATTAACATAACTTACTAACCAAATTTCAACCTCTTTCTCTGTGGATTTAGTCTTGAGCTATTAAATTTTTCTGCAAACACAACTTTCAATATTTCTAGATGTTATTCAAATTTCCCTATTGTCATAAGCATAGAATTTAATAATAATTTGGGATCTTGAACCTGTCCAATTGTCCCAACCAAGTCTAACTCAACCAATTTCAATTATAATTCCCCTATTATGACACTTCAAGTCTCACAACTAGATTTTTTTTTTTTAAGTCTTCATCCTCTTGATCCAACATGATTTTAATTGTTTTATACAAATCATAGATGTTAAATATTCTTCCCCTTTTTTTAATTCACTCATACCCAAAACCTTTAAAACAAATGTAACAATATCCTCTTTATAAAATCCTTCATTGTTTCTTAAATCAACATGAAGGTATTGTCTTAGATTTGTAATAATGGAACCCAAAGAGGAAAAACTACTTGCAGGTTGTCATGCCTCGAGAATTAGAGACATATGGTTTTTCATTGTTTCCTCAACGTACCTTCTTAATGAAACACGTAGGCTTGATGTTCCCTTAAATTTTGAAATTGAATCTAGTGTTCCATCGAGGCTTCTATGAGGCTACATGGTAGTGATTGGACTAGTGAATATTGGTGGTGACATTAATGCGTTCTCCAATTCTTTAATTGTTTCTTTCAAATTGGAATTTTTGTTCTCCATCTCATGAACTGGTATTTCAAGGGATTCCCTTGTAATTCTGTATATACATGCAATTCTAGAAGCTGGCACCCCATTGATATCTAACTCGAAATTAGATTTCCCTTGGACCTTTTTATTTTTTGAATAAATTCATTAAAAAATTAATTTCTTGGTACTTCTATCAGACAGAGAATTTTGTATAGTCAAATATTCTTCTTCAAATAATACTCGTTCCATGGTTTCCAGTTCAACTCCGACTTCCCAGCTTTCTTGAAGTCTTTTCTCTTCATCGAGAAATTCTATATCTTCAATATTGGCATCCAAATCCATGTCTTCAGTAATAGCTTCATATTCAGGTGTGATATCCTCTAATTCATGTTGATTGATTTACCTTTTCATCTCAGTAACGCGAATTTTATGGGGTTGCTCCAAATTTCCCTTAGTAGGTTTTTGATCACCTCTGTCATCAAAATTATTGGTCAAAGACTTATTTTGTTCTTGTAGTACTCACTGAATTTTTTTTATTTGTGGGTCACTTCTCTGAGATGCATTAGGGGAAAGAGTACTCCTTTCATTAACAACTATTCCCCTTTGTTTATGTTGTACTATGGTACTAATGGCAGTCTCGATATCCTCTAGCTTTTTTTCAACAAATATTTTTTGTGGGTCTTGGTTGTCTCCCTCCTCCTCTACAAATAGAGAAGAATTAGCAAGTGAAAATATAAAACCAACAAATTTCATATGGTCCATGAAAAAATGGTTGGTGTCAAAGGCTTTGATGTATTCTACAAAACTTAAATTATATTGGTCAAAATACACTGCAAATTCATCAATATTTGAAATACTTCTCGACAAAATTTATGAAATCCTCCAGGGTAAAGGAATGAATAGATTCTTTCTTTTTTCATGAAAGAAGTGTGCCAAAAATATGTATTATCTTGGAAGTTCAACATAAACTTTTCTATAAACCACATAATATAGGATATAAAGAGTTTTTTCTCAAGAAAAATAGATTCTAACAACACTATAGTCTTCCATGGCTTTGATGATTCCATTTTTATCCAGGAAAGTTGTTGCTTCTAAATATAGTCTGGATGTTTTCAACCCAAAGAAAATTTTCTTAAAGTAAGATATAAATGCATTACAAACTTCCTAAAAATGACATGTCTCCTTTTGTTTCCATAAGGTTGGGTACTGCATTGATGTTTTGTCAATTTTCCAAATAACGTGTCTTCCCAAACTCAAAACCTCAAAAACATGACAATACATGATAGCAAAGATTAAGTATGAAGACACGTAAAACTTTTTGTTCTTCTTGAAATTTCATAATTGTGAAGAGATTTCTCTAGAAATGGTCTTCAGCTAGTCTAAAATTTCTTGTTCATGAACTCTGAAATGTAAAACATAAAGAGCCAAGTGGGGAATGGTTGTCATAGAGTCTTGAACTACTACTCTGGAAAAAATCCATGTTATCTATCGATAAGGGTTTTTTTAGTAAACTGACCTATATATTAGACAAATCTTTTGGCATCATTAGGGTATCCTCAAGATACTTGTGCAAAATATCTAACATGTTGTTTATTTCCTTTAGTAAACTCCTAGCCCCATATCTTTTGAATGTAATTGTTGGATCGAGAAGTTTCAACATTCTCTTAAATATCAATGGTGATAGAGATATCGGATATTCTCCTTGGAGTTGAATTATCGTCTAATCTATATAATATTTTCCTATACACCGAGAAACTATCTCTCTATAATAATAAAAATTTAGTACAAAACCTGCTAAGGTGATGCCTGTTGTGTTAATCCCTAATGTTGGCCCATTTCCCCCTTAATTGGGGCATATTAGATTAGTAATGATATTTTATTTATGTCGGCTTTAGGCCATTAGTTGTAATTTAGATTAGTAATGTTATTTTAATTATGTCGGTTTTAGGCCATTATTTGTAATTATACCTCCTAGTCTCCTATATATACCAAGGAGACAGTAATTATACCTCCTAGTCTCTATATATACCAAGGAGACATTTTCATTTTGAATCATCTTGTACTTGAACATTTAAGGGGTAAAAGGAGGTTTCTAAGAGACTTATTATCTCAAATTATCTCTTTTCAAGGCATAGAGTACTTATTATGAGGTTTTATACTAATTGTTGTTTGGTTCTACCATATGTGTCGTAGGACTTCATAAGGTGTTGCAAAAGATTGGTACTATGGCATACAAATTGAGCCGCCTCAAGATCTTCAATGGTAGTACACCTTTTCCATGTTTCATGCTTAAAGAAGGTTATAGGTGACAAGATCCTAGTTCAAACTCAGACAAGCCGTAATCCTTGACGAGGGAAGGAAAATCATATTGGTTCTGGCCATCATCACTTCGACACAAGAATTCGGCCAGCCTAAGGAATAGATCCATTTTAGAGTATCTCATTAAAATGGAGGAAACCACCGGGTCGGAAGATTCCACTTGGGAAGATGAGTCTTTTATACGTACATCCGGAGCTACTCAAGCATTGTGGACAACACTTGTCTCTCAAGGAGGGGCATGCTAAGCCCTATTGTTGGCCCATTACCCCTTAATATGGGGCATACTAGGATTAGTAATGCTATTTTATTTATGTCGGCTTTAGGCCATTATTGTAATTGAGATTAGTAATGTTATTTAATTATGTCGGGTTTTAGGTCATTGGTCGTAATTATACCTCCAGTCTCCTATATATACCAAGTGAGACATTTTCATTTTGAATCATCTTGTACTTGAACATTTAAGTGGGGTAAAAGGAGGTTGCCCCCTTGAAGAGGCTTATTATCTGAAATTATCTCTTTTTCAAGGCGTTGAGTACTTTTCCTGAGGTTTTTCTATGCTATATTGCTGTTTGGTTCTTAACATGTTGTCCAAGCTTTGCTTTCATCCCTTTCTAGGAATGGTAGTGATGAATAATACCAGTATGATCTTGACCATTGGAATCTTTTATCTTCATGCCAAAATGATTTCAAAGTGTCCCTGTAGAACTATTATATTCCTCTCGTTTTTATATTTGATGAAGTGGGTGGACAAATATATAGACACTTTGAAACATTAATTTCAAAGTAAGTTTGTTTACAATAATTTAACTGTAATCTATTCTTTCAAAAAATAGATTAATGTGAATTAAATTCAAATTGATGGAGAATTTCCTCAAGAAGTCTACCATTAATAATGACTTTTAGTATTTTAATCTCGTGTTATCATCTATAATATTAGCATTAAATATACTTTGGGGAATGTGACAAGATAATACATGTATTACCTCAGAGGATCAAAGGATCACAAAATGTGTCAAAAGATATCAAAATCATGACAAACTCATGGGTCTGCAAACCCATAGTGAAATCCCAAGAAATAGCTAAGCATGAGACTGCATTAGTCAGATGTGAGGGGAAAATATCTTTGAAGAGATATGACTTGTGAAATCACAGTGAAGTTCAAAATTGACTAAGTATTGAGGTATAAAGAGAGGAAGGAAATTTTTTAGAAAATGACTAACTATTGTAAGTTGGTTGATCGGACCTATCGTGATAAAAATCAAGTGAATCAGGGAAGTGTCTTATACCCATGGTGAACATTTAAAAAGATTCTAAGTATAGTGAAAAATGATGATCGTGGAACATGATGGTGCATTTTGGTAATGGTAGAGCTTTGAAATTAGATGAGGAAATAAAAAAAACCTACGAGAAACAAAAAATAAACTTTGTATTGGTGAAAAATGGATACGATGGAATACAATGGTGCATTCTGAAGGATGCAAAAATTTATACCATGATGAAAATGAGTTATAAACCTGCAAGAAGATGAGAAAATTTCCAAGTATAGGAAATATACAATGTAATATTTGTGAAAGACTTAACACATATATGGGTCAATAATGAAGTATTATAAAATTGATATTGGTGTATGTTGGCACAGGGGCAGAACTAGGGTTCAATGCTTCAATAGTGCACCAACAAAACCCTAACTAGCGACCCTTTCGGCATCAATTGCGAAGCAGATGAAGTCTCACCCGAGGTAGAGGCAAGGGTGGTTGTAGGAATCAAATGTCTGAAACCTAGCTAGGATATAGATCTGTGATTATAACACTTAACAAAGCACTTAGCAGTTAACATTCATCAATAATTAACCCTTATTCACATTGCAGATCCAAACCCTAGTTACAGAACAACACAGTATTCAACCAGATCTAACACATCTAACACTTAGCACATGGAAAAATATCAGATATAGCATGTATTCATATCACTTAAGAACTAAGCTACCATACTATATTCATCTCAACAATGATTACTGCACTTAAGCTTAAATTACATGCACAAAATAATAACTAGAATGCACAAAGCAACCATAACACAGGATATACGTGGTTCACCCCAGTGTGGGGCTATGTCCACCAACTCTTCTCTTATTTATTATCTTCTCTCAATATTCTACAAGCACAGAGCCACACGAGCCCACTCTGCATAGGACATGAGATCTGCGTGCACCTCACCAGATACTCCTTCCTTTAGCTAGGTTTAAGCACAAATCCTTCTTACAATCACTTGCACTTAGCTTTGCAAGTCTCAACATACACTATGCATAAATCCTTTGCAATCACATAGATAGAAATATAGCACTTAGCATATTCTCTTCCTCTCTTACATCACCTAGATATCTATTTATAAATTACAAAATGGGCCTAAACATGGGTAAACCCATGGGCCAACATCCCATACCCATTACATAAACCCTAATCCCAAAAACTTGCTTAAAAAGGGGCTGAGATCCCACAATCTTTTCTTTGACTTCCGCTCTACCTTCAACCATCTTATCAAAATCCAAAAAGAGTTCAAGCATGACCAAGTATCTCCAAAAGTTGGTCAAGGGCCAACAAGCCCCCAAAAATCACTTATGACTCATCTCGGGTCACTCTGGTCTGGGTAACTCTACCTCAAAACACTCGAGCTTGGCTCGAGCTACTTCAACCTGTTGCTACGCCAAGGCTTCTTTCTCGATGAACTCTTGAATAAATTCCTCATTCATAGGTCCCTATAATCACTGTTCTACCAAAGTGACTACTTGTTCTAGCTTTTCTCCTCAACCTTCAATCTCCTCAAAAAGTACACAAGTTGCATCCTGGACTGGATGGAGCTTCTGAGTGACTTCCATGACTTTACTTTGTATGGCATGGACCTGTTGTTGAGTCATGCGTTGTACTTTATATATTTCAATCCTCTCCACTGCTGAAAATATTTTGAACTGTGCTTGTACTATTGTTGTTTGTTGCTTTGCTTCCTGGAGCTACGACTCTAGTGTCTTCAGTTTAGGGTCCTCGGTAAGGCGCTCATAAGTCTGTGCACTATGAAATCTTAGATTTTTACATTCCATGGCTAATGATTTGATCCTTTCAAATGCACTTTGGGCAGTTGCTTCTCTCTAGCCTCGCACATCCTGTAGAGTGCTTGGCACTATTTGTATCTCTAGTTCTGTGACCCTTTGTTGAAGCCGCTGAATGGATTCAACAAGCTTCATGTCTTGATTTACTATCGGGTCTTCTTCCATCTTCTCCAAGTCTGTCACAGATATAATTTCTATGTTGACTGCTTCATTAATTCTGACATGCTCCGCAAGAAACCGTTCTTTCTCCTATTGGATTTGTGCTCTATCCTCTTCGACATTGATTTGGAGGTCGTCCTTCCTTTGTTTCGTAACTTAGTATTTCTCTATGATTTCCGATTTTGCTTTCTTTAGGGCCACTATGGCCTGTTCGTTTTCTTCCTCCACACGATGAAGGTGAGAAGCTTGGTTGTAAATTTTCTATGATAACCTTGGTCGTAATATTATGAGAAGCTCATCAATCCAACATACAATTATGTAAAAACTAACTGTGAACGGTCAGACTAATGTAGAAAGGAGAAATATTAGTATCTTATTTTTCAAGATGAGGACCTATAAATATTTTTGGTGTTTCTTCATGCACTCTAATAGTGTCAGTATTCGAAGGTAAGTTAGAATAAAAACCCATAAGCTTTTTTACTTCATTTTTAAAACAACGTATCTTTATTACTTCATTAAAAGGAATTGGAATACATACCTTGTTAAGTTCAATGATTAAATTGAAAGAACTAGTATTTTGAATGGGTACTTCTTTATTATATGTTTGAGTCACTGGTTTAACTACTTCCTTTGGTTGTTTTTGTACTTTCTAGATCACCTTCTGACTTTGAGGCTGAACATAATTAGTTTTAGGTCTAAGATAATAATCATGGTGAATTTTAGCTAAAATTGTTTAAGTGAAAGTTTGATACTATTCAACCCATATACTTTCCATTTCTTATTCAGACATATTAATATTTTGCATATAGTCATTTATTGAATTTTGATATCATTTTGGGTCAAATAAATATGAGACTCTTCTACTTCTAGCCAATTAATCGGAGGTAGTGCTTTTGATACCTCAAATCCTTTATCTTGTGATTTCATTTCAAAATCCTCAATCATATTTTTATTATCCATTAATGTAGGTTGTGGTGGAGGTTCAACAACCTTCTTTCCTCTATTCAAAATTTGAGGATTGAAATGTTTCCTATAAGGAACATTAGTTTTTCCGGAAGGGTTCTAAATGCTCCAGAATTATTATATAAATTTCTTTGAGGATTTGTTGGAGGACTAGGAGGAAGAAGTTTATTAGTAATTTCAAACTTAGTCATCTTACTAGCTAAATATTTAACTATTTTATCTATTTCATCAATATTTTGATCTTACTTATTAGTAGAATAAAATTCTTCTACTAAGTTGTCTTCTGGATTTTTCTTACTTTCATGCTTTTCAACTTTGTATTTGTTTTTACCTGCGGTGACTATAATTCCTTCTAAATATAAAGCATAAGCTTCCATGGAATATAATGTAACTTCCATTCACTCCCTTAGTAATAAATAAAATTTAGGGTTAAAAGTAGAAGAACATGTAACCTTAGTTTTGGATGGGATTGGTATTACATCTTTGGGAATTTTATTATAAATTTGTTAAATTGTTTAGTAAATTTGGAAATGGATTCATCATTCTTTCTCTTTAAAAAAACAAAATCGGTAAGATAGTATTAATGGTCTCTTTTTCAACCTTAGTAATTTAAAAATATTGTTTTCAATTCTTCCCAAGTCGCAATACTATTTGCACGTAGATTTCAAAACCATTGCCATGCATTGCCTTCAAGGCTTTGCACAAACAACATGAGATATACATCTTCTTCTGAAACTCCAAGATTATAAATAAAATCTCGAAAAAAAACAATATGTTCTTCAACATTGAAGTTGGTTTGACCGTTGTACTTGGGTAATTATTTAAGATACTTATTAGGTAATTTATGTAATTTTTGGGGAAGCACCAAACGCTAGTAGTGGGCATTGACCCAATGTTAGACTTGAGGTGGCATAGTTACTTTTGAGTAAGGTGGTGGATTATTTTCAACATTAGTAGACTTTTTTGAAAAGAGAGGACTTAGGATTGATGAAACCTTTCCAAAAGGAGTTCAAGTAAATCAAGTATTATAAATATCTGCCAAAGGAATTTTTATTTTTTTTGACTGGCAAAATCGACAACTCTCGGTTCTCATACTCATGTGACACGGGGTCGATTCCTGTCTACTACCTCTATAAAATCCACCAAAGGAATATTATCGACCAATGGAGAACCAAATTTTCCCCTGCCTAGAGTTTTATATTTGAATTGATTTTCAATATATTATGTTTCTATAATTTCAGTATCTAAGGTGAACCTAATGAAAAAGATGCAATCTTTTATGTTTGTTTTCTTGTGTAACAAGTTTCTGAGGGTCAGACATAGGGGTAGTATGTGGTGATATTTTTTAAGAATGATTATTTCTAGAATTATTCTCCAAGTTTACTTGATAAGGTGAAGTTATTAAGTAAAATATTTTCAAAATAAAGAAAACTCGAGATTCTACTTCACTCGCCTATTTAGTTAAATGCATGTGATTTCCCAAAAATAAAATAAAGACTTGACCAATATTGCTTTAACTCTATAATGTAGTCCCTTAATAAATGAGAAAATTGAAATACTTACACGAGTCTTCATTATCAATATCGTTGTATTTGTGGGTTAGCTTGAGCTTGAGCGTCTTTCTATGAAAGAATGTGCCAAGATTGGTCCAATTTTGTATGATTCCTTGCAGTTTGTATGGCTAACTTGTACAACTTATTTAAGATACTTCTTTGATCATACAAAAAAAATAGCATGAGGTTGTACACGATTAGGTGAAGTCATGAATATCACTTAATCAAACTCCAAGAATATACTATAGATATTTTTCTTATTATAAAATATTATAAATTTCTATCCCGAGTAACGATGCCAAAAATATTTGTTTCCTCAAGATTGTTCTTATAAAAGAACAATTCCAAGGCACCCAACGAGGCCCTTTAAAATCCTCATCCCACTTTAAGCTCTGTTAGAAAAATCTAGGATTTAGAGAGGGTATCCGTTGTAGAATTAGATGTGAAAGGTAGGTGAGATTTAAAGAAATAACATAATCAATCAGAATATTCAATAATATCTACAAGGTAAATGAACAAGGAAGATTTATCCAATGAATATTGGACTATATCAAATAAAATGAGACCTTAGTTCACTTCACATAAGAAAGAAATAAACCAGGTCAGATCACTTCATAATTAAGAAGTGTGTTCTCAAATATAAAGTAATCACAAAAAAATAAATAAGAAAATGACTAGTGCTATTACAAAAATATTTCATGAACAACATTCATATCATATACAGTAGTGAATACTTGTTATATAAGACTAAAAAATACCATTCATATATAATCTCAATAGAAAGACAATGCCAATCCAACCCTATATGTTAACTTGAAAACCATCATTCTAAAATGAATAAACTTCAAAAGATGATCATTTCAACCCAATGAAAAGATTCATGATGTAATCAATTGATATAAGAAATAAGTAAAAAGTACACATAAACAAAAGTAAAATACTAACATAACGTAGATTTTGTATTGAATATTATTTCAAAATCGAGCTAGGATTCTATTAAATATCTAAAAGATAATCATTCTCATGGTATTGAATTCTCGGAAAGAAATGTATTTCTTTCAAGAAAATGTCGACCCCTTTAGAGTCTTCAAAAAATATTTCTATGGTTATTTTTTGTAACTGTGAAATAACTTTCTTGAAATCAACTTTTGAAATAAAAGTAAATTAAAATAGAAATTTTTTTTTTTTCTTTTCATATTTGGATCACCTTGACTTTTCTTAATTAGAGGTAAATGGCTAGCTGTCATCTCCTTGATGGTAATATTTTTCCCTTTGCATGTCACTTCTCTTTGATTGGTCTCAACAACATGAGGAGTCACTTTAATGAGTTCCTTCTATTCGTCCATTTGAATAATAATTTTGTGACAAAGCTTTGTCGACATAAGCTTGAATCTGAGCATTTTTTTCCATCCAACATTTGAAGGAAATGGTTGTCTCAACATATTCCCATATAAAACTTCAAGTTCCATGGATAAATAAAAAGGATTGGAAAGATGGATAATTAACAAATCAGTGAGCATCATTAGAATAGTAAAATCATTTTTCAGAGAGTTGAGAATAGTTTTCCCAAAGAAAACTTCATTTTTACCAATGTCGAACTACATATCATCTCAACAAACAACCAACATCTGTGTATAGGATTCCTTAGACTGAAGCCAAGGATCAATTGACCAAGCAGATGGTAAAACAAGTTTTTTTACCTTTATGAATTGTCTTTTAAATTTAAGTATTGTCTCATGAAATTTTTCAATATTTGTAACCTATGCTTTGAGAAACTCCCCCTTTTCTATGACATTTATGAATTTTAATAGAACATCAAATTTTTCTATCACTCGAGAGTGTTTTAATTCTTGATTGGAAAGAGAATTGATAAACTCAATAATCTTTTCGTCATAAGGAATCTTCTTTTCAATTTCAGATAGAGGATTGATGATATATAACTCTGCAGTTTTTATGTTCATTGTTTCACACAATTGATATATTTTCAGGTGGGTCTTGAATTGCTCCATCACTTGAATAATTTGATCCCACAATATTTGACTATACTCAACTAAATTTTGTGTATGAGTGGTTTGTTCTAATGTGTCTTCGATAAGCTTACTCCAATGTTTTTTTTTTAATTAGAATATTTATTTTTTTACCTTTTCTTTCCAATTGTTCTTCAAGTTCGGTTACATCATTTTCTTTTTGCTGATTATTTTCTTGTGAGATTGTGGCTGAGATTGAAACAAATATGGGTGATGTTAATAAAGAAACATGAACTTGACCTTCTTTATCCACCTCTCTAGAAACATTCTTCGAAATACTTTCCTTTTCTAATTTCAATTCAGTGATTTCTCTCTTGAGAGTTGTTACATTTTCTTTAAAGCATCATTCCTTGCCCTAAATTTATCTTTTGCTTGATACGATTCAATTAATTATTTAGACTTTGTGAGTTGAAAGTGAGGAATTTTCAACCAATATGTTAGAAATCTTATTTATTTTTCTTTTTGATCTAGAATAGCCTTCAAATTTGTATTTGACTTATTTCCATTAGTTATTGATGCAACTTTTCCTTTCAATTCCTTGACTTTGTTTTCTTTAATTATATTAATTTTTTTCCCATTGCTCAATTGATGAGATAGTTTAACAACGACATTCTATCATTTCATTACATTCATTGATGATTGAATCAATATTCAGACAACAATTTCAACAGTTTTTTTAATCCATTCAACTAAATCAAAGTCATTAACTTGAGTTATATCTACTCCCACTGAGGTAGTATTATATTATGTTAGTCCAATACCTTTGTTTGACTCTGGTTGGATGACCTGTAGATTGAATTGATTAGTTTTTACATGAGTTGAAATTATGAGCCTTGGTCATGATAACTCTTGGTTTTCAGCCAAGGTACTATCCTTAATAACTAATGATCTAGGTGGACATTGGTATAGTTACATATGATAGATCTAATTGAAAATGTCTCCCAATTCTTCACCCCACGATCTTAAAAGAAGCATACCAAAGTTGGGTGGTACATCAGAAACGATAATTTCCATCATAATACTCTTGGACTTGGGCTAAATTAACAACCAAATCCTTAATTAGACGAAGACATTGTACTTTGTTTAAATAATATATATATAGATCTTTATAATATTTAGTAATATGAAGTCCTAACTTTTCCATGATAACCTTTGCCATAAGATTATGAGAAGTTCATGAATCCAACATACAATAATGTAAAAACTAATCAATCGTGAATGGTTAAAGTAATGCAGAAAGGAGCAATATTAGTATCTTCTTTTTCCAATGAGGACCTATAAATATTTTTGGTGTTTCTTCATGCACACTAATAGTGTGAGTATTCAAATCTAATTCAAAATAAAAACCTGTAAACTTTATTACTTCATTCTTAAATTAAATTAAGGTTTATTTATTACTTCATCTAAAGGAATTGGAGTACACACCTTGTTAAGTTCAGTGAATAAATTGAAAGAACTAGTATTTTGAATGGGTACTTCTTTATTTTGTGGTTCACTCACATGTTCAACTATTTCCTTTGGTTGTTTTTGTGCTTTCTTGATTACCTTCTGACTTTGAGGCTGAACATGATTGGTTTTAGGTTTAAGATAATAATTATGGTGAATTTTAGTTAAAATTGTTTCAGTAAACGCTTGATTCTATTAAACCCGTATACTTTCCATTTCTTGTTCAGACATATTAATATATATTTTGCATATAGTCAATTATTGAATTTTGATGATCTTTTTGAGTCAAATAAATCCAAGCTCTTTTACTTCTACTTCTACCCAATTAATCTCATGTAGTGCTTTTGATACCTCAAATTTTTCATGTTGAATTTTCATATCAAAATCATGAATCATATTGTTACTATCCATTAAGGGAAGTTGTGGTGGAGGTTCAACAATCTTCTTTTCTCTATTCAAAATTTGAGGATTGAAACGTTTCCTATAAGGAACATTAGTTTTTGCAAAAATGTTCCAAATGCTCCAGAATTATTATATAAATTTTTTTTGAGGATTTGTTGGAGGATTAGGAAGAATAATTTTATTAGTAGTTTCAAACTTAGCCATCTTACTAGTTAAAGATTTAACTATTTTTTCTATTTTATCAATCTTTTGATCTTGCTTATTAGTAGAATAAGGTTCTTCTGCTAAGTGATCTTCTGTATTTTTCTTACTTTCACTCTTTTCAACTTTGTATTTGTTTTTACCTCTGGTGACTATATTTCCTTCTAAATATAAACCGTCAGTTTTCATGGAAACTAAAGTAACTTCCGTTCACTCCCTTAGTAATAAAAACAATTAAGGGCTAAAAGCAGAAGAATATGTAACCTTATCTTTCGCTGGGGTTGGTATTACATCTTCAAGAATTTTATTATATTTTTTTTTAAATTTCTTTGTAAAGTCAGAAACAGATTTATCATTCTTTCACTTTAAAAAAAGGAACTCGGTAAGATAGTATCGGTGGTCTCTTTTTATACCCCATTGATTTAAAAAGATTGTTTTCAATTCTTCCCAAGCCGCAATACTATTTGCAGGTAGATTTTGAAACCATTGTCATGCATCGCCTTAAAGGATTTTCACAAACAACATGAGATATACATCTTCTTCTAAAACCCCAAGATTATAAATACAATCTCGAAAAAAGGAAATATTTTCTTTAGCGCTTAGGTTGGTTTGACCATTGTACTTGGGTAATTATTTAAGATACTTATTAGGTAACTTATGTAATTTTTGGGGAAGCACCAAAGGCTAGTTGTCCGCATTGACCCAATGTTAGACTTAAGGTGGAATAGTTACTTTCGAATAAGGTGGTGGATTATTTTCAATTTTAGTAGAGTGTTTCGAAAAGAGATGACTTAGTATTGATGAAATCTTTCCAAAAGGAGTCCAAGAAAAAAAAAAATTATAAATATCCACCAAAGGAATATTATCGACCAAAGGAGAACCAAATTTTCCCATAGTTGGGGTTTTATATTCGAACTGATTTATATATTATGTTTCTATAATTTAAGTATCTTCGATTTTAGGTGAACCTAATGAAGAAGATCCTACTTTCCGACGTTTGTTTTCTTGTGAAACAAGTTTCTAAGGGTCATACATAGGGGAGTATGTGGTGATATTGGCTAAGAACGAGTATTTCTAGAATTATTCTCCAAGTTTACTTGATAAGGTGAAAAATATTTTCAAAATAAAGCAAACACGAGATTCTACTTCACTCACCTATTTAGTAAAATGCATGTGATTGCCCAAAAATGAAATAAAAGACCTGAACAATATTGCTTTAACTCTATAATGTAGTGCCTTAAGAAATCCAAAATTTTAAATACTTACACGAGTCTTCATTCTCAATCTTGTTGGACCTATGGTTAAGGTTGAGCTTGAGCATCTTGCTATGCAAGACGTGCCAAGATTGTTCCTATTCTGTGTGATTCATTGTAGTTTGTATGGTTACAATTGATTTAAGATTATTTTTTTATCATCCAAAAATAAAAGAGCATGAGTTTGTACAGGATTAAGTGAAGTCATGATTATCACTTAATCAAAATTTAAGAAGTACATTATCAACGAAGACGAAGTGTCAGTTTATTGAAAAATATAACTCCAAAAGATGCCACTTGGGAGTTGACCACCATTCTGTAACAATTTCCTTATATCAAGCCTTGAGAACAAGGATGTTCTTCAAGGGGGAGGTCATGTTAGGGACCTAACCTCCCTAACCCGTCATGTATGTAGAAAAATATTTTTTCAATGTAATAAAGGATGACATAAATGTGAACAAGTCAATGCAAGAAGACCTAATAGAAGCTTCTACTTCTACAAAGATATTCCTTAGAATGTTCTTTAGAAGATAGAATTAGTATAAAAAAGAGTAGGAGAGATGATAAACATTTTTCTTGAGAATTATTGTAATAGACCGTTTCCTCCTGAAGAGACAAGTGAATATTGAATCCTATGAATATTTATTGTTCTCTACATTTTATTGTGGTTCTCTATATTTATTGTTCTCAATATTTATTGTGGTTCTCTACATTTTATTGTTCCCATGGTATTTTATGTAGTATTTTTATTTTCTTCTTAATATAATAGATCTCATACCTAAGAGTTGTGAATTTTACAAGGTTAATTTATTCATTTATAGACTTATGTTATGTGAATGTTGTGTCCCTTACAATATGTTTTCTTATTTATTATTAATGTTATGAGATAAATAGATAGCTAGTTATGAATGAGTTATTGCAGGAGACAACTTTGTGCATGCATTTATTTATGAATATATGTTATTAATCCTTGTCATGTAAAAGTTAATTGTCTAGGTGTCATATGACTGAAAACATTTATATTTATTCATTTAATACATTTTTTACTAGTAGTTAGAATATGTTATATTAAATTTTATTTTTATTAGGTTATATTACATTTTTACATTATATTAATCACTCACACCATCTCATACCAATAATGGTTGTAGAGCAAAAATCTAGATGGAACTCACTAGTAATAATTGTCAGGCGAGAATCTAGATAGAACTCCTATCCAAAATGAAGTATAATTGGGACTCTCGAGGAGTGCCCTTGTCCATTGAAGGCCATTTATCCCATGATGCAATGTTAAATACAATTGTAGGAGTCTTATAAGATATATAAATCATAAGTTGTGATAGATTGCTAACACAATGTTTTGAAGTATTTCCAATCATAATGTACTTGGTTAAATACAATATGAAAGACATGATCATAATTTGGTGAAATAAATGATTAGGTCTATTTTAGGTAGGGTGATATGTGATATCTTAATAATAATAATTTTACATTTTGGGGGTTTGATGGAAATCTAATCCTATTAAAAAGTGAATTATGTTATGAGGACACTCATCAATCTCAAAATCCATTAAAAAGTGAATTATGTTACGAAGACACTGATCAATCTCAAAATCCAAATTGGGACCCCTAAAAAATTAGGAGTGTTCATTTTAGTGAAAACAGTAAAAAAAATGTTTGTTTTCCTTAACAATTTGAAGTTGGTTTGTACTAATTTTAATACTTAGAATTCATTTTTCACATCTTTCCTATATAATCACATTCACTCAATGTTATAATTTTTTGAAACAAAGGTTATTTTGAGATGTTAATAAAAAAATGAATTCATATTTATTATGTTATTTTTGTAATGTCTATAAAAAAAAATTAGTTCATATTTATTATATTGAATATTCTATTGAAAAAAAAAATTGAATTCTTTTGTAAAGAACCAATTTTCAATTTATTTATTTTAATTGTGAAAAAAAAAAAATATGATTTTAATCTTTCATGTGGAATTACAAATTTAAATATTCATATCAGATGCAATACATTTAAGAAATTGCTTAATTTTTTTTTAATAAAAATGAATACAAAATGGTGAGAGTGGAATTACAAAATTTATCTTATTACAAACAATACAAAATTGTGGTGAAAGCTTACTATTTAAATTTTAATTATAATTATTGTGTGAATGTATATTTATTATATTATTTTTTAATGTCAATAATAAAAAAATTAGTTCATACTTATTATATTGAATATTCTATTAAAAAATATATATTGAATTCTTTTATAAAGAACCAACTTCCAACTTGTTTATTTTAATTGTGAAAAAAAATATATGATTTTGATCTTTCATGTGGAATTGCAAATTTAAATACTCATATCAGATACAATAAATTTAAGAAATTACTTAAAAATTGTCCATTGAAGGCCATTTATCCCATGATGCAATGTTAAACACAAGTGCAGCAGAGTCTTATAAGATATATAAATCATAAGTTGTGATATATTGCTAACACAATGTTTTGAAGTATTTCCAATCATAATGTACTTGGTTAAATACAATATCAAAGACATGATCATAATTTGGTGAAATAGATGATTAGGCCTACTTTAGATAGAGTGATATGTGAAATAATAATAATAATAATTTTACATTTTGGGGGTTTGATGGAAATCTAATCCTATTAAAAAGTGAATTATGTTATGAGGACACTCATCAATCGAAAAATACATTAAAAAATGAATTATGTTACGAGGACACTCATCAATCTTAAAATCCAAATTGAGACCCCTAAAAAATTATGAGTGTTCATTTTAGTGAAAACAGTAAAAAAAAATGTTTGTTTCCCTTAACCATTTGAGGTTGATTTGTACTAATTTTAATACTTAGAATTCATTTTTCACATCTTTCTTATATAATCACATTCATTCAATATTATATTTTTTTTGAGACAAAGGCTATTTTGAAATGTTAATAAAAAAATTAATTCATATTTATTATGTTATTTTTGTAATGTAAATAAAAAAATTAGTTCATATTTATTATATTGAATATTCTATTGAAAAAAAAAAATTGAATTATTTTGTAAAGAACCAACTTCCAACTTATTTATTTTAATTGTGAAAAAAAAAAATANTTTATTATGTTATTTTTGTAATGTAAATAAAAAAATTAGTTCATATTTATTATATTGAATATTCTATTGAAAAAAAAAAATTGAATTATTTTGTAAAGAACCAACTTCCAACTTATTTATTTTAATTGTGAAAAAAAAAAATAAGATTTCTCTTTCATGTGGAATTACAAATTTAAATACTCATATCATATGAGATGCAATAAATTTAAGAAATTACTTAAATTTTTTTTAATGAAAATGAATACAAAATGGTGAGAGTGGAATTACAAAATTTATTTTATTACAAATAATACAAAATTGTGGTGAAAGTTTACTATTTAAATTTTAATTATAATTATTGTGTGAATGTATATTTTTCTACACAATTTTGTTATTTTATTTTATTTAAAAAAAATCATTTATAAAATAATATATATAAATTTGTCTCTAAAGTGTAGGATGGTGAGTGACTTAAAACACTATCTAAATCTAAACAATGTTAAAAGTTAATATGACTCAAACAAAATACTATTTCCTTGATAATTTTAACAACTTGAATACCCATAAATAAAAAAACAAACTAGTTTATATATATTACTTATAGATTTGTACCAAACATTTTTATTTCTATAACTGTTCTTATTTATATGACTAAAATCATGATATATAACGTTCCTCCTGATAGCCTCTGGCATTCTAAAACAGACTGTCTAATTGGGCACATTAACGCGGGGTATATCTTCAAAATTATTTGAGTCGCTCCGGTGAAAGCCGTGTAA
>SNQJ01S0011022.1:245453-259163 GCA_010110895.2 Picea sitchensis
TTCTTATCGCTCAAATAAAAATAATTTGTTATTTGTTCAAAATAAATATATTCACACAGAGAATTCATGAGAGGAGGACCAAGAATATTCAAATACTACCATACAATATATGTATATATTGTAAAGAAAATAAATAACCATTAAATGAAAAATTCTAAAATCCTCACATCCATCACATTATTATAATTTTGATCACATTGTTGGGAAGGAAATATACATATCCATAATTGACATAACTTTAAAAGAGTTTTTCATTCAAAATAGGAAATAATATGATAGGAAAACTTTAAATAGTATATGGTAAATAACTTAGAGCTCATGATATCATTAAAGTTTCACCCCAAGATAGTTCTCTAGGAGTCTGAAAATATAATAATAGTCTTTAATAGTCTAAAAATAAAATAACCGTCTAAAAACAAAAATAGCATTCGTCCAAATGGACTAGGATGTGTCTCCCATGGACCATAAAATGAAAGTGAAAAGGACTGGACCAGAAAGAAGAAAAGGAAAAGTGATTAGAAATTGATTATTAGTTCTCAAAAATGACAAGACAAAACTGGATGATTTCTAAACAAGAAGCAAAAATGAATAAAGAGGTTTTGAAGGATGTGATGAGTTTACACATTGTGATGGTTGTTCTCTATTTTCTATTTTTATTTCAATGTTCCTTTTCTATTCACCTGAGCTAAGTTTCTCGAAACAGTTGTAACTACCACTTCTTGATCTTCTTCAATTATTTTCATTAAATCCTTCTTTAACCAATTTTTTATGTAATCCCTCATAGGAGCGATAGTTATCTCTCACCTAACTTTTATATCAAATAATGTATTTTCAAGGACTCTAAAGTTGATTGAAATTTGGTGTAACATGTCTTCAATATCTTCATTTTTATTAACATAACTTACTAACCAAATTTCAACCTCTTTCTCTGTGGATTTAGTCTTGAGCTATTAAATTTTTCTGCAAACACAACTTTCAATATTTCTAGATGTTATTCAAATTTCCCTATTGTCATAAGCATAGAATTTAATAATAATTTGGGATCTTGAACCTGTCCAATTGTCCCAACCAAGTCTAACTCAACCAATTTCAATTATAATTCCCCTATTATGACACTTCAAGTCTCACAACTAGAATTTTTTTTTTTAAGTCTTCATCCTCTTGATCCAACATGATTTTAATTGTTTTATACAAATCATAGATGTTAAATATTCTTCCCCTTTTTTTAATTCACTCATACCGAAAACCTTTAAAACAAATGTAACAATATCCTCTTTATAAAATCCTTCATTGTTTCTTAAATCAACATGAAGGTATTGTCTTAGATTTGTAATTATGGAACCCAAAGAGGAAAAACTACTTGCAGGTTGTCATGCCTCGAGAATTAGAGACATGGTTTTTCATTGTTTCCTCAACATACCTTCTTAATGAAACAAGTAGGCTTGATGTTCCCTTAAATTTTGAAATTGAATCTAGTGTTCCATCGAGGCTTCTATGAGGCTACATGGTAGTGATTGGACTAGTGAATATTGGTGGTGACATTAATGCATTCTCCAATTCTTTAATTGTTTCTTTCAAATTGGAATTTTTGTTCTCCATATCATGAACTGGTATTTCAAGGGATTCCCTTGTAATTTTGTATATACATGCAATTCTAGAAGGTGGCACCCCATTGATATCTAACTCGAAATTAGATTTCCCTTGGACATTTTTATTTTTTGAATAAATTCATTAAAAAATTAATTTCTTGGTACTTCTATCAGACTGAGAATTTTGTATAGTCAAATATTCTTCTTCAAATAATACTCGTTCTGTGGTTTCCAGTTCAACTCTGACTTCCCATCTTTCTTGAAGTCTTTTCTCTTCATCGAGAAATTATATATCTTCAATATTGGCATCCAAATCCATGTCTTCAGTAACAAATTCATATTCATGTGTGATCTCCTCTAATTCTTGTTGATTGATTTACCTTTTCATCTCAGTAACGCGAATTTTATGGGGTTGCTCCAAATTTCCCTTAGTAGGTTTTTGATCACCTCTGTCATCAAAATTATTGGTCAAAGACTTATTTTGTTCTTGTACTACTCACTGAGAATTTTTTCTTTGTGGGTCGCTTCTCTGAGATGCATTAGGGGAAAGATTACTCCTTTCATTAACAACTATTCCCCTTTGTTTATGTTGTCCTATGGTACTAATGGCAGTCTCGATATCCTCTAGATTTTTTTCAACAAATATTTTTTGTGGGTCTTGGTTGTCTCCCTCCTCCTCTACAAATAGAGAAGAATTAGCAAGTGAAAATCTAAAACCAACAAATTTCATATGGTCCATGAAAAACTGGTTGGGGTCAAAGGCTTTGATGTATTCTAGAAAATTTAAATTATATTGGTCAAAATACACTACAAATTCATCATTATTTAAAATACTTCTTGACAAAATTTATGAAATCCTCCAGGGTAAAGGAATGAATAGCTTCTTTCTTTTTTCATGAAAGAAGTGTGCCAAAAATATGTATTATCTTGGAAGTTCTACAAAAACGTTTCTATAAATCACATAATATAGGATATAAAGAGGTTTTTCTCAAGAAAAGTAGATTCTAACAACACTATAGTCTTCCATGGCTTCGATGATTCCATTTTTATCCAGGAAAGTTGTTGCTTCTAAATATAGCCTGGATGTTTTCAACCCAAAGAAAATTTTCTTAAAGTAAGATATAAATGCATTATAAACTTCCTAAAAATGACATGTCTCCTTTTGTTTCCATAAGGTTGGGTACCGCATCGATATTTTGTCAATTTTCCAAATAACATGTCTTCCCAAACTCAAAACCTCAAAAACATGACAATACATGATAGCAAAGATTAAGTATGAAGACACGTAAAACTTTTTGTTCTTCTTGAAATGTCATAATTGTGAAGAGATTTCTCTAGAAATGGTCTTCAGCTAGTCTAAAATTTCTTGTTCGTGAACTCTGAAATGTAAAACATAAAGAGCCAAGTGGGGAATGGTTGTCATAGAGTCTTCAACTACTACTCTGGAAAAAATCCATGTTATCTATCGATAAGGGTTTTTTTAGTAAACTAACCTGTATATTAGACAAATCTTTTGGCATCATTAGGGTATCCTCAAGATACTCATGCAAAATCTCTAACATGTTGTTTATGTCCTTTAGTAAACTCCTAGCCCTATATATTTTGAATGTAATTGTTGGATCGAGAAGTTTCAACATTCTCTTAAATATCGATGGTGATAGAGATATCAGATATTCTCCTTGGAGTTGAATTATCGTCTAATCTATATAATATTTTCCTATACACCGGGAAACTATCTCTCTATAATAAAAAACATTCGGTACAAAACCTGCTAAGGTGATGCCTGTTGTCCAAGCTTTGTTTTCATCCCTTTCTAGGAACGATAGTGATGAATAATACCAGTATGATCTTGACCATTGGAATCTTTGATCTTCATGCCAAAATGATTTCAGAGTGTCCCTGTAGAACTATTATATTCCTCTCGTTTTTATATTTGATGAAGTGGGTGGACAAATGTATAGACACTTTGAAACATTAATTTCAAAGTAAGTTTGTTTATAATAATTTAACTGTAATCTATTCTTTCGAAAAATAGATTAATGTGAATTAAATTCGAATTGATGGAGAATTTACTCAAGAAGTCTACCATTAATAATGACTTTTAATATTTTAATATCGTGTTATCATCTATAATATTAGCATTAAATGTACTTTGGGGAATGTGACAAGATAATACATGTATTACCTCAGAGGATCAAAGGATCGAAAATGTGTCAAAAGATATCAAAATCATGACAAACTCATGGGTCTGCAAACCCATAGTGAAATCCCAAGAAATAGCTAAGCATGAGACTGCATTAGTCAGATGTGAGGGGAAAAGTTATTTGAAGAGCTATGACTTGTGAAATCACAGTGAAGTTCAAAATTGACTAAGTATTGAGGTATCAAGAGAGGAAGGAAATTTTTTAGAAAATGACTAACTATTGTAAGTTGGTTGATCAGACCTATCGTGATAAAAATCAAGTGAATCAGGGAAGTGTCTTATACCCATGTTGAACATTTAAAAAGATTCTAAGTATAGTGAAAAATGATGATCATGGAACATGATGGTGCATTTTGGTAATGGTGGAGCTTTGAAATTAGATTAGGAAATATAAAAAACCTACGAGAAACAAAAAATAAATTTTGTATTGGTGACAAATGGATGCGATGGAATACAATGGTGCATTTTGAAGGATGCAAAAATTTATACCATGATGAAAATGAGTTATAAACCTGCAAGAAGATGAGAAAATTTCCAAGTATAGGAATATACAATGTAATGTTTGTGAAAGACTTAACACATATATGGGTCAATAATGAAGTATTATGAAATTGATATTGGTGTATGTTGGCACAGGGGCAGACCTAGGGTTCAATGCTTCAATAGTGCACCAACAAAACCCTAACTAGCGACCCTTTCAGCATCAATTGCGAAGCAGATGAAGTCTCACCCGAGGTAGAGGCAGGGGTGGTTGCAGGAATCAAATGTCTGCAACCTATTTGGGATACAGATCTTTGATTATAACACTTAACAAAGCACTTAGCAGTTAACATTCATCAATAATTAACCCTTATTCACATCGTAGATCCAAACCCTAGTTACAGAACAACACAGTATTCAACTAGATTTAACACATATAACACTTAGCACATGGAAAAAGATCAGATATAGCATGTGTTCATATCACTTAAGAACTAATCTACCATACTAGATTCATCTAAACATTGATTACTGCACTTAAGCTTAAATTACATACACAACATAATAACTAGAATGCACAAAGCAACCATAACACAGGATATACATGGTTCACCCCAGTGTGGGGCTATGTCCACCAACTCTTCTCTTATTTATTATCTTCTCTCAATATTATACAATCACAGAGCCACACGAGCCCACTCTGCATAGGACATGAGATCTGCGTGCACCTCACCAGATACTCCTTCCTTCAGCTAGGTTTAAGCACAAATCCTTCTTACAATCACTTGCACTTAGCTCTGCAAGTCTCAACATACACTATGCATAAATCCTTTGCAATCACATAGATAGAAATCTAGCACTTAGCATATTATCTTCCTCTCTTACATCACCTAGATATCTATTTATAAATTACAAAATGGGCCTAAACATGGGTAAACCCATGGGATGACATCCCATACCCATTACATAAACCCTAATACCAAAAACCTGCCTTAAAAAGGGGCTGAGATCCCACAATATTTTATTTGACATGCGCTCTACCTTTAACCATCTTGTCAAAATCCCAAAAGAGGTCAAGCATGACCAAGTATCTCCAAAACTTGGTCAAGGGCCAACAGGCCCCCAAAAATCACTTCTGACTCATCTCGGGTCACTCTGGTCTGGGTAACTCTACCTCAAAAGACTCGAGCTTGGCTCGAGCTGCTTCAACATGTTTCTATGCCAAGGCCTCTTTCTCGACGAACTCTTGAATAAATTCCTCGTTCACAGGTCCCTATAATCACTATTCTACCAAAGTGACTACTTTTTCTAGCTCTTCTCCTCAAGCTTCAATCTCCTCAAAAAGTACACAAGTTGCATCTTGGACTGGATGGAGCTTCTGAGTCACTTCCATGACTTTACTTTGTATGGCATGGACCTGTTGTTGAGTCATGCGTTGTTCTTGGGATATTTCCATCCTCTCCACTGCTGAAAAGATTTTGAACTGTGCTTGTACTATTGTTGTTTGTTTCTTTGCTTCCTGGAGCTACGAGTCTAGTGTCTTCAGTTTAGGGTCCTCGGTAAGGCGCTCATAAGTCTATGCACTACGACATCTTAGTTTTTTACATTCCACGGCTAATGATTTGATCCTTTCAAATGCACTTTGGGCAGTTTCTTCTCTCTGGTCTCGCACATCCTGTAGAGTGCTTGGCACTATTTGTATCTCTAGTTCTGTGACCCTTTGTTGAAGCCACTGAATGGATTCAACAAGCTTCATGTCTTGATTTACTATCGGGTCTTCTTCCATCTTCTCCAAGTCTATCACAGATATAATTTCTATGTTGACTGCTTCTTTAATTCTGACATGCTCCGCGAGAAACCGTTATTTCTCCTATTGGATTTGTGCTCTATCCTCTTCGAAATTGATTTGGAGGTCGTCCTTCTTTTGTTGCGCAACTTAGTATTTCTCTATGATTTCCAATTTTGCTTTCTTTAGGGCCACTATGGCCTGTTCGTTTTCTTCCTGCATGTGATGAAGGTGAGAAGCTTGGTCATAAATTTTTTATGATAACCTTCGTCGTAATATTATGAGAAGCTCATCAATCGAACATACAATTATGTAAAAACTAATTGTGAACTGTGAGAGTAATGTAGAAAGGAGCAATATTAGTATCTTATTTTTCAAGATGAGGACCTATAAATATTTTTGGTGTTTCTTCATGCACACTAATAGTGTCAGTATTCGAAGGTAAGTTAGAATAAAAACCCATAAGCTTTTTTACTTCATTTTTAAAACAACGTATCTTTATTACTTCATTAAAAGGAATTGGAATACATACCTTGTTAAGTTCAATGATTAAATTTAAAGAACTAGTATTTTGAATGGGTACTTCTTTATTATATGTTTGAGTCACTGGTTTAACTACTTCCTTTGGTTCTTTTTGTACTTTCTAGATCACCTTCTGACTTTGAGGCTGAACATAATTAGTTTTAGGTCTAAGATAATAATCATGGTGAATTTTAGCTAAAATTGTTTAAGTGAAAGTTTGATACTATTCAACCCATATACTTTCCATTTCTTGTTCAGACATATTAATATTTTGCATATAGTCATTTATTGAATTTTGATGATCATTTTGGGTCAAATAAATATGAGACTCTTCTACTTCTAGCCAATTAATCTGAGGTAGTGCTTTTGATACCTCAAATCCTTTATCTTGTAATTTCATTTCAAAATCCTCAATCATATTTTTATTATCCATTAATGTAGGTTGTGGTGGAGGTTCAGCAACCTTCTTTCCTCTATTCAAAATTTGAGGATTGAAATGTTTCCTATAAGGAACATTAGTTTTTCCGGAAGGGTTCTAAATGCTCTAGAATTATTATATAAATTTCTTTGAGGATTTGTTGGAGGATTAGGAGGAAGAAGTTTATTAGTAATTTAAAACTTAGTCATCTTACTAGCTAAATATTTAACTATTTTTTCTATTTCATCAATATTTTGATCTTACTTATTAGTAGAATAAGATTCTTCTACTAAGTTGTCTTCTGGATTTTTCTTACTTTCATGCTTTTCAACTTTGTATTTGTTTTTACCGGCGGTGACTATATTTCCTTCTAAATATAAAGCATCGGTTTCCATGGAATATAATGTAACTTCCATTCACTCCCTTAGTAATAAACAAAATTTAGGGTTAAAAGCAGAAGAACATGTAACCTTAGTTTTGGATGGGATTGGTATTACATCTTTGGGAATTTAATTATAAATTTGTTAAATTGTTTAGTAAATTTGGAAATGGATTCAACATTCTTTCTCTTTAAAAAAAAAAATTGGTAAGATAGTATTAATGGTCTCTTTTTCAACCTGAGTAATTTAAAAATATTGTTTTCAATTCTTCCCTAGTCGCAATACTATTTGCACGTAGATTTCAAAACCATTTCCATGCATCGCCTTCAAGGCTTTGCACAAACTACATGAGATATACATCTTCTTCTGAAACTCCAAGATTATAAATAAAATCTCAAAAAAAAAACAATATGTTCTTCAACATTGAAGTTGGTTTGACCGTTGTACTTGGGTGATTATTTAAGATACTTATTAGGTAATTTATGTAATTTTTGGGGAAGCACCAAACGCTAGTAGTGGGCATTGACCCAATGTTAGACTTGAGGTGGCATAGTTACTTTCGATTAAGGTGGTGGATTATTTTCAACATTAGTAGACTTTTTTGAAAAGAGAGGACTTAGGATTGATGAAACCTTTCCAAAAGGAGTTCAAGTAAATCAAGTATTATAAATATCTACCAAAGGAATTTTATTTTTTTTTTTACTGGAAAAATCGACAACTCGCGGTTCTCATACTCATGTGACACGGGGTCGATTCCTGTCTGCTATCTCTATAAAATCCACCAAAGGAATATTATCGACCAAAGGAGAACCAAATTTTCCCCTACCTAGGGTTTTATATTCGAATTGATTTTCAATATATTATGTTTCTATAATTTTAGTATCTAAGGCGAACCTAATGAAAAAGATGCAATTTTTTATGTTTGTTTTCTTGTGAAACAAGTTTCTGAGGGTTAGACATAGGGGTAGTATGTGGTGATATTTTCTAAGAATGATTATTTCTAGAATTATTCTCCAAGTTTACTTGATAAGGTGAAGTTATTAAGTAAAATATTTTCAAAATAAAGAAAACTCGAGATTCTACTTCACTCGCCTATTTAGTTAAATGCATGTGATTTCCCAAAAATAAAATAAAGACTTGACCAATATTGCTTTAACTCTATAATGTAGTCCCTTAATAAATGAGAAAATTGAAATACTTACACGAGTCTTCATTATCAATATCGTTGTATTTGTGGGTTAGCTTGAGCTTGAGCGTCTTTCTATGAAAGAATGTGCCAAGATTGGTCCAATTTTGTATGATTCCTTGCAGTTTGTATGGCTAACTTGTACAACTTATTTAAGATACTTCTTTGATCATACAAAAAAAATAGCATGAGGTTGTACACGATTAGGTGAAGTCATGAATATCACTTAATCAAACTCCAAGAATATAATATAGATATTTTTCTTATTATAAAATATTATAAATTTCTATCCCGAGTAACGACGCCAAAAATATTTGTTTCATCAAGATTGTTCTTATAAAAGAACAATTCCAAGGCACCCAACGAGGCCCTTTAAAATCCTCATCCCACTTTAAGCTCTGTTAGAAAAATCTATGAGTTAGAGAGGGTATCCGTTGTAGAATTAGATGTGAAAGGTAGGTGAGATTTAAAGAAATAACATAATCAATCAGAATATTCAACAATATCTATGAGGTAAATGAACAAGGAAGATTTATCCAATGAATATTGGATTATATCAAATAAAATGAGACCTTAGTTCACTTCACATCAGAAAGAAATAAACCAGGTCAGATCACTTCATAATTAATAAGTGTGTTCTCAAATATAAAGTAATCACAAAAAAATAAATAAGAAAATGACTAGTGCTATTACAAAAATATTTCATGAACAACATTCATATCATATACAGTAGTGAATACTTGTTATAGAAGACTAAAAAATACCATTCATATATAATCTCAATAGAAAGACAATGCCAATCCAACCCTATATGTTAACTTGAAAACCATCATTCTAAAATGAATAAACTTCAAAGGATGATCATTTCAACCCAATGAAAAGATTCATGATCTAATCAATTGATATAAGAAATAAGTAAAAAATACACATAAACAAAAGTAAAATACTAACATAACGTAGATTTTGTATTGAATATTATTTCAAAATCGAGCTAGGATTCTATTAAATATCTAAAAGATAATCATTCTCATGGTATTGAACTCTCGGAAAGAAATGTATTTCTTTCAAGAAAATGTCGAACCCTTTAGAGTCTTCAAAAAATATTTCTATGGTTATTTTTTGTAACTGTCAAATAACTTTCTTGAAATCAACTTTTGAAATAAAAGTAAATTAAAATCGAAAATTACTTTTTTATTTTCATATTTGGATCACCTTGACTTTTCTTAATTAGAGGTAAATGGCTAGTTGTCATCTCCTTGATGGTAATATTTTCCCCTTTGCATGTCAGTTCTCTTTGACTGGTCTCAACAACATGAGGAGTCACTTTAATGAGTTGCTTCTATTCATCCATTTGAATAATAATTTTGCGACAAAGCTTTGTCGACATAAACTTGAATCTGAGCATTTTTTTCCATTCAACATTTGAAGGAAATGGTTGTCTCAACATATTCCCATATAAAACTTCAAGTTCCATGGATAAATAAAAAGGATTGGAAAGTTGGATAATTAACGAATCAGTGAGCATCATTAGAATAGTAAAATCATTTTTCAGAGAGTTGAGAATAGTTTTCCCAAAGAAAAATTCATTTTTACCAATGTCGAACTACATATCATCTCAACAAACAACCAACATCTGTGTATAGGATTCCTTAGACTGAAGTCAAGGATCAATTGACCAAGGAGATGGTAAAACAAGTTTTTTTACCTTTATGAATTGTCTTTTAAATTTAAGTATTGTCTCATGAATTTTTTCAATATTTGTAACCAATGCTTCGAGAAACTCCCCCTTTTCTATGACATTTATGAATTTTAATAGAACATCAAAGTTTTCTATCACTCGAGAGTGTTTTAATTCTTGATTGGAAAGAGAAATGATAAACTCAATAATCTTTTCGTCATAAGGAATCTTCTTTTCAATTTCAGATAGATAATTGATGATATATAACTCTGGAGTTTTTATGTTCATTGTTTCACACAATTGATATATTTTCAGGTGGGTCTTGAATTGCTCCATCACTTGAATAATTTGATCCCACAATATTTGACTATACTCAACTAAATTTTGTGTATGAGTGGTTTGTTCTAATGTGTCTTCCATAAGCTTACTCCAATGTTTTTTTTTTTAATTAGAATATTTATTTTTTTACCTTTTCTTTCCAATTGTTCTTCAAGTTCGGTTACATCATTTTCTTTTTGCTGATTATTTTCTTGTGAGTGATTGAAACAAATATGGGTGATGTTAATAAAGAAACATGAACTTGACCTTCTTTATCCACCTCTCTAGAAACATTCTTGGAAATACTTTCCTTTTTTTATTTCAATTCAGTGATTTCTCTGTTGAGAGTTGTTACATTTTCTTTAAAACATCATTCCTTGCCCTAAATTTATCTTTTGCTTGATACAATTCAATTAATTATTTAGACTCTGTGAGTTGAAAGTGAGGAATTTTCAACCAATATGTTAGAAATCTTATTTATTTTTCTTTTTGATCTAGAATAGCCTTCAAATTTGTATTTGACTTATTTCCATTAGTTATTGATGCAACTTTTCCTTCCAATTCCTTGACTTTGTTTTCTTTAATTCTATTAATTTTTTTCCCATTGCTCAATTGCTGAGATAGTTTTACAACGACATTCTATCATTTCATTACATTCATTGATGATTGAATCAATATTCAGACAACAATTTCACCAGTTTTTTTAATCCATTCAGCTAAATCAAAGTCATTAACTTAGTCCAGTATTATATCTACTCCCACTGAGGTAGTATTATATTTTGTTAGTCCAGTACCTTTGTTTGACTCTGGTTGGATGACCTGTAGATTGAATTGATTAGTTTTTACATGAGTTGAAATTATGAACCTTGTTCATGATAACTCTTGGTTTTCAGCCAAGGTATTATCCTTAATAAATAATGATCTAGGTGGACATTGGTATAGTTACATATGATAGATGTAATTGAAAATGTATCCCAATTCTTCACCCCACAATCTTGAAAAAAACATACCAAAGTTGGGTCGTACATCAGAAATGATAATTTCCATCTTAATACTCTTGTTAGGGACCTAGGCTAAATTAACAACCAATTCCTTAATTAGATGAAGACATTGTACTTAATTACAAGTTTCTGAGGGTCATACATAAGGTAGTATGTGGTGATATTTGCTAAGAACGAGTATTTCTAGAATTATTCTCCAAGTTTACTTGATAAGGTGAAAAATATTAAGTAAAATATTTTCAAAATAAAGCGAATACGGGATTCTACTTCACTCCCCTATTTAGTAAAATGCATGTGATTGCCCAAAAATGAAATAAAGACTTGAACAATATTTCTTTAACTCTATAATGTAGTCCCTTAATAAATGAGAAACTTTAAATACTTACACGAGTCTTCATTCTCAATCTTGTTGGACCTATGGTTAAGGTTGAGCTTGAGCATCTTGCTATGCAAGAACATGCCAAGATTGTTCCTATTTTGTGTGATTCGTTGTAGTTTGTATGGCTACAACTGATTTAAGATACTTCATTAGGTGAAGTCATGATTATCATTTAGTCAAAATCCAAAAAGTGCATCATCAATGAAGACGAAGTGTTAGTTCATTGAGAAATATAACTCCAGAATATGCCAGTTGGGAGTCGACCACCATTCTGTAAAAATTTCCTTGTCTCAAGTCTTGAGAACAAGGATGTTCTTCAAGGGGGAGGTCATGTTAGGGACCTAACCTCCCTAACCCATCATCTATGTAGAAAAATATTTTTTCAATGTAATAAAGGATGACATAAATGTGAACAAGTCAATGTAAGAAGACCTAATAGAAGCTTCTACTTCTAGAATGTTCTTTAGAAGATAGAATTAGTATAAAAAAGAGTAGGAGACATGATACACATTTGTCTTGAGAATTATTGTAATAGACCATTTTGTCCTCAAAGAGACAAGTGAACATTGAATCCTATTAATATTTATTTTTGGTTGTGGTTCTCTACATTTTATTGTTCCCATCGTATTTTATGTAGTATTTCTATTTTCTTCTTAATATAATAGATCTCGTACCTAACAGTTGTGAATTCTACAAGATTAATTTATTCATTTATAGACTTATCTTATGTGAATGTTGTGTCCCTTACAATATGTTTTCTTCTTTATTATTAATGTTATGAGATAAATAGAGTCAAAAACTGGGTCAAAAACTGAGTCTGACTCAAATAAATACAGTCTGTTCCCCACATGCACAAAAATTGGCTGAGGAGAGTTCACTTCGGAGAGAAAATGTAATTCCGGTGCGCTATCAGTTATTTGTTCCCATACAGGTATCTCTGTTATATCCCAATAAGAATAACGCCCTCTGCGACATCTGCGATATACATAAAGGTTACCGGCGACCCGGTTTGATCTGCATATATGCAATAGCCATAAATGATTTTCACTTCTACATACTTCCTTCCATTGCCATAAACCGCTGCCAACGTCTAACGCAAGAATTCTAATGATGGAATTACTGCCGAGTAGGCGTTCACCAAAGTACAGTCTTCCGTCAACCACTCCTAAAACATGTTCATCAGCGGAACTTGTGTATCCCCCGCGTCCACATATGGGGGCGACGTTTCTCCATTGCCCATCGAAAAGTTTCAGCGCATTGCCGGATTCTCTTAAACGCACATTTCCCCTATAAAATTTAAATTTAAACGTTGTCCGGAAAGACTTCACTAAATCCAGCAATAAATAAACTATAAATCCAATGATCACGGAAGAATCTTGAGACCCTCTAAGCGAAGAAAGAAGAGCTTTGAGTACCTGTGTCGATACGTACGATAATGCACTGCAAGGCGGCATTTAAGCGGCTGCTTCAAACGGGTTAGTATTGCAATGCGTTCTCCAATGGGGTCTAATGTGTTTCCGCCTTGTAATCCAATAGCGTCTAACGCATCCCTCCATGGTCTGCTCAAGGTCATCAGAAGGGGACGGGTGTGCCATGGCATGAGGGGGATTATTTCCGCCTGCACAACGTCATCAAGAATACCAGGGATCAGTGAAGAACCGGCCATGGCGATGGAGTGGACGTTCTTGCAGCTCTGCTCTCTATTGGTTTATATATAAAATATGTTTAGGTTATCCCTTCGTATTCTCCTTGCCCGATGTCCCTTCATCT
>SNQJ01S0011022.1:263989-284951 GCA_010110895.2 Picea sitchensis
TCTACATACTTCCTTCCATTGCCATAAACCGCTGCCAACGTCTAACGCAAGAATTCTAATGATGGAATTACTGCCGAGCAGGCGTTCACCAAAGTACAGTCTTCCGTCAACCACTCCTAAAACATGTTCATCAGCGGAACTTGCGTATCCCCCGCGTCCAGATATGGGGGCGACGTTTCTCCATTGCCCATCGAAAAGTTTCAGCGCATTGCCGGATTCTCTTAAACGCACATTTCCCCTACAAAATTTAAATTTAAACGTTGTCCGGAAAGACTTAACTAAATCCAGAAATAAATAAACTATAAATCCAATGATGACGGAAGAATCTTGAGACCCTCTAAGCGAACATTGAGGTACTAATGGCGAACAATGAAGAGCTTTGAGTACCTGTGTCGATACGTACGATAATGCACTGCAAGGCGGCATTTAAGCGGCTGCTTCAAACGGGTTAGTATTGCAATGCGTTCTCCAATGGGGTCTAATGTGTTTCCGCCTTGTAATCCAATTGCGTCTAACGCGTCCCTCCATGGTCTGCTCAAGGTCATCAGAAGGGGACGGGTGTGCCATGGCATGAGGGGGATTATTTCGGCCTGCACAATGTCATCAAGAATACCAGGGATCAGTGAAGAACCGGCCATGGCGATGGAGTGGACGTTCTTGCAGCTCTGCTCTCTATTGGTTTATATATAAAATATGTTTAGGTTATCCCTTCGTATTCTCCTTGCCCGATGTCCCTTCATCTTTCATTCTTCCCTCTCCTTTCTTCCATCTCCTTGGCCAAAAAGGATCATCCATGATAAAACCATGAATCATTACTCATGAATAAGATTTTAGTTGGGTCGATCATTCATGATTAAGATTGTAGTTTGGTTGATCATTCTTCAATATTATGTATAATTTTATTGATGAGAACTTTTTTATTAATTACAAAGAGGTATATTCAAGAGTTTTTAGATTATTTGAGTCCAATTATTAAATAAGGACTCTTACAACATCATTAGTCATCAAACTTATTTTGATAATTGATAATGATTCTATATGGATGCTCGGAAGTGATATTTGACATACACGTGAGTTTGTGATTATTAGTGAATTGTGATTATTAGTGAAGGCCTTTAGCAATTGAGTTTTCATAGAAAAAGTGAAGGGTTTAGTCATGGATTTGTTTTAAATTCTATTTTCAAAGATTGTTTGATCATAACAAAAATATTAATATTTTGTTTCTTAAAAAAAATAAATTTATTGAGCTAACAAAATTACATAGTTAGATGTTTATGACATTTCAGTAATAAAAATGTTGAGATCTCTTGTATGTGTTATGTAGAAATATATAAAACATTTTTACTTTGAGTATTAACCATGTTCTCTTTTTTACCATAATTTTGTGCAAAAGTTTCATAGTGTATATCAAAAACACATTAATTGTGTACAAAAGTCTCATAGTGTACCTTAAAAATATATTGTCCAATATGTCAATAATACATTCAACTTTGTTCAAAAACTCAGTATAGATATTATTTTTCTAGTTTGTCACTAAGGGGCGTGAAGATATTTGAAAGATCCATTTGTGACCTTTTCAATGACCTTTCATATGGCTCTGGTCAATTCCAAACCAAGTTTGGACAGACAATGTGCTTCCTTTTTCTTACTCCTATACACATGAGAGGGAGAAATATGTATGAAATATGAGATGAACTTATGTATATTATGATAGAGTGGATGTAGAGTGTAATTATGTAGAGATGTTGTCACATTCATGTAGCTAATGATAAGATTTGAATCCCCATATGTTAAATACTTGAATAGATTTGCAAATATACTTCAGGAATAGCCAAGAAGCTCAACAAGAATACACAAAAACATTCACCACAATATTAAACACAAGAAATAATCAAAACCCTTGAGGTAGAGTAACACCATATATTATTCCTTATGGAAGGAATGCACTGTCAATAAATACTTCCTTGTACAACAACAATATTCTTAACCATCCTCCAATACATTGCACACACTTCTTTATATAGCATTCTCTATCTTCTAGGAACTTTCTAGAGAAGGAATCTTCTACAAAGCCTATTTATTATATCTAACTACCATAGTGGGCCTTATTTAATAATATAATAGAGCTAGTCCACCTTACATTGAATGGCTCCACTAATAATAAATAACCTCATATATTACCTCCCTAGGTATACTACACCATATACATTGATCAAGAAATATTTTTTCCTTTTCTAGAAAGAGTAGGAGTTTTAGAGACATAAATTCACTATAATTATTACTTTTTGAGCCAAATTTGTTGTGAAAGAGTTGGAGTGATTCTCTACATGGAAAAGGATTTCCTTGAAATCCAGCATCGAAAAAATCCCAAGGAATGTCCTTGTGGAAATGAGTCTCAAATATGCTCCTTGGATAAGGGTCCTTTTGTTGAAGATAATGTGCAGGATTTCCACGATGAAAATGTAGTGTGAGAAGGAGAGGGAATTCCATTTTGAAAATGAAAATAATTTCTTGGGATTCAAATGCCCCATGAAACAATTAATGGAAGGGCTCTAAAAGAAGTAGTGTTTGGATTTTCTATATAATATATTAAGAGTTTGAATAGTGTGATAATAAACAATTTTATTAATATATGTGATTTTTTGATATTTACTCTATGATATTCACTTTATAAGTTTATTGAATTATGTTAATTTTCCTTTTAATATTAAATTTAAATTTCTTTATCATGAATATCATTTATTATTAAATTAATTCAAGATCAATATTCATTATAAACATTTATATTAATCAAATATTGAAGACACTCTAATATTCTCTCCATAAACTCATTTAATTATGTTAGTTTTCTTTGTAATGTTAAAATTACACTTATATATTATTATTTATTATTATTATTAATTTAATCTTCTTATCACACAAGTAGTAGGTTGGGAAAATCCCGACCCAACCACCAAAATGGAAACAACTAAGGGACAATGTACACCATGCCACCTTGATATAGGTTTTGCACTTCAAGGGAGACTATGTCACTCTAGGTAGGCGATCCCGGTGACCCTACGGGGTTGAGATGGATGGAAGGGAAATAAGAGAAGTATCCCCCTAAAGGACAATGATGGAAGAGGAAATATGGCTTTGATAACTCGTCTGTGGTTGGTTTAAGGTTTCTAATTCTTTGGATGCCTACAAAGGGTGTTTGTACCTTCGAAGAAAAACCACACTTGCATATAGTAATGTTAGGTGGAAAAAAAGTTAAGATTGATTTCCATAACTGCAACAATAATACATGATATATATCATCACATAAAAGATAATAAGGGTTGCAATATAAGTGATAAAATTCCAATTGAATAAGGACGAGACAAGCTAGTAAAAACTAGTTTACCTCAACAATGATAGAACAAGACTTCAACACAAAAATCAAGGTTGTCAAAAAAAGATAATTGCATTGGCCTTATGTCTATAACAAACCTTTTGTTACAAAAACATATTTAACCACTAAAACTTGCTCAAACCTTGCCAAAGGATGTCTTGTACTTAGTATATTATGTGTGGGGATGTTAGGCAATTTATAATGGTTAAATTAGGAGTTACTAAAGAGTTTGGTTAGGGTTTTCTACAACCCTAATAGTTGTAGGTTAAATTTTTAACAACAACTAGAGATACTTGGAGAAATGAAACATCCTAGTGGATTAAGAAAACATTTATAGCATAGATTTGATTCCACCAGGAAAACTTCAAAATCATTAAATTTCATGTTTCCCAAAAAAACAATTTCATATCTCCTATGTAACAAGTGATGACTAGTACCTTTAATGATTGGATTAATGTAGTCAATCAAAGAAAGATCTAGAGGTACTACCTCCTTGGGGGTGTAAATCCTATTACTCCCTAAGGCAAGTATCTCTACTTAGGGTTTAGGCTAAGAGGGTGTATGCACTTATACTTCTCTTAGTAAATCCTTATTAAATCAAAAATAATTAAGTATAAAATGATGGAGGCTAAGGTGGGGGTGTATGCCCTTATACGTCCCACATATCTCTAGAAAAGTAACCTAGACTTGAACAAAAAATGATATCACAAAGTAAAAGCCTTACCAATTCAAGGAAAAATGCTAAGACAAACCACGAGAATAGCAAAAGAAGATCCTTCCAAGGCTAGAACATCACTTCCACCAACCAATAACTAAGAGATTATCTATACCAAGGAGAAAAAGACAGAAAATACCCAAAGATAGAAGAAATTTCAGTTCAAGTATCCTCTGAGAAGAGGAGATTTATCTCTTTAAAATGAGATCTTATGATCTCTATTTATACAAAATATCTCCAAAATAGTTTGTCCACATAATATTAGGATAAACTATAATACTAGGGGTCGAAAACCCTAATATTTCCCCTTTTACAAAATAATATTTAACAATTCACTTAAAATTTACTTTTACACAAAAAAAACCCTTGACTTAAGGTGACATCACCTATTTAGGGGACGTTCTGACACTGGGAGCAAGTCGTTGGTGTTGGAGGACTGTAGTTAGGATTCCCAAAGCCACATGTCAATCATACAAGTCATTTTCTTCATGTTCAAAGCCTCATTCTCCTCAAAAGATCATTTTCCGAATGAATGGTAACCTCACCACCAAACCCTATCCCCCTTAGGTGACGTCATGCCACCAAAGGTGACATTTTGCCTCTTCCGGGAAAAACGTTTGGTATGTGAGGGCTAGGTCATGTTCTTCACATTTTACTCTAGTCCTCTGAAGTTTCATATCTCACATCTAGCATGCATCCCCTTGGAATCCACCTTTGTGCTTCAAGCCCCATGGAATCTCAAGTTAGGCTTGTTCCTCCAAAATTGTCCACCAACTAGGTCCTACAAAGACAAATAAGCACACCCTCCAAGGATATCAATTCAAAATATCATGATAATTAAATAAATTCAATAAATGATCCACCTAAGCATGTGCATCAAAGATTAGCCTCTCAAATAATTAAGTGCTCAAAGACATTATGCAACCTTCCAAGCTTGGATATGCGAGTATTGATGAGTTTTTTTATTGAGTAGACCCTTCCTAGGTCAAGGAGTGTTTCCCAAGTGATCCTTTTATAAGCCATGTAAAGTGGATTAAGTGGTTAAGGATCAAGACTCATTGGGTATGGGGTTCATGACATATAAGGGGTTGTAGTGTCTCATTCATGGGTGCCTTTGTAGAGGGTGTGTGGCACCTTCGTTTCGAACGAAATTATTCGAATCCCATCATTTTCCCATTCTTCATCTATTTCATAATATACTTGGATAAGTTGAAGGCCACTGTCCTAGCGTGGTGTCAAGATAATTATAGTGTCACCCACAAATACCTAGCAGAAATGAGAAGGTTGGCTCTTAATTGTACCCCCTTTCTCTCATATATGCAATTGGGAGCCATTACCCTAGCTTGATAGCCATATGATGGCAATGTCATACCACTAGATATATATGATCATGATAGATCGACTCGTGATGAGACCTCCTATCCTCCAACTAACCCTTTAATAATTCATAATCATATTTCTTGTGGGTCCCCCTTTTCTTACATATAAGTGTTTCATCACTTTCTTGGGTGATCCCTAGGAGAAGCATATGGAAGGTTTATAAGTAGGATTTTATCGTTTACCCAAAAACAATCCCTCTGGGCCTTCAACCCCTTCTTCCCATTTAATTAGGGATAAGCCCTTCTTGGGTCAATACACCCAAAATCCTAAGAGAGAAGGAAATGGAGGGTTTAAATGATGAAAATTAGTAAGTATGATCATGAATTATGCAATGGATTTTCAAGGGAGTTCTTAGTAGCAAACCCATCCCAAGGAAAGACCACTTTCAAGGGGAAAATGTCAACCACCAAGGTGAAGCAGGGAAAAGGGAATAATGTACAATAATATGTCATGAAACATAAAGTAGCATAAGATACAATATACTCAAATGCCTCAAATATTTAAATGACACTGACCATAATACCTCACATGTACCTCATGGAGCAAGGCCCATTTCCTCCCCGAAGCTATCCATATGTGAAAGTGTACAATCATGGTCATGTAGTCTCTCGACACTCCATATCTGCAACATGAGGTCTTTGAGACATAATCTCTTTAGTTATCCCACAAAATGGGGATAACATCTCGCTCTTACTTGGGGACATGTGCTCGTTGTAGAGTGCATGAGAACCGAAAAATCTCCTAGTAGACCTATTCCTTCAAAAATTCATATAAAAGCATCATATAATATAGGGTGTAGATATCACCCTTTATCTATATATATAGAAATAAAAAATGAAAACTAATCTAGAAAAGAAAATTTTGACGTTTTTTCAAAAATCCCTAAACTAAGCATGAAATCAATATGCAAGTAGAGAAAAATGAAAATTAAATGCATCTAAACTAATATGAGAAATTAAGATTCAACTATAGGGGAAATAAAGATGACCTACCTACTTACCTCGGGCCTTGGGGCCTTGAAGATCAAGTGATGGATGATGTCAGGTGAAGTCATAGAACTAGTGCAACGAGTTGATCATATCATCAAAGTATATCCCCCTATTCTTAATCATATAATACAACTAAGATAAGTAAAACACATAATAATCATGAGTATAAACACACATAAAAGTGATCATAAAATAAAATTCATGGAGATGGGTGGGAGGGATGAAATCCTTCTATACAGAATATCCACCATTGTGATCATGCAAGGAATCCTGCCTGAAATGATAGCCACAAGATCAATAAATCCATCTATGAAGGGGGATACTATATATATATACGAAGGCCCATATTCATCCCCCTCAAAATGATACCTACTTATTAAATACCAAGTAGATATGAGAGGTCCTAAGAAGACCTCATGATTTTCCTGAGAAGAGAAAATGAGGTAAGGGATAGGATCAGGTCTAGGAAGAGAAAAGTGTTCCCTATTTATCTTCAAATACCTGTAGAAATCCTCAATATGAAAGTTCTTCCTCTTTGTACAGTGATCCTCTGATCACTCTGAGGTGGCGATGTCCTAATGTTCCTCCAATAGTGAGAACAAAAGGGGATGAGAGTGCTTGAATAAATTTGTAATCATGTCATTATCATGTGTTGGAGCATGCATTTTGGGGAGAAAAAAAATGAGGCATATTGGATTAAGAAGGAGAGAGCACCATGTTTTGAGGAAAAGCAACATGCGGGGTAGAATTTGCGGAAATCTAACGCAGATGTGGAAAAACCTATCAATTTTAGGGTTAGGGTTTTGGAGTGTAATGTAAGGGTTTTTCAACCAAATTTGTAGTATAAATAAGGGAGATAGAAAGTAGTTTGAGGAATGGAGATCTAGGTCTAGAGCGAGAGAATTATCACATATTTAATATCTTTTTGAGTCCTTGGTGAGTTTTGAGTCTCTATTTTGGTGAGATTTGTGGAGCTCAGATAGAGTCAATCGAGAGATGTAGTTGAGGGTTAGGTCACAAGATGTCAATCTTGGTGTGATCATGGTCCACCTCAATACTCTCTATTTTGATGTAATGAGAGCATTTCCATTTGATGAAGAAGACAGAATAAAACAATATATTTTTGGACGTAGTCTGAGGGGCAGTGAACCATGGTAAACTTTGTGTGCAATGTTTATGAATGTTTTACTCTTTTTGCAATTATGATTGAATGGTTAGATAGATAAATGAAGGGTTTCACTTACAATGAGCATTAAAATATATATGTTGAATAAATGTTATGAATGAATGGATGAATAGATATGATGAATACTAAAATAGAATGCATGGTTAAGTAGAAATAAGAAGTAAGAAAGAACATCCCCCAATCCCTTCCATGACTATATACACCTGTGTCCTATAG
Source organism: Picea sitchensis (assembly GCA_010110895.2). Taxonomy (NCBI): domain Eukaryota; kingdom Viridiplantae; phylum Streptophyta; class Pinopsida; order Pinales; family Pinaceae; genus Picea; species Picea sitchensis. Next base: position 271,849 of record SNQJ01S0011022.1, read on the forward strand.
TCACCCATAAACCATCTCGGGTGAGACTATGATGTGAACTCTGTGCGTGGTGTAGCCTTCTAGTTTACCAGAAGGGTCGATGGTGATAAGTGTTTTGTTGGAGAACTAAGGTAGAACCTGGGTCATCCCATACGTCCAAAAAATGGTTATGTTGTCAGCTATAACTCAAAAGAAGAGATAGGAAGGTTTTTGGTGAAGGATACATAGTCGTAGAAAGGGATGTTCAAGCCAAGGAATCCAATGAAGCAAGATATTGAAAGATGGTTAGAGACAAATAAGTTGGAGTTCGTGCAGAAAGATATTAAGGGTTCCATTTATACACCGTGCGAGTACGTGCAAAGGTATGTGTTTATTGATTTGCATGAATAATATTTTTGTTTCTTTCCAAAGTTATTATATGAGTGGTTCTGAAGGTTGAAGGATACCCATATGACTAATCTGATTAGGCCAGTAGTATGGACTGCTGAAAATATCATGCGGTTAGAAAGGGTTAATAACAAGTTCACGCACAGTGGATTTCAGGTTAGACAATATTATTGTAGGGTTTATCACTGATTTTTCAGTAGATACAACAAAGTCATACACTACTGCATAGTGGGATTTCTTAAGGGAAGCCAAAGGGAGGTACATTAGATCTCTTTACACATCGATCAAGATATTATTACATGATAAAGGCGTGATGACCATGGAATCAGATAGCTAGATCACTCTTCGCACATGAGGGAGTTGAGGGAAGCACTAAGAAAGATATGAGAGATGGAGAAGGCTCTGGAGAGCAGCAAGAAGGAGGAAGCAATAGACCCCATCATCATGGATGATGAATAGATCATGGAAATCATAAGGAATGCATGAGTGACGCATAATGGACGAGCCTACTAGTATAAGATGAATAATAAGAAGAGGGAAGTAGTTGAGCAAGAAAACTTGGACAACAATGAGAAAGAGGTAGAGGATCTTCGCGCCACAGGGTAGATTGAGGATATATTGTGTGCCACATATGAGAGGAAAACTAGAGGTCGTCAAGGATTATTTTAAAGATGAAAATTTGTATTAAAATGTATAAACTTGGGTTAATATTACTAGTCCTTAATATGTAAAGTGTAAAATGTTTGGCGATAGTTTTGTAAAAATATTCAAATTTATAAGGATTTTATATAGTATCTATAAAATTTTGGCAATTTTTAAGGTAAAATGATTTTATTGTATGAAATTTGGGCGAATTGTTTTTATAAAAAATGGAAATTGGCGAATCGTTTTTGGGAAAACCATGGAAAATTAGCCCATTTGAGAAATTTATCCCCTAAAATCATCTATGGAGGTCATGTGTCCAACATAGAATAAGGATCTCCATTCTATATCTTAATTAGTTTGGAACCCACAACCCCATGTGCGACTAAGACAACTCAAGAAGAAAAAGTAGTTAACCAACAAGTAATTAATGGTAGAGTAATTTTTTCAGGACATGGGTCCAATAGCAGAAGTGTTATTTCAGCAAGTAGCAGTCAAGTATCTACATAGCGCGGAGGTGGTCGTTCAACAAATTTCACAATGCCACGACAAGATCCAACTATTAGGTTACCAGAGTTTTGAGGGGACAGGTTAGATTATACAAAAAAAATTGTTCATTTGTGAGAAGACATGGGAAGAAAAGTAGATTACATACAAGGATACAAAGGTTGAGTAGTTGGAAATCACTTTTAGAAATTGCACATTATATTGGTACATGGGTCTCTGGAAAAATAACCCAACAGGAACACCTACAACTGTAGCAGATGTGAAGAATCAGTTAATAAATGAATTTCAAAAGCCAAGCTCAAAAGATCAATTTATGAATAAAATGATAGAGATTAAGTAGAGACCAAGAGAATCACTATGGGAATTGGACTAGTATTTCAAGAGGATAAAAGGTAAGTTAAATTACACTATTATTGATACATAGCATAGGAATTTGTTTGTTAATTATTTTTTTCCACACTTGAAGTATCCTTTGAGACATCATAAATTCCAAAGTCATGCTGAGGCTTTGTAAGAAGCCTTACAACTAGAAGAAAACTAGTACAAGAATACAGATTAGGTTTTGGAAGAGATAAAGCAAGATATGAAGAACTTAACATTGTAGTTGAATTAGAACAAAGGAAAGGAGAAAACAAAAGATTCCTATTGTACAATGTCCAGAACAGAAGGCCATCACAAGAATGAGTGTCCATTATTTTCACAATATATTGGACTGGGTATGCCAAACCCTTTAGCTTCAGGAGGATTATGGTGTGAGATTTACAAAACACATGGGAATTATCCCTATCATTGCCTCCTCATGTAGAAGTACCAGACAATACCAAATAGTACATTTTGTAACTTTTGTAAGTCATTAGGACACAAAGACAAGGATTGTAGAACCTTGGATATGATGAAAGAAAGGATTGTAGATAGATACAAGGTGCATGATCAACATGTAATATGACAACATGTGCAACATCCATGGTATAAAACTTCACAATAGCCTCAGTACAATATCATGCAACAATTCACAACACAACCAAAGTATAATGCATAGCAGTTTGAAGGGGAAAAACAGTATAATCCTGCAAAACAATGCACAACACCACAACAATACAATAACCAACAACAAAATTATAATCAAGGACCTCATTATAACACATGATGTAGAGATAATCAGGGCAATACAGGAGGATTCAAAGGAGGACGTCGTGGAGGAAGAGGGTTTGGAGGAGGTTGAGGACCAGTAGTGTGTCATAAATTTCAAAAACCAAGGCATTATGCAAGAGACTACCCACAACCACCTACAACATGTATGTATTCTCGTGCAATAGACCATGAAACAAAATATTGTCCTACAATTTTGATAAAGACTTATGCACTCTCGAAATAAATTGGCACTGAAATTTTACCCTAATTGTTTCAGTTGTAACTTTCTCATACGAGCTTTATTTGCACTTGGAGTAGCTCATTGGAAATTCGTCTCTGATTTCTTTTATTTAAGCTATAAATACATAGTGTGCCAATGGTAAACTCCATTTTCATGGATTTTGATTTCCTAAAATTGTTGTTCAATGCCTCAAAATCACCTCGCAAGTTTAAGACCTCCAAAATATGAAAATTTCATGGAAAATTGGTCGTTTTTCTATTATAACATCCTTTAAATCTAAGTTTTCGATCTCGAATAAGGTGAAATATAAATAATTGACCAATTAAATCTTCCTTAGGCTCGCAGATGAATTTCCACTATCAATCAATAACTTTAAACAATCTGGATCGTTGATTTGAGCTCCATTAGCGCTCGACAGTTGGCATTTTCCTTTGGACATACACAACAATTTCCCAAAAATGTCGACCCAATAGTCTGTGATTGGCCCTCTCCTTTGGAAAATTATTTGCAATACATAACTAAACTAGGCAACCTAATCATCAACCATCGGTCATTGGTTATTTTTGTTAGCAGATGAGAATCCTTACCAGTTTGGTTGATCTGATCATTGACCATCCTCGATAGATATTGTCATATGAAAAAACTTGTCTAATTCGTTTCACCCAACCATAGACTATATACCATTTTTGATATGATGTGGAAACTATGTTGATGTGGCATGACACATGAACGTTGACATGACATGACACATCATCCTAAGGTGTCAACTTGGTCAACGTTGAATGACATGTGAATGTTGACATGGCATGGGACATGGATGTTGACATGCCATGAAAAATCATCCTCAGGTGTCAACTTGGATGATGTCGCATGACACATGGATGATGACATGGAATGACACATCATCCTTCTCGTTTCTTCATCGACCATCGACAATTTTCCCTAGGTGACCCAAACACTTTGTTGAATTGGCCGACCTAATCTTTGTTCATCTACAATCAACGATTCCTATTTTAGACCAATAACCTTGCTAAAACGACTGACCCAACCATTGGTGGTCAACTATTTCTGTTGGAAAACAAAACACTTTTCCAAATTTGTTGACTCAACCATCAGTCTTCAACAATTTTTGTTGGCGACTGAAACACTTTTCCAATTTGACTCACTCGCCAATTGACCATCATTGAATTATATTGGCCAACTCCAACACTTAGAAACATTCTACCAAATACCAGATGAATTTGGGTGTTTGATCATTCATTCAAAATGATCTTGTTCATTGGTCTGCTTGACCTTGCTAACTACGAAAACCTTATAAGTTTTTAAATCTATTACAAAGAATCTGAGTTGTTGATCTCAAAATAAAATGTGATCTTGGTCATATTTCTATCATACTTCTCCCAATTATACAATGGTCATTAAAACTCGAATTTGAAACTTTCAAATCAAATTTCAAGCCTGCAACTCTATAGATTAACCCCAATAAACCTCTTAGATAGTTCTGAGGCAATTAATTCTTGAATTTCACTCGCGGATTTGGGGGTTTTGTTGTAACTTTATCAAAATTCATTATAGATTGAAATATGTAACAACAAATTATCCCAAATTCACATTGGTCCTTGTCCCATGCAATTCCAATGTTGAACCAGAAGCTCTGATACCATAATGTAACATACCTTAGTTCTACTAAGGAACATTATGAGCGAAAAAAAATTAAAATTAAGATTTCTCTGTGAAATAATTTCATGTAGATTACCATCTATAGGTCACACACCAATTTAACCATTGAATGATACCATCATTCCAAATAACAAAATATATTAAAAATATGAATTAATCTAGTAAGAACACAATAAATGCCCAACATTCATATAAAACATTTACAAAACAAATTAAACATAATAACATAACATAGAACATACCTATTGATAATTAACCAACTGGTTGCATATGAAGGAATAACCTCCCATCCATAGGAAATATTGTCCATTTTATTTCAACAACATACCAACCCTGAGAAGAGGCTATGAGTTCACAAGGAGATCCATCCATCTAGCTATCCACTCTTCACACAAAACATCCCTAAACCGAGGTTATACTCCTACAAAAGTTCCAATACAATAGTTCTGTCTTCCCCACCACCTGCACAACCAAAGGAATATACCCCTTTCATTGGTAACAATCCCTTAAGTTGTACCAGTAATTTATTAGGGCCTCTAGTGCACTCGGTTGGTGAGAGATCTCTCATATGGGGACTCTAGGAACTCTCAACCGCTTTAAAAATTTTCATAGTAGCCTTAACAAGGTTGTTGAATAATTTTCTCAACATGAAAATGCATTATAGTATTACAACCCATTTGTTTGGCACATGAGCCTCTTTTCCAACATAACCACAGTGCAATAATGGCTTCCTTCAAGCACAACATGCTTGACACTCTTCCCAGCACTCAACTCCCCTCTTGTTGCCTAAAATATTCATGTAAAACATGTCCCTTTATCCATATTAATTTCCCTTCTTCTCCCTTGCTTTCTTGACTCTCACTCTACCCAAAGATGATTTTACTTCATGCCATACTCTTGAATAACTATGAGATGTGAATTCTCACACCCACCCTCTTACATAAGTTTAATGATTCACTTTGGGAACACTCAACACTAGTTTACAAGGTTATACACAATGGTATTAATAATAAATTTAGGAATGTGGGTTGGATTCATACCCATGAATAATTCCTACTTGGACCCCTCTCTCTTGCGGAATCATAACCCCCCATTATTTTCATCCCTCTTGTAACACATCCAGTGATTATCATCTTTATTAATTATTTCAATATACATAAGATACAACTTGGCCCCTAACCACATTAAAATTAGTACATGCTCTTCATCCCAACACATCGGCTCACCAACCTAATTCACATTTCTACAATTTACATTATAATTTGTCATGCTTAAAAATTGTATGCTACAGTCACTCTCATCTAATTAAGTAAACTCATGACTTCCATAAGAAGTAATAAATGAATGTGATAATATAGTGAAATCCTCCAATGAAGACTATATCCATATTCCCAAATATATCCTAATGCACCAACCCATTCTTTTCAAGCACACATGACTAAAACAAATCAAAGGAATCCTTAAGATAATTTCCACAAACAATATTCTTAATCCACAACATCCATAATTATTTTCATAAAATTATCACATCCAACAGTGCCACAACATGATGTTTGATGTGTTCAATATTTTTACTAATTTGGGCTTGAGTAGCCACATTCAACTCACACAATGTTCCAAGACAAAACCATAGCCCCTCGAATCAATGTACAACTTCCTTTAAAAAAGATTGTATCGATAGTTACATCAACCATTTGTCTCCTGAAATTATGTTTCATTACAATATGAGTATATTCTACACAATAAGACTCTACTTCATGAATATATCTTTATATTGGACTTTTACACTACCTTATCTCATAATTTCATAAAAAACGTTACCACCATGAAATGTTTTTCCTCCATCCAATTATTCATAATCTATGAACCACTCCCTATGAAGAGCAATCAAGGCACTAACCTTATCATTTATCTTCTCCCAATCTACCTACTTTATACTTTCAATATATGTATCCTACATGACAACTTCCTTATGCTCTCTTCCAATAAGAAGAAATATATGTTTAACTTCCACCAATTGAAAATGTTTCCATTGTTTTTTCTTAACCTTCAAATATTTAGATGACATGTCACCTGCCATAGATACCATCACATATTTTCATTGAATACAACTAACTCATAAAAAATTATTATTGGGACATCACAAAACTATCTTGTTTAAGATCCTTAACTTGGTCAATTAGATTTATCTATCTCTCTAATCAAGACTTCAAATATAATCCTTAGCAGCCCAAGATTATACAAAACGAGTTTCCTTAGCTTAGTGACAAAGGCATCCCCTTGAAATCAAGAACCATTATGATTCTAATTTTTAAACATTGAGAGAAACCTACAACAAATGGAGAAAAACATACAACACAAAGATATTCAAGATAACTATGAAATTTAAAATAATTGAATATTTGTAACGAACAAGCACACATCGCAATAAATATTTTTTTCATTCAATGGTGTCAAATCATTCTTCACCTTGTTGTCTTTTTTTTTTTTTATCTTTTATAAGTATTGTCATAAAAACATCTAGGTTATAGGAGTTTTTGCAATGCAATAATGTTGGAATCATAGGTACAAGTGTTTGGAAGGGACAGAAGTTTCACACAAATTTATGGGAAACAATAGGTTGGGAGTGACAATATTATATATTTGAAAAATATTAAAAAAAATTAAAAAAACAAATTTAATCTTAACTGTAACAGATAATACAAACTCACAAACTTAATATTAATCTATGTTGACATGCTACACATTAGGACTTTAATTCAATGCCAACTGCAAAGTGCCAAATGTTGGTTGTATTATACATGATGCACCAAAAAAAGAGGTAAAATGACGAGTGTTTCCACTTCTTTCGGGGTCACAAGTCAAGGGTTATTATGAAGCAATGTTTCCGTACTTCTCTATCATAAAGGAGCTTCCTAACCAGGAGCTTCCTTAACCTCCATGCATAGGAAATGCTAAGGGAACTCACTCACAAGCTACCTTTTCCATGGGCTTCAAGTTCCTAAAGCATGTACATGCTTCTAGAGCCATTTCTATCCAAATTGCCACATTTTGTACCAATTCCCTAGACCCCAGAAATGCAAAAGAAATGGGAATGAGTTTTAGAGGTGTCAAAAGTTTTCATGCAACTAGGATGGTAATAATGTTTCCCATAAAATAAAAAATACAATTTGATGTGCATAGCATCCACATCTCTTCTCAGAGATAGCTACCACCATTCGAGCAAGTTGTTTCAATTTTGCAGTTTTATAGTTTCACCTTATTTCATTTATTCAATATAAGATACCGTTCATTGGATATCTGGGTTGTTCTCTATATTTCTTTGTTTATTGTATTCAGTCTATTAATTAGTTATGTAGTTTTACAGTTCCAACTTATTTCATTTATTCAATAGAAGATACCGTTCAATGGATATCTCGGTTGTTCTCTATATTTCTTTGTTTATCGTATTCAGCCTATTAATTAGTTCGTTCCGCTACTAAATCCGGATCATGCAACCTACCATAGATACCATCACATATTTTCATTCAATACAACTAACTCATAAAAAAATATTGTTGCGACAACAAAAAACTATCTTATTTGATCTCCTTAACTTGGACAATTAGATTTATCTATCTCTCTAATAAAGACTTCAAATCCAAGCCTTAGCATCCCAAGATTCTACGAACCAATTTTCCTTAGCTTAGTGACAAAGGCGTCCCCTTGAAATAAAGAACCACTATGATTCTAATTGTTAAACCTTGAGACAAACCTACAACAAATGGAGAAAATCATACAACACAAAGATATTCAAGATAACTATGAAATTTTAAATAATAGAACATTTGTAGCGAACAAGCACGCACGACAACAAATAAGTGTTTCTTTCAATGGTGACAAATCATTCTTCACCTTGTTGTTTTTTATGTTTTATAAGTACTTTCATAGAAACATATAGGTTGCATATAGATTGCATGAGTTTTTGCAATGCAAGAATGTTGGAATCATAGGTACAAGAGTTTTGAAGGGATAGAAGCTTCACCCAAATTTATGGGAAACAATATGTTGAGAGTGAAAATATTATATATTTGAAAAATATTAGAAAAAAATTAAAAACAAATCCAAACTTAACTGTAATGGATAATACAAACGCACAAACCTAATATTAATCTATGTTGACATGTTACACATTAGGACAATGCCAACTGCAAAGTTCCAAAGGTTGGTTGTATTCTACATGATAGACCAAAACAACAAACAAAATTATGAGTGTTTCTACTTCTTTGAGGGCCCCAAGTCAAGGGTTCTTATGAAGCAATGTTTGGGAACTTGTCTTTAAAAAAAGAGCTTCCTCAACCTCCATGCATATGAAACACTAAAGAGAACCCACTCGGAAGCTCCCTTTTCCATGGGCTTGAAGTTTCCAAAACATGTACATGTTTTTAGAGCCATTTCTATCCAAATTGACACATTTTGTACCGATTCATTAGATACCAAAAATGCAAAAACATTAGAAATAAGTTTTGGAAGTGTCAAAAAAAATTTCATGCAACTAGGATGATAACAATACTCCGTATAAAATCAAAACAACAATTGAAAAGCAAATTTACTTCTAAAAGACTCAATCTAAAACTTATTGACACATTCCATATACAAATAAAAATTACTAATTACTCACAATTTCTTAACATATACTACATAGTTTATATCAAACATTTCACTTATCATTATTCAAATGATTAAGGACAATGTCATATCAAACATTTCACTTATAATTATTGAAACGATTTTATATCAAACATTTCACTTATCATTATTCAAATGATTAAGAACAATGTCATATCAAACATTTCACTTCTCATTATTCAAATGATTAAGAACAATGTCATAGAATGTAAAGGAAATATTTATACATCACATTATTTATAATAGTGTTCTTCATAGATGTGTTTGGCGTCTAATAGCTTTATGTATTATGTATACATTTTTTATTGTGTTAATATTTAATTGTATATTAACTTTTTAAAATATATAATTTATTAAAATTTCTTATTTATTTCACTAAAATATATTTTACATTAACATGTTAAATATATAATTTATTATTTTTTTTTATTTATTTTATTAAAATATATTTTACATTAACATGTTTATGATATATTTAAACACTTGTATATGATAATAATCAGAAAAATTTAATTTATGTTTTGTTTCTTTTATTTTTTATTTGATTTTGTTCTAAATTAGTTGAGGAATGGTTAAATTTGTAAATTTGAGTGGTTAAGTTTGTATAACAGAAATGCTTCAAAAAATTTTCAACAAAATGTATCTATTTATACATAAAAAAAAAATACAATTTAAACAATAAAAAATAGCCATTTAGACCAAATTTACATGACAACATTCTTACTTAAAAAAAAAAACCTAAACCTTACGATAGAACGCTTAGCCAACGCCAAGACGAAACGGTCTTACATATTGTAATGTTGAACAAAAGTTTCAATAGCATTCCCGTTGCATCTTATAGGTGGCCTCGTAAAACAGACCGATTAACTAGGTTATGGTATATTGGGCACAATGTCACGGGGTATATCTGCAAAGTCAGTTGAGTGACTCCGATGAAAACCGTAGAACCTACGAACAGATAACGTCGGAGCATTTCCATTATCAAAGGGCTCAAGGGGTTCAAAGTATTGGTCCAGTGGTGTGCGATTGACAAGCTCACATTCAACTTCTCCGCCAATCAGCACGACGTCATCCCAAACTTTCCCGATCATTCTTCTGTCCACTAACCTTTCTACCACTTGCCATTTATACAGGTTGAAATCCTCACCTGGTCTATGAGAGCAAATATATATCCATAACTGTTTCTCACCTTCGCGGTCGTGTTCCACGCACCAAGTGCATTTCCATATATGATGAGGCGGCGATAACATCCGCCCAACTCTTATCCAACGTTCATTTGACGAATCATATCTCAGTATGTGGAAATGTGTGCCATTGTAAGCTACAAGTAGAAGATTTTTCTGAGCATTCACACTACCCGTAATGTCAGAATCGACTCTGCTATTGTTCCATTGTCTGGTACTCAAGTCAAAAAAACAAACATTCTCTGTGTAAGAAAATACCCCAAAGAAATACAGTCTGTTGCCCTGATCTAAAAATGAAGAAGACTTGAAACTTGAATAAGAATTGCAAGTGAAATGTTTATGTGTTTAAAGCAACCGGATCAATTTGCAACACATAATTAAGGATTACTTATGTAGAAAATACACATAGATAACAGCATAAATCATTGAACATCAGACATAAACATAACAACTTGATAAAGGAGTTCACCCCACTCCGGGCTACATCTCCTGGTCCAGCTTCCAATGGATCATTATTATTAAATTGCTCAAAGTGCTCAAAAACATGCCTTACACTGCTCAAAATGACAAAATGACTACTCCAATGGCTTTGCAGCATCCCAAAACCCCTGTCTGGGCTCTTTCGGCACCTGAAACGGTCGAAAAATGAAGAAGATAGCCTCCTTGAAGTCTCCCCCTTCAACTATGGTGTCTCGTTCTACAAATCACACCCTTATGCTTCAAACCTAGCACGCACGCTCTTTAAAGTGTAAAAACCAAGACCCGTACTCAACCACGCACCGGTACAAACCTTAGAACGGTTAGGGAGCCTCCATCCCCTAACCGCCTCGGCACTGGGCACATGGCCATAAGACCAAAGGCTGGGCACAAAAGGAGTTTAACAGTTCAAACCGTTCAAACTTCCGTTGAAAAATCCACGCCAATTTAAACACGCGGGTCGTGGTTTCAAACCCCACGCAACACATAATAAATACATTATAAATACATTGCAATGCAATGTATTGCAATTGCAATATAATATAAATGAATGCGCCATATATTCGGGTTTTAATATATGCTACGGTCATATATATGTTTGCATATAGCCACGGGTCGGGGTTAAGCCCCGGCCCGACCCCCCTTTCCAACATAACACAAATGCAAATTTAAATACAATGTTTCCCGCCTTTCAAACAAGGAACATGTGACAGAAAGTTGGCTAGCGGAGTGTTACAAAGGCTTTACAAGAGGGGAGGTCCGGGGGTCGAACCCCGTGGACTCCCACAAATTTTTACATATGAAAATAATGACCAACGAATGAGCGACACATGGCGCCCTCAGATTGGGCCACGTGTCCTCACATTATTCGCCCAAACGGACACGTGTCATCATGTTACTGGACAATGAACATCCAACCAAAATGTGCCACGTCATCATACTGCCATGTCATCATGATGGTAGGACCATCCACGTGTTCGTACGGACTGTACGGACAGGTACAGTGAGCATCCCAAATTTTTACATGTTTGGCTTGGCAGTCACATCGCGATATCTCCTCCATATGGACTCTGTTTGCGAAAGTAAATATACCGCCGGAATCAGGAAAACGAGACGGAGACAATGGAACTATTTTCGTCTCATTCCGAGCACTTTGAAAATTGAGCAAAATTTGATCCCCTAATCACACCTCCCCATTGGGAAGCTTTTGGACCTCCAAAAGACTATCTCAGTCTAATTGAAGATGACGGTATAGTTCCCTCACCCTTCCAACCTCAATCCACTTGGCCTTGCTTAGATTCGTCCCCTTAAGACCAACTCGCAAATACTCCACATTTCCCCGCTTTGAAGTTTGCATCCTCCTGTCAAGTATGGTGTCTTCCTGCAGTTATGTTAGATACTCTGGCGAAAAATCATCTATGGAAGGAATCTTAACATGCTCTCCTTGATCATTGATCAACGGAGGCTCATACAACTTCAAATTCTCAACATTAACAACTGCATACATCTGCATATATGGAGGCAAATCTAAACGAAAAGCATTGTTACCAATCTTGCCGACAATTTTGAAGGGACCATATCGAATTGGTTTCAACTTTTTACCTTCTCCTTTAAGCCTCTCCTTGCTGATGTAAAGCCATACTTCATCACCAACTTCGAAACTATGATCAACTCGATGCTTGTCATGTCTCACTTTGTACTTGGCCTGACTCTTCTCCAACTGCTCTTGCACCACCTGATGTATCAACTGAATTTGTTTGATGAACTTCTCTGCCCGATCAATATCATACTGCCTATCAACATCAATATCTTTCCCAAAGATGAAATCTAAAGGTGACTTGGGCAAATAGCCAAAACATGTCTCAAATAACGATGTCTGCGTCGAAGAGTGCTTGGCTCGATTGTACGCATGTTGAACATAGTGTAAATGTTCATCCCAAAGCTTAGGATGCTTGCTGCAATATGCACAAAGAAGATGTACCACTGTACGATTTACCACCTCTGTCTGACCATCTGTCTGTGGATGAAAAGTTGTTCTCTTTTTCAACTTGGTTTCCATGAGTTCCCACAAACTCGACCAAAAACTTCCAACAAATCGAGAATCCCGATCAGAAATGATGGACTTGGGCAATCCAAAATGCACCCAAACATTTTGAAAGAACAACTGTGTCGTTTGTTCTGTCGTTACCTGCTTAGTACAAGGCATC